>NW_004624905.1:2249850-2278098 GCF_000247695.1 Heterocephalus glaber
CAATTTCATTGAAGAGTTTCAACAGTAGTGGCAGCAGTTCCTCTCTAAATGTCTTGTAGAATTCAGCAGTGAAGCCATCAGGACCTGGGCTTTTCTTAGTTGGTAAGTTTTTAATTACATTTTCAATTTCATTGGTTGATATTGGATCGTTTAGAATTTTTAGGTATTCTTCGCTCAAGTTTGGTAATTCATACGTATCTAGGAATCTGTCCGTTTCTTCTGTGTTGTCCATCTTATTGGCTTATAGGTTCTGGAAGTAGGTATTGATGATCCTCTGGAAGTCTGCTGGGTCTGTTGTCATTTCACGCTTTTCATTCCTAACTGCATGGATTTGGGCCTTTTCTTTCTTTTTCTTTCCTTTTTCTGATAAGGTTGGCTAAGGGGTTGTCAATTTTGTTTATTCTTTTGAGGAACCAACTCTTGGCTTCATTGATTTTTTGTATCGTTCTCTTAGTCTCCATTGCATTGATACCTGCCCTGATCTTTATAATTTCCTCCCTTGTATGAGCTTTGGGTTTGTCCTGTTCTTTTTCTAGAAGCTTGAGGTTCAGCATCAGGTTGTTTAATTGGGCTCGCTCTGTTTTCCTAATATGCGTATTCACTGCTATGTATTTCCCTAGTAAGGCTGCTTTCATTGTGTTCCATAGATTCCAATATGTTGTATTGGCATTGTCATTTAATTGAAGGAACTGTCTGATTTCTTCTTTAATTTCCTCTGTGACCCATTGGTTATTCAGAAGTGTCAACACACTCAATTTAAAGGCGGAAAAGTTGATTTTGGCTTATGTTTCAGAGGTTTCAGTCCTTGCATGCTCAGTTGGCCCCAGGCAGAGGTGGCATAATAGAAGGGCCTGAGAGGAGGAAAGCTGCTCACCTCATGGTAGCCAGGAAACAGAGAGAGAAGGGAGGAGCCAGGGAGGGAAATACCCACTTCCAGGTCACACCCCAGCAGCCTGCTCTTTCTGACCAGACCCCACCTCCTAGGGTAACAGCAGTTCAGCCATGGTGCCCTCATAGTCCAATCACCTTTCACATCCCCACCTACGAGCACCTGAGACACTATAACAGCAACACCCAGTCAGAGGGCCTTCAGAAAGACACCGCTGCCCTCTTCCCTGACGTGGGAGGTAGAAAAGCAATTGTTCACATCAGCAGATATTTCATGTTCTTGCCACTGTTGGTAGTGAGGCTGGGGCCTCATATCTCCTCTGCCTTCAGATTTTCTTCATTCTTTCCATCCCAGGGAGGATGCGGGGAGGGCAGCTCTGCAGAAGATGGGTGGTGACAGAGACGTGACTGATGTAGAGTACCCCAGAAACCTTACTGAATTCTGACTCCCCAGCCCTCTCTTGCTGTGAAAGCAGCAGCACTTTCCTCCCAGGAGGAATCATGCAGAGCATGTACCCACCTCTGTGTACCCTCCTCTTTTCCCTGCCTCTCAATTTTAACCCCAGACACTACTCCAAGCCAAAGAAAATAAGATAGGTTTTGAGGTTTTGGAAAACCATCTCACGGTATCCCTAACATTTACTGCTGGGCAAAAAGGCAGGCAATAGATGAACATCGCCTGATTCTACCCACTTGATGGTACACCCTTAGCCACCGCTGCTAGAAATGTTTGTGAGGCTATTTAGGCTATTTACCAAAATGTTAATGGCTTTTCTTGGATGGTTAGATTTCTGGCAATCACTACCTTATTCTTTAAGCCTTTATGAGTTGTTTAATATTTTTTACAACAAGTATGTGTTTTAAAACAAACACAACCATCTAGAGTAAAAGTAGTTACTAGGAAGACTTCCTGAAGTCAAATATACAATTCACTCTGTATTAGGCCACAGGGCAATGATGTGAGTGCAAAATAAAAGCTTTAGAAATACCTGCCCTCCGTCATCTCATCAAGAATCATTTGGTGATATGAGGGAGAACTGAAAATGGATTTACTTTGTGCCAGTTTTATTTCTTGTTCTATTTCTTGTTCTATTTCCCTGTGACAAATCTCAATGTTTTATTCTGAGTCATTCAAGTTTGGATATTCTGTACAAACATTAAAATATGGACCATGGTGTGTGTGTGTATGTGTGTGTGCACATGCACACACATGCATACGTGCCCAAAAGTACTCCATGAGAACACCCCACAGTCCTATTTCAGTTACCCGAGGGAATGAGGACCTGGGCCCATATATGACACAAACAGCACTGAGGAGGGTGGTGGTTTCTGGGCGAATACTCCAACTGTGGCCAAAACATTTTATTTAATATATAGAAAAAGTTCTGAAGCAAATGTGAAAAAGTTTCAACACTTGTGAATCTGGGATAGGTGGGAGCTGGGGTATCTGTCTTTATTTGGATCTTTTTGTATACTTTCTTAAAAAGAAAGAAGTGGCAGAGGGAAGACTAGAAAAGTTTTGGCAAATAATATGTATGTGCTGGTCATATGCAATCATATATCCACATGTCTGTTAGGTCCAAAAGAAAAATTCATGATAGGGATGTGGGGAAAGTGATTTTTAAAATTCTATATTAAAAACTATAGGGGTTGATAAATTGCCTGTATAAGAAAAGGAAACCTAGAAGACCAGGAAAGGTGAGTATGTTAGTTAAGTTCGGCTAGGTTTTGCTACAATAACAAACAAGACCTGAATTTCAGTGTCTTAATACAACCAATGTTTATTTTTTTCATTCACCCTAAGTCCAGCAGCTGTCCTTCATATGGTGATTAAGACCATATTCACTCTGTGAGTCCACTTTCTTAGCTCAAGGCCTCCACATTAGCTGCAACAGGAGTGGAGAGAAGCTGGGAAATCAGATGTAGGTTTTCACTGCCTCATCCCAGAAGTAGTGTGCACCATTTCCACCCACATTTTATTGGACAAAATTGTTCTCATACCTGTGTCAAGTTCAAGAGTCTGAGAATTGGAAGCTACAGTGTACCCAGGAAAGAGAGCGGGTAAGGATATAGGTAAGCATTGTAGGAAGGAAGCTAAGGCCACCTGAGTAAATTGCTCTTGTGAGACTAGGTAGGCCCTAGGCTTTGGGAGGCTCTTGTCACCTTCAATCAGAAAAGCTTCATCTTCTTTTTTGTTGTTGTTAAATTCTTTTATTGGTACATTTTCGGTATACAACACAATTACATTTCTCATTGGGAATTGGACCTTTACATAATGCATCTTGGTTCTTATTTTTTCCCCATTCCTAGCCCTCCCTTCACCCCCTCCACCCTTCCCTATTTACAAAGACTTTATTTCCATTTTTTCCATTTTTCATCATTTTTCCTTTCCCTTCTTTCCTTTCTCCTTCCCCTCCCACTACCCCTACCCCTTTGGACCTTTTCTTCCTATTTTGCATTATCGATTATTCATTCTAATCATTGGTACATTTTAGGTATACAATATAATGACATTCATCATTGGAAATTTGCACCTTTACATAATCTCTCTTGGTTCTTATTTTTCACCCTTGCCCAGCCCTCCCTTCAACCCCTCCAGTCCTCCCTATTTACAAAGATTTTGTTCCTATTTTTCCATTTTCCCATATTAATCCCATTCCCTTCTATCCTTTCCCCTAGCCCACTTCCTTCGCCTTTGCCCCCTAGAAAAGCTTCATCTTGACTTTCTTGTTCTAAAATGACTGTTCTCACGCTTAAAATGAACAATTATTCCTGTATTTGATACAAAGTATGATATTCAAGGACATTTAATGAAAAAAATCATCTGACTCCTTTCTTAGAAACACAGCTGAGACCTACCAGAGTTACATATGCCTTGATGTGATTGTCACTTATTACCAGGTGATGGCTTTATTTGCTTCAAAGCTCTCACGCATTACAAAGAAAATCTGTTAACATTTGGGCAGATGTAGAGATTTAATCAGGTGAAATTCTTACAGCTCAGAGCTCCGTGTGCTCCACTCCACAAAGGATGTTTCCTGGGTTCTGGAGTAATAGGGACAATTTCAAGGAGCCCAACATATCTGTCACAATTTCAGCAGACTCTTGCACATCTCTCATTTCTGAGCAAAACTTGCCACTGAAGATAACCTGATGATGACCATTTATTTGAGTTGGTCCAGAGGAGACAGGGTGGAGTGTGGATCTTTTTACTAGGATGTATAGATGATGAAACCAGCACAGTGGTTAAGAATGTGGGCTTGGGAGTTAGGCTGCCTGCACTCCCATTTCCTGGTTCGGTGATTTTAGGTGCTATACTCTTGCCTCAGTTTCCTCATCTATAAAAAGTATAATAATATATCCACCTTAAAGTGTTGTTTTGAGGATTAGATGAATTAATACACAATCACATACCACATAACAATGTTCTAGTCAATAGCAGACCACATGACTACAGTATGGTCGTCCCATAAGGTTATAATGGAGCTGGAAATTTCTATCACCCAGTGACACTGAAGCCATCGCAGTGTTGTGGTGCAATGCATTATTCACAAGTTTGGAGTGATTCTGATGCAATAATCTTACTGTGCTGCCATGTTGTATAAAAGTATTATACATGTAATTATGTAAAGTACATAATACTTCATAGTGATTAACAACTGAGTTATTGGTTTATGTATACCAGTATACGATCTACTTTTCACTGTTATTCTGGAGTGTGCTCCTACCTTGGAAAAACAAAGCTGTGAAACATGGGCCATGTTATGCTGCCAGCAGCCATACCCATTTTCTGCTTACCATGTCTCCTGATTGTACCAAGAGGCCATGTCACGTGACTTGCGTGACTGCCCCATGCCATCTAGGGCACATAAGTGTGCCCTGTGATGTTTTCACAGTGATCCAATTGCCCAGTGACACATCTCTCAGAACTATCCCTGTCGTTAAGTGGCCTATGACTGTACGCAGTTCAGAGTGGGGCTAGACATGCCAGAAGTGTTTAGTGTCTTCATCACGATGATCATGGCAGACGCCGGCATACCTTTCATTTCTGAACAAAACTTACAATGTATCTTTTTTTTTTTTAGTTGCTTTAGAGACAGGATGAAGTTTGGTTCTTTTCATGGTGAATACAAAAGCATATAATTAAAATGTCATCCTTCTGTGGATTAAGGGACTTCATGCAAAGCACAGAATGAAGTCCAGTAATGAAGTTTCCCATTAATTAAAATAACAACTTCCTTTTATACGAGAATAGAGCTAAATGTACCTTTATGATGCTATTGTTCTTAAAAGTGGTTCCATGTAGATTTGCAGTATGTTTTCAATTGTTTTAAAAATGGGTTATAGGATCTTGTAATAATTTCTGGGTCTGTTTAGTAAATTCATTGTTATGCAAAGAAATTACATTCAGAAATAGGAAACTACTTTATTTGCCTAAGAAATCATGTCACTCTCAGACCGTGGTAAATGTGCACTTCTGAGACACACAGCAAGCAGGACCACAGTGGAAAGTAACTGAGCCTGCAGGCTCTCTTCTTCCACTTCAGCTTCTTTCTAGTATGTTAAGTCCTACTAGTCTGGAAAACCAAAGTTCATTTCCAACCAGCCTATTTCTCTATTTCCACCGAGACGTGACAATACAGATTCACTTTTGGCTTAACTTTTTATTATCAACTTTCACATGTTTAGACGTTTAGGTAAAATCATCTTTACATCTGCATATCTAACTGCCAGGAGCCTTGCCCTGGAGTTGCTGGAACTCCTTGTCTATTCCAAGAGCCCAAGTGTCCCATTAGGGTGTCATATCCTGGGCAGAGCAAAAGGAGGGGAGCGGGGGCTCCCCAAAATATGAATACCCCTCAGATCAGAGAATGATAGCGTGCCCTGCCCGTGACGTTTGTCCTTTATCCCAGGACACACAGCCACCAGCTCTGTCGAGATGCCCCGGGAGCTGAGCCTCCCTGCCTCCTGCTTGGCCCTGTCTCTCTCGCCCAGGCCCCTAGGGCTGGAGAATCCTCCTTCCTCGGTATCTGCGCTCCCTGGCCCTCGTCCAGACTCTCCTCGAATGTGGCCATCTGCAGTCCTTTGCTGGCTGGTCTGGGCTTCCAGTTTCTCCCGCTCCCAAGGCCTGCTCCCAGCGCCCCGCGGGAAAACAGAACGCAGCGGCTCCCCCTACAGGACAGAGGAGGACATCTCCGCGGGGCCCAGGTCCTCTCCACTCTGGACCCGCAGAGAATGGCAGTGGGACAGTCCGTCCAGCCCCAGCGCAGTTCCCGGAGGGTATTTGCCCCAACCCCACTTTCACAAAGAGCTTCTAACGCAGTCTGGGGGTGAGATTAGCTGCAGCCCTAAAGATAAACTGACAGATGTTCCTGTGCACCTTTATCATGGGTATCATCACCAGACCACATTGCTTATGCAGGGCTAGACATTAGTATTTTTATTAGCTATATAATTGCTGTGTTGTTGTTTTAGAAAACTTTAAATGAAGAAAGGGTAACAAGGTCCTTGTCCTAGTCTGGGAAGGCCTGGCCAGAGGACCAAGGAATCCTCCTTCCGCTCAGGCTTCTGTGATTAGCAAGGTCTGGGAGTTGCCACCCTGGGGACCTTCAGTTCTGGCAGGGCTCTCACCTACCCTTGAGGACTCATTCTTGCCCTGCCTTTACTTGTTCTGGGAGGGACACATTCTGAGAATTTAAGCAAACTGTCCAAGCTTGGAGGAAACCATGGGCTGCAAAATCTTTCAGAACAAAGAATTAAGTATCTTTATAATTATATCCAGGCCTAGGTTTAGACCAGAGTTCCTATGGCCTCTTGAACTTCAAATAAATACCTATCTTGTTCCTTGTTTAAACAGGTGTAATGATATCGCGAAGACTAAATTTATTGAGGCAGGAAGGCAGCTCCCACAGCTGTCAGGAGCACACTGCCCTTTCATTCCTCACTGGAGGGGAAGCTAATTATACTGTCATAGAGCAAAATAAATTTACAATTTCTACCCTCGAGTTCAGTGAACTAGCAGGGTAAACTTTCTTCAGGGCTGCTCTTTGGCAGGGCTCAGGGCCAGCCTGGGTGGCACGTGCCACTGATACCTAGAGACTACTTAGGGTGATTCTGGGATTTGAAGGCTTGCTGTCCCCAGAATGCCTACACACACATACCAGTGGCATACATGTACACACACATGCATACACTCCCACACTGTAATGCACAACTCTCACACCCATTCACTCAGCACTCACTGTCTCTCACACACACACACACATTCGTGCACCTTGCACTCACTTTCATGCACACAAACCCATGAACTTACCAAGTACTCTCTCACACTTATGTAAGCACATATTTATACAACTCACACATACACGCACAGATTCAGCCCCCCACCCCATGCACACCTGTCCTCTGATGCTGGGCCACTGCCACTCAGCCATGAGTTTATTTCCATGGACCCCAGTTTCCTATCAAGATGCTTGGGACTTTCTCGATTTTAGTGTGTCAAAGTCTCACCTCCTCGGAAACCTCCCCTGCAGAGTCCTGGGCAAACTGGGATATTGGTCACCCTGAAATCCAGCCATCCAAGAAGATCCCTGAAGTCTTTATCAACATACAGTATCACGAGTGAGGTTTTTACAAGCTCTTTGGGGAGGGGCTCTCAGGCACTGTGACAGGTCCCCGCTGTTTCTGGGTCAGCCTTCCAGGCACACACAGACAAGCACCCCACAGCAGCCATGGGGGACACTGCACAGTGCTTGGTCCCCAGGCCCCATCCACACAGAGGGTGGCTTCAATGGCCTCTTCTGGGACTGGCCTCTGACAGGTGCACCTAAATCCAGTTAGGAAATAGAGGATTTCTGATGATGCTACTGGCTTAGGAACTTTCAACACAAACCCGTTTCTGCCACCAAAAGGAGCTTTCTGAACAGCAGTGGTGACTGTGACCAGCCACCTCCAATGGAGGAATCCCTAGGGAAAGGCAGTCTTGTATGAGTCAGAGAGCTCCTCTGGTGGGCAGGGTGTGACTGAAGAACATGTAAGAAGGGTGTGGAGCTGTGTTGGAGGAGACAGTAAGGGCTTTGGAATCAGCTAAAATCAGATTTGTATCTTTTTTCTTCACTTATCGGCTACAAATTTGTGGCTTTGAGGAACTTATGGAATAATTCCGAGCCTCTATTTTCTCCTTCTAAACCAGCACGTGCAAATAATACCTCTCTCAAAACATTCTTGCTGGTCTATCTAATGGCACAGGTCCTGGCTTAGTGAAGGTAGTGAGTAAATGACAAATGACAGCTCTTGAAAAAAATAAATGGGAACACTGTTTTATTCTTCATGTTCTTCTGGAATGTTCCCATCAAAGCCAAAAGGTGTTCTTTCCTCAAACAATTAAGTTCATGGAGAGTGCTGATTTCTATTGTTATAATAAATTATCACAAATGTAGTGGCTTAAAACAATGCAAATTTATTATATCAGAGTACTAGAGGTCAGAAGTCTGAAATGGGTCTCACAGGATTAAAATCAAGTTGTTGGAAGGGCCTCATTCCTGCTGGAGGCTCTGGGAGAATTCATTCTTTTGACTTTTCCAGTTTCTAGAGTTTTCCTGAATTCTTTAGTGGACAGCCTCTCCCTTCATCTTCAAAACAAGCCATTTGGCGTCTTCACATCTTTCTCTGTCTCGAACTCTCCTGACCCTTTCACTTACAAAGATCCTTGTAATTCACTGGGTCCCTTCAGATATTCCAGGAAAAAAATCTCTCCCTCTCAGGATCAACTTCACCACATCTGTAGAGACCTCCTCGCCACCTAAAGGAACATATTCACAGGTCCTCACTATTAGGAAGTGCACATTTTTGAGAAGCCATTATTCTGCTTCCTGCTTTGGGAGAGCTTAGTGGCTTTAAACTTTTTAATCTTCCAAAAGGTTTTCTCCAACCTTTGACACCTGTTCCTGCTTGCCTAGTAGCAAATGCTGGCAGAAGGCTTAAAAAAATACTGAACAGATTAACATCACCAAAATATTTAGAAACTGCCAGTCAGGTAGTTTCCTTCATGCATGTATGGATGTGTGAACCTGTTTACTTGTGGTTGTGATTTTATAGTATGTGACATAACAGTGTCACAGTTTTTGCTTGTAAAATTGTTTCAAGCATGTTCGTAGGGACTGAGTGGTTATGCTTAATTCTGCAGAAATAGCTCTGACTTTGCAGACACTCTGATCTGACAAGTCTGATGATCACCTCTGGGAGCTGCCAGGCTTAGGACTTTACAAGACCATGTGTCCTGCATGGGAAACCCGAGACAGGAAGAAAACATTGGACTATGCAAGTGAGTTCAGAGTATGTGACTTTTTAAATGTTCTTCAAATGAGTCAAGAACTCCAATCTGGACTTTGGATGGAAACTGGAACTCAGTGGGAGGTCTTTGAGGGTGGAGGATGGGATTGCTTTCAGTCTTTCAAAACACAAAACAGGTGGTTTTCAGTGGTGCTGGCTGGAGGGGGAGGAGGTGTGGAGGGAGGAGTAATACAGAGTATACAGGCTCTCGGCAGATGGGGATGGGGCTGGTGTCTGCTGCCTGGGCTGCCACCTGAGGGTGAGCTGACAACTGAGGCTCAGGGACCCCCTGCGTGCTGCTGGGGGATAGACTGGGACCACCAGGAGGCCCAGGGAGGAAACTGGAGACCCCATGGGGAAAGGATTTTCTTCGCCAGAGAACCATTGCTCAGCTCAGAGGCCACAGCTTGGGGAACCCACAAAAGTAGGAGTCCAGCCAAGCCAGAAGCTCCCTAAAAAGAAGACCAAGGAGCAGAATGGTGCAGTGAAGCAGCAGTGATGAGGTCGACCAGGAATCCATAAGCCCAGCCAGAGGCAGGATCACCCAAGCCCATGGGAGGCTTTAATTGCTCTAGGGTAAGAGGTCTGTGCTATGTAAACATGCTAGCTGCCTTCGTTTTCGCATCTTTTCATTTTTTTTGGTTTGTTTTACTTTTTCTTGTTGTCAATGTTTTAGTAAAACTTTAAATAATTAAACAGGGCCCTTGTCCTTGCCTGGGAAGTTCCAGCTGGAGAATGAAGGAGTCCCGATGCAGCTCAGGCCCCTGGTGAGGTGAATCATGGAAGTGTGATGAATCAGGACCCCACGAGTGGCTGCTCTTGAGCCCCTTGAGGAGTCTTTAATGACTTCAGTACATTGTACATGCCAGGGAAATGGTGATGCTAACAGTGTTTTAAACACCAGGGATGGAAAGAGAAGAGCCTTCCACTTAGGCCTCAGAACAGACAATTTGAACACACCCGGCCCTGCTCACACAGAGGCTGGACTGCAGTACTGTTTATGCAGCTTAGCAGGTAACCAAAAATGCCTCTTGGCTCAGAGGAGGGGCTTGGCTGCCCATTTCTCTTTTACACTCACTAGCCCTTATACAAAATACATAGAACAAATATAAATATAAGGGCAAAGAACAAAATGAATAAAAATGTATCTATATTCTTCACAACAGATCTGTCATCAATTAGCGCTAGCCTCTGACAAGTGGCAAGCCTTAAAAATGCTCCACCATGTTTTCAGCCTGAGGTTATTACAGTACTGTGTTCTCTAAATGAGTATTCTAATAGCCATTTTCCTGACAAGACAGACTCAGGATAGTAAATGGCAGCCAGGTAAGGTGGCTGGCACATGCCTTGTAATCCCTGCACTCTGGAAGGCTGAGACAGGAGGATAGGAAGTTCAAGCTCAGCTTGGGCAAGTTAGTAAGACCCTGGTTCAAAATTTTAAAAAAAGGAAAAGATAAGAAAAGGGCTGGATATGTAGCTTGGTGAGAAGGCCCTGAGTTCAATTCCAGTAGAGAAGAAAAAGAAAGAAAGAAAGAAAGAAAGAGAAAAGAGAGAGAAAGAGAGAGAGAGGGAGAGAAAGAAAAAGAAAGAAAGAAGTGACACCTAGAAGTGATCCTGCGATCAAGGGATAAATCTGTGACCAGAATAAGGTCCAAGGTTTCCAATTCACTGTTTATTCCATTCAGCTTCAAAATATCTCAGTCAGCTACACAGCAAATGGGTGTCCCAGGACTGGCAATGACTGATAAGTCCCACAGCGCTAGTACCAGATATTGTCAGAGAAACTTCTCCACTGTTCACACTTGAGGGTGTCTGGGGAGTGGAAGCAGAGAGGGGGTGGGTAATTTATTCAGGAGCTGGAATTTATTCAGGAAGCTGAGGAACAGATTTGGAAAGCTTATTACTTCAAAGCCCACCAGAGAACTCCCATAAAACACAGACCCTCTGCAACAACCAGGGAATGATTTAAATCCAGTTGGAATTTCTAGGGAGAAGGAGTAAAACTTATCAGCTCTGCTCAGAGCCTCATGAATAATTTTTCACCTGACATGCAACCCTCAACCAGCAGAAATCTGGGATGGCCAAAGGAAAACAGGTTTCCAACTCATCTTTGTTCCCTGAGCCTTATTCCTAAGTGGGGAGAACCAGGATGGGAGAGGGAAGCTGAGACAGGAAGCACATCATTTTCAGACGCATTATATTTTGTCCTTGTGTGAGAAATACTGGATAGAAAACACATTTTCTGCCAGCTGAAACCTTGCCAGCTGGGTTGGCTCAGGGAGAGGCCATGCACCCACATAGGGCCAGCGTGCAGAAGTCACTTGAAGTCCCTCTAGGCTAGCAGAAAGGGGGACTCAAGATGAATAATCACCTAAGCCCGGAGCCCCAGACTATGCTGCGGGTCCTGCGCCTCCCTGCAGAGGCAGCAACAGCTGGGTCCGGAAGCGGCTAGCGGGGCTGGGAGAGGGTTTCCGTAGCTTCTAAACAGCCTTAGATGGCCAGTGTTGGGGGAAAGGGGGTGGCAGGGTGGTGCAGATCGTCTGAACCATCTGGAGGATCTCAGGAGGCCTCGGTCCCGCAGAATCAGCCCCCTTCTGTGCAACGAAGGGCCGCTCGACGACCAGGGCGGATGGCGGCCCCGCTGTCCGCCCCCCCCCCCCGTGTTCAGCCACCCGCAGCA
Organism: Heterocephalus glaber; assembly: GCF_000247695.1. Next base: position 2,261,750 of record NW_004624905.1, read on the forward strand.
CCGCTGCCCCCCCCCCCCCGTGTTCAGCCCCCCGCAGCACCGGGGGACAGGGCCCACAGGTGGCCGTGACTGCGCCTTAAGGAAAATTGCTTCAACCCTCAGGTGGGCCTTGCACCCTGGTAAGAAGGGCGGCGAGCTCTTCTCGCTTGGCTTCTGGCCATCCTCAGCCTACCTTCCCAGCAGCTAGCGACCTCCTGTCACCTCCTCCCCATTTTGCAGATACTGGGACCCTGAGATACTGTGAGCCTAAAAGACATCAACAAGAGCATAAAGTAATTGTGCTGATCCTGACATCTCTGGAAAAAGCAGAAATTTAAATTCAGGAGCCAGTCTTTGATATCTAATTAGGTAGACACCTTCCCTTTTTCTGGTTTCTCCCCTTTCCCTCTTGGTATTGACTTTTGCACATCTCTGTCATTCCTTCCAGGGTGAAGGACTCACCTGGCTCCCAAATTTAATTCTGATGCATGTGAACCAGTGCTAGCAAAAGGTTCTGGCCAGAGGGACATAAACATAGAAACACACCCATCAAAAATCAATCACATCTTGGTGTGTTATCAAGAGTGACATGTAATTGTTTAATAAAATATTCCTCAGTCTTGGCGGGGGAGACCCTTGCTCTGAAATGATTTGCATGATTTGTTTCACTGATGATATTTATTTTGAAATTTCAAATAACCTTACAGACAATATAAAGTGTTTATGTTCCGTCAAACTAGACTTGGGCTCAAAAGGATTGTGAAACTGCTGTTCTAATGTTAATAAATGGTCAAATTAGAAAAAATAAAATGCCTTTAGAGGGGACAATACTGACGCCAGGCTAGTGGAAACCAAGAGTAGTTCTAAAAACAAGTCCTTTCCTTTCTTTGTCTTATTAGTATATTAATTCTTTTTTTTTTTAATAGTGTAGGGGGTTGAACCCAGGGCCTTTACACTGAGCTACATTCCTAGCTCCACTTTTATTTTTTTGTTTTGAGACAAAGTCTCACTAAGGTGCTATTTTATCCAGACTGGGCTCAAACTTGTCAACCCTCCTGTTTCAGTCTCCCAGGGTGCCGGGATTGTAGGCTTGTGGCACCATGCTAGGCTTGTATATCGATTCTTAACAGAAGAGAGCAGCCAGACCACTTCAGGCCTGGTCTTGTCTAGTGTGAAGAGCCAGGAGAGGAGGTTCCAAGCTACAACTCCGCTGTGCCCTTGGAAGCTGGTCCAAATGGGCAGAGAGGGATCATCTAAGTGCATCAACGTCAGAAAAAAAAGGGCACAGCACTGCTCCTTCTGGAAACTGTCACTGAGACTGCCTAAGGCTTTGACTTGTGGTTTGCTTCTTTACGCCAGGACTCTGGGCCTCCTGTTACTCAGCATCTGCTTGTCTAGCTGGGCAGTAGCCCAAGCCACCAATTTTCCATTTTCCTTTCTGCTGGCTTTTTTTCCCTCCTTGGAAGTTTGGCAATTCATTAACATCTCCACCAGAGGGAGGGCAGGAGAAAGAAAAGCTTGGAACTCAAATTGGCCTTGTGGTTCTTAGTAGTTGCTACTTCGAGGGCTGAGTTTGGTGGGAAAAGAGCAGTGCTGTTGGCTACAATGAGATTTGGGGATTATTGGAGGGTTTAATCTGGTCTCACATCTACCATTTCCACAAGTAATTAGAGGTTACTAGTCACATTCAGAAGTCACATTAGTCTCAAAGAATTTACAGAAAATCTAAATAGGCTTAAATACCATCTTGGAGCCCAGAATGGTAAGCTGTATGCTCCAGATAATTAACATTTTTAGAGCCTTTTCCACCCTCCACCCCACCCCTTGGGCTACAGACACTCCTAGGTAACTGTTCTTTGAATACATTTGAAATATGACATATTTTTTAGGAAGGGATAAACTAAGTGGTGCTTCTGTAGTATGCAACAGTTTCCAAAGCAATTTTATATTTGTTCCCTTATTTGATCTTCATAGTGGCTATGGGATAGGAAGACAAAAATTCTCATCTCTATTTCCTTCTGCTGAGGAGACTTAGCACCAGTTAGAAAGCTAGTAAGTACAGAGCAGAATTAGAAAGCAGGCCTTCAGACCATCTCCTCCATAGCCATTAGAATCCTGTTACATCATAGTTTCTTATTTGACTACATTATTGTGCCAGCTATATATTCTATAAGTAACTATTACACTTGAAAAAGCTAATCTTACACTGGTGTAATTGTGTAGATCATATTCATGAAAAAAAATTTACTGCTTTTTTCTTTGGAATTCCATTATTGCAATTCTACTTATTAGTTGTATTCCTCTCCTAATAATCGGCAGGGTTTTAATCTGTGTTGGACAGTTTCTTACAGTCACTTACAAAACATCACTGTATCCCATGGACTTTCTTTTCTATTACTAGAATCTGAGTGGATACTGAAATATTCCCCAAAGATACACATCAAGACCACAGCTTAATAAATGAACCCCAACCATAAATACAATGTCTAGTTTATGTAATAACTGCAAATTGTATCTCCATCGATATTTTTAGAAAGATTGATTTTTAAAAATGCTCTGACATATCCCACATGCTGATAGTCCAATCCATGCTCAAAAAAACATTTCAGCCTTTTCCATCAGCACCATTCACATTGTAGAATACCCATGTTGTAGAGGCCTCCCAAAGTATTTCCTTAAACCTCTGCCAGCCTGGAGCTGGGGGTGAGGAATGGTGATATTATATAAATATCTGCACTGAGTTCTTGGATAAAATTGCACAATAGCAATATATGGTGAAAGGTAGATTTTCCCCTGAGACTTTATTCTTGGAATACGTTAAAATGCACATGTCTCCGTTTCTGCTCCTTAGAAGCTGGTGTGCAGATGTGAAATATTGGAGTGGTGGAAATGATGCTGTCTACAGTTTACATGATGTCTAATAGGCCTCCAGAATGTGCTTAAAAGGCATCGTTCAGAATGAGACCCCTAACCTTCTTTGACGTAATTGTCTTTCTTCGGAGACACATCTTGAAGGAAGGATGAAGATTTGAAAAGGGAATTAATTTTCTCAACCAGACTTACTATTTTCTCCTATACTTTATGGTAATCTTTTTTTAAAAAAAAAAAGCTAATTATAGACTCTACCTGAATAATGCTGGTGTTTGAGTGACCGCATGTCGCTGTATCTTGTTTATGACTCTGTCAAGACAATTCTGGTGATTTCACTCATGTGCTGTCGCTGTTTCGAATCTGAACATTATTTCCACTCCAATGTTTCCAGCTTTGCACAAAACAGGAATTTGAAGTGGGGGACCTCTTAATAACTACTGTTTTGATAATTTTTGCATGGAGTTATTCTGATTTTCTGCAAAATGTATACTCCCAGAAGAACATTTGAAAAATGTTAGGAGTCTTACTTTAAAAGCTAATTTTCTAATTTATATTTTAAAATAGCACTAAGGCAGCATCTCATAATTAAAATATGATTTCCCCTCTATTTTTCTATGCTCAATAAACTCTAACTATTACAATATATTGTGAAATGTAAGACTTAGACTAGGGCATTAAACAAAGAAGTTAAAGGCTTTGAGGAGATTTTTAAAGTTCCAGTTTCCTAATACCAAGAGTGGGACCTGGACCAACTTCATGGTGTTTAATACATTTATTCCTTGTCTTCTAAGCACAATAATCTCTAACCACCACTTGATCATTAGAGATTTATATTCACTATAATTTATATCAACTTATATCTGGGGACTTTTTTCCCCCCCTACAATGTTTGGCAGCCAACTGCTGGTGGAAACTAGGATGTTTCACATTAGTCAGCAGCCTTCTTAAATTATTTCTGTGCAATAATTTATGGTGGATTACAAATTCTTATATGGCATTTAAAGTTAATGATTAGGCAGAGAAATATATCAGAAATATGATTAGTCGCATGTGTATTTGGCTTATATGGTTTAACTCTACTTGTGTTATAGGAATTGCTGTTTAAAAAGATATTTTGGGGCATATATATTTTCCAATGAAAGACAGCTAGTTTTTAAAGAAAAAAAGATATACTCTTCTAAACTCTCTTCTCTAAGTAGTCATAAAAGTAGTTTCTATTTCATGATGGCTATTTTCAGCATAGTACTGGCATGTGGTATAAAATTATAAGAACTGACAATGGTAAAAATCTCTTGCTTCATAATTTGAAGTCAAGATGTAGAAATCCTAACAAAATATGAATTTTGATGAAAATGGTAGTGTTTCTGCTTCACAGACAGGAATTAGTTATGAAGTGATGTGCTCTAAGCAGAGTAAGTAATAAAATGAAATTCAGAGTTCCTGTGTCAAGTCTCAGGGTGAGCTACTTCCTAAGTAATTTTCCTTTCTCTATGTGGTTATCCTAAATGCTTTTAAAATATTCATTCAATTTCTTTGATTACTGAGGAAAGAAAGACATAGAAGAACAGTCTTGAAAGTTGCATTAAAATTTTATTCACATAGAAAATACTCCCATGATATCTCTTTTGCATCTGAGACAGATATTTCTTCCTCTTGCTCCTTCTTCTCTCTTCCTATTTAACAGTGGCTTGAACTTAACTATTTATGATTCATTTTGTGAAAAGATAGGCTTTCTCTGAGGGTACTAAAAAGTCCTAAAGTGGTTTTTAGAGACTAGCAGCAACAAGGAACTATTTTCCTTCATGCTGTAAAATAAAGTCATTGTCAATAGATTACAACCTGCAATAAACTATTAAAAAAGGAATTTATGATGGCTGGTTATTATTCTCCTGAAATAATGTTGTTCCAAGTCTGTCCTTGTCAGTCATCCTTGGGAGTCACAAGCTGAACTGCAAACAAAGGGAGGGTCTGGGTGCATACAGAGGCTCAGGGTAAATTACCCAGGGAGGGCCTGGCCTGATGGTCCTTTATGCCCTCCATCACCTTTTCAAAGCCACAAAATAATAGCCACATGTGTAGTTTATCCTGGCTGCATGAAAAGGCACCTGTTTGTGAGGAGGAGTTTGGATTGTGGATTAGAAAAATATTTGCATGGCTGGTAACAGTGGGTTATGGGGGCATGCTCGAAGAGGGTGGGGAGTGGCAGATGTTCCTGCTAATATGTGTCCTGGTAGCGCCCCGTGAATGCTTTCCTTTGCTGAAGCTCATCTATCTGATGAGCTTTCAGGGAATTCTTGGGTCAGCAGAGAGAAGAGGATGCACACATTCTGTCTTTTGCTGCATGTGTGCAGAGGCTGTGGAGGAGGAGAGGAACCAGTAGAAGAAAGAACAGAATTACACACCAGTGACTGGATTAGTTGAAGGCTGAGGAACCAGAAAGGGTCTGTTGATGCTTGAGGACCCCTGAAGTTTGGGGGCCCCACTGGGAGAGAGAGCTATGGACAGTGACTTTCAGGGCTAAGAATAATGAAACTGTGGGGTTGAGGAAGGGGGCAAGATTACAATCCATTAAGAGGGGGAATAGGATAAAGAGAAAGAAGAAGAAGGAGGATTAAAGAGGAGACAAAGGGCTGAGAATGGTTTGCTTGCATTCCAAGGGCTGAAGCTGTAAAATTCTATGTTCCAAACCTTTATGATATAAATCACCATTTCCTGAAGAAACTAATAGAATTTCACTGGTAAAATGATGGCTTTCTTTATTTAAAAATTTTTATATTTGGGCCGGGGATTTAGCTCAGTGGTTTCCCCGCCTGCTACGCAAGCGCAAAGGCCTGAGTTCGATCTCCGGTACCAAAAAGAAAAAATTTTATATTGTACCTGCAAATGTGGGGGTAGAAAAGCTCTCCAAAGTTAGGATGAATATTGTTTAATGTTAAATGCTAAAGGAAAGAAAGCTGGCTTTAGAATGAGACTAACAATTAGAACCATCTCTTCTTGGCCATTAATTTAAATAAGAATGTTCTAACACATGGTGCCATTCCATACTTATTCCAGGAAGGCATCAGAAGCATAAACTGAGGGTATTTTTGAAATCCAGCTTGCTTAACTCTCAAGCAATGTCTGGTGTTAGTACCTGTAGAAAACAGAAGAGCTAGCACACTACTGTTTTACTGCCATGATTTTGAAAATGTGGCAAAGCTTTGCTGTCATATAGATGGATTCATGAACTTATTTTGTGTAATAAAAAAACCTAATGACTTGATTGAGGAAAAATTATTTTGATTCATATCATTGAAAATCAAAATTCAGAGTTAAAAATCATCACTTAATACTAAGCTCTAATTTGTAATTGTTGCCTCAATCAATATAAGTGATACAGCCTTTACCATTCATTCTCTCACAGGGTTGCTCCTATAGTTTCACAAGAGTTTTCTTTTTTAAAAAAACTCCTTTTTATTATTACATGTTTGCAATATGAAATGACTATATTCACCATGTGGAACTGGTACATGTACATAACAGATCGTAATTCTTTTTATTCTCCCCACACACCTCTCACAGGAGTTTTCTAAACCTCGTATCTCATGAAAAATCTGAAATCTTCTAAAACTTTGTTATAATGGCTGAAATTTTAAAATTAATAGAAAAATTGTAATGAAACAAATGTTCTGTGCCAAAATAATGCTAATTTATATTAATATAAATGCTAATTTATATTTAGCCTTTTTAATACAAAAATTTCAGAGTAGCCACTATCCACTAACCTTTATGGAATGATGACCTGTGTCACAATCCTCACCTCTCTCATATGTGCAAAGCTGGGATGTTTTGAGAAAAGTTTATCAAGGGTCATTTTTAAAGGATTGAAACTATCAATGGTAACCTTTTAATGGACTATCTACTTTTGGCGAAATGTTGCCATCAATGTTGTCCCCTTCTGAAGTGCACTTATTACATCTGCCATTACAGTGTCAAATTAAAATGCATTTAAGACATGTAAAGAAGACAATTTCTTAAATACAGAAAAAGAGCATGGAAGACAGTGTTCATTCTTGTAACATAGTATAAATAAATACCAGAACAAAGAAGACTCAACTCATCGGCTCTCTGGACAAATTACAGAGACTCTGAGATATGTTTAGCTATTCAAAACTTAAGAGAACTTGTCACTGCACAAGAAAAATAAAATCCAATCAAAAATATGGTTTTCTACAATACTTTTCTAATTATCACCTCAGCTTTCTGTGGTTCTGCAAATATAAATAAATAGAAAGCTAAGTCCTTCATTTCTGCCCAACTTCAAATATAGCTTCAAACACTCCTAAATGAGAACATAGTTTTCTGGAGTTCTGAGATGTCAGCTGTGGTGAAGAAGGGCGATGCAAGAACTTCAAGAGCAACTGTAGGGGATGGAAGTGGGTTTGGAGAGTTATCTGGGGTGTGCTGGAGAGTTCTCCTCTGTGCTAAGGTGTCTGTCCTCACCTGATGTATTCACCACTGCTAGCAAAGGACCATTTTGGAGAATCAAAGCTGCTAATGTTGGGTTAATTGTTAAGCACTGAGCCAACCCCTACCAGTGTGGCTGTTACTACTTTGTAGCAAGTGAATGCTGAAATGAGCTATTGTTGAATCACTAAATGTAAGAATGGAAGGGACATTGAGAGAGGACATTGGCAACTGAGCACAGTGGTGAAAGCCTATAATCCCAGCTACTTGGGGATCTGTGCAGGAGGATTGCTAGTTCAAACCCAACTTGGGCAGTTTAGCAAGACCTTCTCTCAAAGTAAAATAAGTAATTAAATAAAAGGGGCTGGAGTATAGCTCAATGGTAGAGCAAGTGGGAGTCCCTGGATTTGATCCCCAGTATAAACAAAAAACAGGAAGTCTTTCTAGGGTTACCCTGGGAATAGAGTAACTTAATTCTCAATCCACAGCTGCTTAAATGTAAATATCAGAAACCGGTTTAGCCAAAAGATTATAGATTATAATATATTTTGTTTATTTGCTTTTTTGGGAACTGTACGAAATGAAATTTATTGGGGGCCATGCTGATAGGGACATGGTCCTGGGTGGCAGAAAGACCAGTTCAGTCCCCACAACTTGGTTCAGACATTCTAAGGGTTTTGTTTATTTATAGTTTGCTGGTAAAGAAAGCAGGAAAAACCAACCAGGTTTACTCTGGGACAATAATGGCAGTTACGCCTCAAAATGGCCTCAGTCACATCAAGTGGAATCCATGCTTCTATCCCTTGGAAACGGCTCTTGCAGTCTCACATATCCTCTTCTGAGATGTGCCCTGAGCTCTTGAGGATTTAGGATTATCTGAGCAGTATCTCATTCTGCAAGGCCATTATCTAAACATTTCATTTTACACGTCATAAATTTGAGTCTGGCTCCCTTGAGTCCCAAATTCATCTCGATCACTTTGGTGTCATCTGCATCACAGAGACCGGTGTTGTCCAATTCTGTGAGCCACGCATATACTTTAAATTTTTCTAGTAGCCACATTTGGAAAACCAAAAAGAAATAGGTTAACTTAATTTTAGTAATAGTGCATTAGTTATTTTTTGCCGTGTAACAAATTATCCCCAAACCTAGCTTATCAGACATTTATAATTTCACAGGTTCCTGAGTGTGTGTATGAATGAGTAGCTTAACTGGACAGTTCTGGCTCTATTCTCTCTTGAGTCTTCAGTCAAGCTGTGAGCCAGGTCACTGACTGGGGGTAGGATGGTCTACTTCCAAAAAGCCTTGCTCTTGTGAACCTTTGCACTATGGCTCACAGTTGGTATTGACTGTTGGCCCAGATGCCTCAGTTCTGTTCCATGTGGCCTCTCAGTCTCTATGTTCACCTGTTTTGCATTACTGCAACAAAATACCAGACCCTAAATAATATAGAAGGAAAGGAGTTTATTTGTCTTACAGTTCTGAGGGCTGGAAAATCTAAGCAGCATTTGCATGGCACCAATATTTGACAAGGGCCTGCTGGCTCTCCTACAACATGGGATGGTATGAGAGGAGTGAAGAGAAGAATCACAGAGCAAGAGAGGAAGCCTGTGAGTTGAGCTGAGACAGGTAATCTCACTGACCAACAACCTGCTCTCTTGGTAACCAACCCAGTTCCTTGAGAACTAACCCACACCCTTTGACAGGCATTAATACTTCTGAGGGTGTGTTCCATGACCTACGTATTTCTCTTAAGGTCTACAAATTCAGTACCATGTATTGGGGTTAAGCATATGAATCTTTGAGGGACAAGACATTTCCAGACTATAATAGTCTCTCCTTTCCAGCTGATGTCTTCAACATAGCAAGCTGTTCTTTTGTCATGTCAAAGCTCCAAGACAAAAAGAGGGACGGCGAGTAAGTAAGCTAATAAGTGAAAGAGGGAGCACCTAAGATAGAAGCTGCATCTTTATGTCACCTAACCTTGGAAGCTGTAGCTCAGCACTTCTGCCATATTATATTTATTAGAATTGAACCATTAAGTCCAGCCTGTATTCTAGAGGAGGGAATTACATATGCTCATGAATGCCAGGAAGTCGAGATTGGTGGGGGCCACCTTAGAGGCTATTTATCACAAATATATCTTATTTAACCTAATATATCCAAAGGATTACTTAATATATAAACAGCATAAAAATTATTACATACTTTACATTTTTCATATTGTCTTTGCTATGTACTAAATGTTTTCCCCACCTCTAAATTCATATGTTGAAGTCCTAATCCCCAGTGTGATGGTATTTGGAGGTGGAGCTTTTGGAGGCATTTGGGTTTACATGAGTCACAAGGGAGGAGCCTCGATCTTGGGATTAATGATCTTATGAAAAGAGGAAGAGACACTTGTCATGTACCCCTCACTGCTTACAAACACCAGGGACAGGCGTTGTGGGGACATAATCAAGAAAGGGGCTCTCACCAAGACCATGCTGGCACTCTGATTTTGGACTTCTGACTCTACAACTATAAGAAATAAGTGTTTATTGCTTAAGTCACCCAGTCTATGGTACTTGTTATAGCAGCCCAGATGATCACAAGCTTCAGATTCCAGTATGTGTTTTATACTTGTAACACATGTGGACTTGGACTAGCCACATTCTGAGCATCAATACCACATCTGGCTAGTGGCTACTACAGCACAGCACACATCTAGACATCTCACAGCCACCTGAAGACCCAAAAACCCCAACTAAAGGGGTCTTCTTCACTAGGACCCTAAATGATTAAATGATTTATCAGATACACCATGTGCTAACCACATACCAGGCACGGTGTTCAAGATGGGGAACTCAAAATCTGTAGATCTCAGTGCCTGCACTAACTGAACTTAATCTTCAGATTAACAGAACAGAATCTTCAGATTTTAGCCATGCGGGACTCACTTTGGGGAGCTCTAACCTGGGGTGGTTCCTGGGATAAAGCAAACTCCAGTCTCTCCACCGTCCTTGGGAAAATGGGTGACCCAGAGGCTACCTGGCCCAGCCAGAGCCTTTGACTATGACCATACACATCATTCACTCCCAGACCTGGCTCGAGCCATGTGCTTCAGCCCTGAACTGGAGCCCATATGTTGTCCTGAAAGCTGATTTGTCTTGGACATGGAACAAGTTAAATATTTGTTTAACTCAGTACATTGTACTAAAGTACAATTCTCCACAAGAAGGCCCTATAGGAGAAGGAAGCTAAAGAGAATGCCTTTACTATTTCAGGTTTTTGGGGGTGCTGTGGAGGCGGTGTGAAAGTTTCAGTTACATGTCATGGTTGCACCAAGCTTCAAACGTGTGTGACTAAATTTATGTGGGAAAAAAGTTCTTAATTATCTTTTCAGTTATGCATAGATTTAGTACCAGGGAGAATCGTTCTCAATGTATTTTCTATCTTAATTGATAATGCAAATGCCTTGCTTTTACAGAAAGTAAATGTGCATTTGATTTGCATCTTTTCTCACAACGTATATCCTGAATTGCATTTGTGTTAAGTTATAACCATTATGAAAGTGTAACACTGTAGCAGCACATCCAGGGACTAACAGGAAATTCCCCACAAACAAACAAACAAACAAATAAACCAACCCTCACCACATTCAAATGCCAGGTGTATCACCTGGCAGTCCAGTTAAAGAACTCCCAAATTTTACTTAGGGATTAAAGTAGAACAAAGAAACTTTCTGAGTGATATCTCCACCAATCAAGTAGCAGTTGTATATTTTAAAGTTAGAGGAAAATCCACACCTTTCTCAATGGGAAGAAGTTAGTTTCATTCATGTGGTATCTGAAAAAAAAAAAGTCTTGAAAGTCTTCCTTATTAACATTTGTCCTTACAAAAACATTGTTCAGAAAGAAGTAAAACCACTGTGAAGACAGTTTCAAGTAAAGGACTGCAAAGAAAACAATATATCTTTCTGACATGTAAAACCTGTTTCCAAATTTTTCCAAATTTTTTTTATTCTATCATACAAATGTGCACTGTTTCAACAATGTCATAATAGTTGCATCTTTAAAATGCAGTGTCTTTGCCCCACAATGTGGACACAATAAAAAAATGCACAATGACACAATTCTCATTAGTATATCTGATAATGCCATGATTTCAGCTGAACTGTTATGGGCTGGGGCTCAACCGTACAAGCTGGAAAACCATTCAGAGAGCCTGGAACCTAAAAAAGTCCCCAAAACTGCTTGGCTGGGATTCAAAGGATGGAATGAAAGCTTCTGTTCTGTGTAAATCTGTCCAGATTTAGGGTTTTACAGCATGAAGCCACAGTGCCAAGAACTAATTTTGCCTAGAGGCTCCTTTGAGAAGTGGAAAGTCTCATTCCCTGAAGTCAGGATCCATGAGAGAAAGAAATGAATATTAAACATTCCATTGCAAATACAATTTATGCATGTCATCTTTTCACAGGTAGAGTAGCTTCATTCTAAAAGTAAAGGGTTCCTGTTTTGGAAGTTCTAAATAAAAATAAAAATAGCATTTTAGTGATTGTGATACAAAACTCTACTTTGACAGTTTTAGAATGCAAATTTAAATCTACAATATATACTCCACAAATAAATAGCAACTTTCTATGCTTACACTGCGCTTATTTTGTATACCTGCTTAGGGACACCCGTGAAATATGTGTCATAGCTTTTACTGCCATTTAGTGTAGCGTTTTGAAATTTTCGCTGCTGTAGCGATGCCAGCAGCTGTGAAGGATGGGGCCAGGGAAGGGATGTGGGGTCTTTGGAGAAAGGGAGACTCCAGGTAAGGGGCATCTTTTAACTTTTTCCATCTGAAGTTTGAATAGCTTTTCAAAAGTAAAAGCTGAGCCCTTATCAGGTAAACAATGTATCTTTCGATTTGTTCTAAAACTGAACTCGCTCCATTTAGTCCCTTCAGGCGACTGCCAACGATGCCCCTGGCCAGCCGTTCCTAGCAGAGTTTGCGTTACCAGCGTATCTGGCTTGGGTCGGTGGGGAGGAGGCCTCCCACGTCTAGGACGGTCTTGTTTGCAGCTTTCTCCCGCACAACCCTGAGGCCACACCAGGTGCAGGAACCCGGAGACACACGTCTTGGGCTGGGGGTGCTGGCCTGTTTGTGGGCGGCAGCGCCAGGGGCGGCCAGAGCGGGCCCGCCGCATACACTCGCGGGAGGGGCCGTCTCGGAGTTGCGCCCTTGTCTTTGCGACTCGAGGGGGCACGAAGGCCTCCAGAGCGGGATCAGAACCACGCCGGGCCTTCCGCTCAGCCCCCCCCGGGGAAGGCGGCCCAGCTGTCCTGGAGACGGGGCTGGAACGCTTTGGGGACCTGGCGCACCCCGGAGCTCCGGTCTGGAGCCCCTCACGCTCGGATCTTCCCAGCACGTCTAACGGAGTGCTTCTTAAAAAGCCCTACACTGCTCAGCAACAGTCGTAATTATTCCGAGTGTTCCTCGGTTCTCAAGAGCCGAGTCCAAGCAGACCACGCCTCGGAGACCCAGCCGCTTCCACGGCCGACCGGAGAGGTTTGGTGGCTGCTGTAGCACCGACTCGTGGAGCAAAATCCGTGTTTTTTATTTTAAACCTCAAGATGAATTTATTGTGAAACTCTCGAAGCATGTGTTTCCGGGTCCCTGACTGGCACTACCTTTTCCAAAACCCCAGGAGAGGCGCTAGCGATTTCGGATTCCTGACTGTGTGATCAGCATTTGAAAACCTCGCCCAGGCCTGCACTCTCTCGGAGCAGCCCCGGAGGCCCGTCCTCTGCCCGCCGAGCTGCAGTCCTCTTGCGGGGCCTCCCTGGTCCCCAGTGACTGTGGGGAGCACCCGGGAGGCCTACCTACTGGGCAAGGCACAGAACTTGCTTTTGCGGGGCACAGATATCAGACTGCTTCCTCCACGTCCACACCTCGTTTTTGGTTTTATCTCACCTATTCTGAGCCCGTCATGGGAACAGGCCCACCCAGCCGCTCCAGCGAAAATGCTACAATCCTGCTGCAGCACGGAGTCAACGGAAGCTCTCACTTTCTTAAGCATATCTCCCAACCTTGGTCTGATAATTTCATCTCTTGGCAAAGGCCTTGAAAATGAATGCTATATTTGCATCTCTTGGCCAAGGGTCTGGAGTTGAATGTTAAATTTCATAGCTTTTATATGTTGTTGAAACCAGTGCGCTGTGATGAAATATAAGCAGCATTAAATCTCAGAAACAAAACAAAGCCAAAACCCCAAACCAAAGCCTTCTCTTTAGGGCAGCCTGATTAACACAGCTGGACGATAGGGAATCCAGGGAACTGAGAGCGAAGGTCTCCCTCGCTGTCATCAGAATATTCTCTTCCCCACCCCATGCCTTTTAGAACAAATAAATAAAGTCTTGATTTCCTCCAAACCTCAGGCAGAACCCGAGAAGTGTGATGCAATCCACAGATTCGGAGAGCACCGCCCATTTCTCTACCAGGAAACAGTTCCTGACTTGAAAATCCACACTTTCTAATTTCCTGAAATTTATACCCCCAGGAGGGAGATGGAAGAGATCATTGTTATTATGGGAGAGAAATAATATTTTTCTCTCATCTAGAATCTTCCCAACTATTCTCTAATAAAGAAATCAGTTGTAGTCTGCAATTAAAAAAGAAACAAAAACATTTTAAAATCACCTAAAATTATACACATTATTTTGAATTCTAATCCTAGTAAGTCGAGGGTATTTGAATAGTCTCTGGCTATTGGAATAATATGAAAAGAAATATCAGCAAATAATTCTTTTTAGCTATTTCTGGCAATATTGTGTTCACTGATTTCCCCCCAAAATCACAAGGGTGGAAACCAAGGAGAGAGAAATGTGTCCTTTTGCCAGGGTCCAAGATTTCAATCTCAAATCCTTGTCTCTACCATAGACAAGTCTAGTAGACCCAAGGTGGTTTTGCTTGATTTGCTAACCCGGGTTTCTGCTCAGTATCAACTCAGAACCCCGAGCTGAGTTTAGGCGACTCCCAAACCTGGCGAGCGCTTTAAGTAAGGCCACAGCGCTGCAGTCGGCAGGACCTGGCTAGCCAGCCAGCGGGGGCCTAGAGTCCTCTCTGACATTGCTCTGCCCCGACTGGACCCGTGGGGAGAACTCTCCACCACGAGCTTCATCTAAGGTTGGAAACTCGGTCTCCCCGGCCCCAGGCCAGCAGGCCCGGCCCGCGCCCTCGGCTGCATGGGGAGGGCCTGGCGTCTGCACTGCAGCTGCAGGGTCGGGAACTCCTCTCGGACTTGGCTCCTTTCAGAAAACTCATTTCTTGTCGGATGTGGTTTCCCTTTAATTAATCACTCATGCCCACGTGTCCGCCGCGCTGCTTCCCCACTCATCCTCCAGTTCCACATATGATCTGTATTTGGAAGCCGGAGTGCTGGCTGAGCAGCAGGGGATGGCGCGGGTGCGGACTCCACCGGCAGCGCGGGACTGCAGAATGGCACCGGGAGACACAGGCGGCGATGCCTCTGGGAGACCCACTGCCTCCTTCCAGACGCTCTGGCCGGGCGGCCGCGCTGGCCACGAGGTCCCGCAGTCCCAGGCCGCGGCCTGGGTGGTCCAGGTGTTCGGGGTGGTCCTGAAGACCTGTTTCCTCCCTTCTCCGCCCCGCCCACCTCAGGAGCTGGCATCTCGCTGGCAGGAGACACCTTTGGCCCCTCTTTCTCTCCGCTGTCCCCCTCAAGTCTCTCCAGGCCTGGCTTGGCCTCGCCCCACACTCTGGCTTCCTGGACCAGGCAGGGCCAAGGAGCCGAGCTCTCGGACAGTGCGGCCGAGCTGGAGTCCTGTGCAGCCTCCTCTCCAGAGCGCCCCGGGCCCCCTAGCCCAACAGTGAGCCAGGCTCGGGATTTCAGGCTTCGTAGCAAGACCAGAACCAGTGGGGGACATTAAGCTCCGTTCCCTAGTTGGGCTCAACGCGCCAGTCCCTTCGGGGCCGCGAAGGGAAGCTTCCTACACGGGCCTCCACTTCACGGGCGCCTGGGCCCGCCCTGGGACTCGGGTGTCTCTAGATGTGGCGCAGGCCGTCCCAGGCCCCGAGCGAGGTGGGACCCGATATTCCCGAAGCGACCGCACGCG
Organism: Heterocephalus glaber; assembly: GCF_000247695.1. The sequence continues at coordinate 2,277,151 of NW_004624905.1, forward strand.
GCTGGGTGTGTGGAATTGTGTAGTGTAAGGACCGGATCTCTGCGGGACCCCAGGCTTTCCATGGCTTGGCTCGTGGGGGGCCAGGGTTCTGGCTACGTCAGCGCTTGGCCTGGGCGCGGCCCCGGCTGCAGCCGCCTTCCCGGGCCGCGGGCGGGGACGCAGCGCGCGCTTCTCTCCGGAGAGCGCGGGGCCGCCGTGGACCCCGCCGGCCCTTGTCCACTCGCGGCCCGGCTCGGCCGCGTTCCCAGCAGCCAGGAGCGCTTCCTCCCTCTGTCACCGATCCAGGCCGCTGGTCCAGCTGTCAAAATAGGGGGTGTCTTTTTCATTCTGGCTCACAAAGTCCCAAAGGGGGACAGGGGGCCTTAATGCTTGTGTTTGGACACAAGCAATTATCCCTAATTATTCTTTTTCTTTTGAGCCTGCCCGTCCCGCCGGCGAGCCCGCCGAGGAACAGGCCCCGTAATCCTCCCCGGTCGGCGGATCTCAGTGGGCTCTGTGAGGCCGGAGGCTCGGGCCCTTTCATGTCATTGCGGGTTTAGAGCTGATTCAAACTCATTGCGATGGGGGAATTAACCCCGAGGCCCGGGCTTTCAAGGGCCTCTGATAAGAGATTATACGTGTTGATGGCAAGCTTTTCTTGGCAAAATGTTTTCAAAGGGCTTGGAGTTGTTAAATCAAAGCGCCATTGAATTGCTGGGGACCACCCCTCCCCCTCCCCCGCCCTTCCCCCATCTCCGTCTCTTTTCCCTTCATCCCCGGATCACCCAAGACTGCCCTCCGCTAGCCGCCCGGCCTCCCCGGAGCTGCAAATCACTTTCCTTCGCCAGATCTCCCCCTGTGCCCCAGCCCAGGACTGGTTTTGTAGGCTCTCCCGTTTCTGGGCACCTTGGTACCCCTTCCCCCGCCCTGTCTCTCTCTCTCTCTCTCTCTCTCTCTCTCTCTCTCTCT
>NW_004624905.1:2278198-2297080 GCF_000247695.1 Heterocephalus glaber
CACACACACACACACACACACACACACACAAACACACACACACACACACCCCTCCTCTGGTAAGAAAACAGGTCCCAGGTGAAAGCCTTTATAGCCCCTCACACTCGTGTTTGGTAGAAAATGGAGGTGATGGGTTGGGATAACTAGGAGAAAGGAAGAATGATTTTCTTACCTCCTCCATCCCGCAAAGGTCGGGGGAGTCAGAGTGGGAGCCCTAGGGTTAAACAGTGTTGTGGGCAGAGTTCAGATGTCCTAGGAATCTCAGGGCTTTGCGCTGGGGGTGATTAGGGGCTCTCCAATGACAGTAAGTGTTAGGAAGATTTGCTTGAATGTAGATTTTAGATTGTGGAAGTTTTTAATTTTTTGTTTTTGTTTTTTGATGCTGGGAATTAGGTCCAGTTTTATAAATTACAAAAGATTATTGGACAGTCTGCAGGGCCCTGCTTGAGTGGAGTGGGAAATGCAAAATCTGACAACAGGCTAAAAAAAAGTTCTACAGGGCCTAAAAAACGTCCTACAGGGATTAGATAGACCAAAGTATTAAAAATTGTGATTATGTGAAACTAATCATAGCATTGTTCCTGTCCTCTTCTGCTCTACTCCCCAACATATGTCCCATAGGATCATACCACACTGTATTGGTCAGCTTCCACAGCTAGACTTCTTGGCTATCCAGATCTTCATGCCCCCTCCCCCTTTGCCACTCCTCAGCTGCAAGACTGGAACCTAGCCCTGTCATCTAGCTGGTCTGGCATCCTGCCTGGTTTCCGCCATCTTCTTGGGGAGTTGGCACAGATGCGCAATGGTATCCTGTTCTTTGGCCAATGGCTGGGGCCTTGCTGGGAATGGACTGGTTATTGGGAGAGCTGACTGCCTAACTCTAACTGGGTCCATGGGCCACCGTCTTCTGCCTAGGTTCACTGCAATACTGTGTCGCTAAGGCCTCTAGGCTATAAGTGCCTTCCTTCCCAGTCTAGCCTTGCTAAAACCCAGATTGCAGGCTGGAGAATCTGCCCAAGTAACAACAAAACTCACTGCCAAGTTGATACTGGCATCCTAAAGGATATTCTGGTCCCTTGATGTTTTTTCTGCTTTTTTTTTTTTAGTAGTTAATGAGACATGATTGGCCTCATAGGATGCAAAATCAGTTATGACTTCCTGTTTTACATTGCTGTGATATCTTTGGCCCTGTATCTCCTAGTAGCTGGCTAACAAGTAACAACAGCTTCTTCTAATTCTCCCTCTTCTCCTCCTCCTTCTTCTTCTCCTTGTTTATATTATGTCTAAGGGACACATGGATTTTTTTTTGGTAATCTTAATCTATCTCATTGGTGGTATTTTATAAAACTTTTTGAGTTTCATAGGTAGGGGAAAAATAGATAAATAAGATCACATTCAATGGAAAGAAAAGCTTCTGCACAGCAAAGGAAACAAATAACAGTGGAGGGATGACAAATTGATTGTGAGAAAATATTTGCAACCATGCATCAGATAAGGGGCTAATATCAAAAATATACAAGGAATGCAAAGTGCTCAAAAATAAGAAAACAAATATTCCAATTAAAAATGGGCAAAGGACCCGAACAGACATTTTCCCAAAGAAGACATACAGATATTTGAGAGAAAAGAAAATTAAAGCAACAGAGCTACCTCATCACTATTAGATTGGCTATTATCAAAAAGATGAGAGGTACCAGTGTTGGGGAGTCCTCTGCCCTGGGGGCCTGTGAGGTTAACATAGAGGAAAAAATGCCTGGTTTACTTAAAGGCTAAGTGATTCAGAGGTTGTTACAGGGTCAAGGCAAGAGGCAGAAATTTAGAGCAGGCAGCAGCAGGGGAACTAGTGATGAGTGGTCAGATATTAGGTGTAGTTTGAGAGTCCAGCTAACAGAATCTTCCTGACAAAAAGCACGTGGAGTGTAGGAGAAAAAGAGTTCCAGACTATAAGGCTTAGAAAGATGATATTGCTGTTGATTAGGATGGGGAAACCAGTGAGTGAGCAAAGGTTGGGATATGTTCAGTTGAAGGTTTTTACAGGCTGTCCACATGGAAAGGACTATTAGGCAGCTGAGTACAGGAGTCTGGGCCAGAGGGAAGAAATGTGGCCTGGACGTAGAAATTTGGCAATTACTACATATTGAAGAGTGGAGCACTCTCCAAAATTGAGATGTCAGGAGGGGAGGATGAACCAGATGAGAAGACTAGGGCGATGAAGATGGAAATCAAGAGGGTTCCGTGTCCTAGAAGCCAAGTGAAGAAAGAGTATCAACGAGGAGGGAGTGGCAGCCTGTTTAAATGCTACTGAGAAAGCAAGAACAGGTCCATTGAAATGAGCAACTTGGAGGACTGGAAGAGAGGTTGCCAGTGGAGTGGTGCAGGCAAAAGCTTGATGGAAATTTCTGTTTCAAAGAGAACTGGGAGGAAAGGGAGTGGGTGAGTCTAGACAATTTTTTCCCCAAGGAATTTTGCTATAAAAATGTGCAGAGAAACTGGGTGGAGAGAAATGTGATCAATAAGTGAAGTAAGTCAGGCACAGAAAGACTGGTATCATTCCCACTGACATGGAAACTAGAAAGTTGATTTCATAGAAGTAGTGGGTAGAATATTGATTATCAGAAGCTAAGGGTGTGAAGATGGGGTGTAGAGAGGACAGTTAGTTGGGGTTGGGCACAGGGTGCAGCTGGATGAGGGATAACTTCCGATGCTCTATAGCACAGTGGGCTAACTACAGTTAACAACAACTAATTATTTCAAAATAGGTGGTAGAGGAGATTTGAATGTTCCCAAAGCAGAGAAATGATGTTTGAGGTAATGGATATGCCAATTACCCTGATCTGATCAGTACACATTGTATACACGGATTGAAGCATCACATTGTACTCCACAAACATGTACAATCACTAGATGTCAAACAAAAACTTTACAAATAAAATTATTTTTGGAATGGGGATCAAACTCAGGACCTTGCACTTGCAAGACAGGCAATGGACCCATTGAGCTAAATCCCCAGCTCTAAAAATAAAATACTGTTAAAAAGAGAAAGTTTCTTTTAAGAAAGAAAAAAACGATGTTTATATGCCAATGGAAAGAACCCAGATTGGGAAGGTCAATGAGAGAGGGAGGGGGGAGGGGGAGGGAGTGAAGGGGAGGGAGAGAGAGAGAGAGAGAGAGAGAGAGACTGGAGAGATTTTTTTTTTTTAACCAGCCCTTAGATAAATAAGTGGAAGTACTAATTCTGAAATGGAGAGATTGACCTTGGAAAAGAACATGGGTAGTTCATCAATTTATAGTAACTCTGAATTGGACAATTTGTGGGCCTATGCATTAGGAAGAGAGCAGAAGGAGTAGTGGGTACCTGTGAAATTCTCTTCTGATTGTTTTAATTTTCTCAATAGGGTGGGAAGCAAGGCTTTCAGTAGTGAGGATGTGAAGAAAGTATTCAAAATGTGAGAATAAAGGAAAAGGTGCGATAGACATGCAGGAGAGTAAAACATGAATGGAGCCGGAAATACAGTATGTCTGCCACCTAGCACTAAGGGCTCAGTTGAGGCTTGTGATCCTGAATTTAATAAAATGGAGCAGTCAGACTGATTTGCATGTTTTCCTTCTGCAGGTTCTGAGTAGATGGAAAGTTGGATATAAATAGGATCGTGGATTGGCCAAGCCAGCATGAGAAAAGGAAAAAGGGGCCAGGGCTTTGAGGAGTTTTGGCTGGGAAAGGTGAGAAACAAGAACACCAGGGCTTGAGGGTGGTGAAGGGGATGTGGTTTGTGAATGAAATGGGGGTTCTACAGGCCATGGATGTGTTGAATTCAGTATACTAGGAAGAATGAGTTGGAAAGGCATGAAGAGGTGAATCAGACATGTGAATTGAGGTGGTGGAGGATTCAAGTTGGGGTGAATCACTGAAAGAGGGTGAACAACAGGATCACTGAGGAGAGCAGCTTGGGAACTGAGAGGCTAGATTATAGGGTGGGTTTCCTAATGCACACTTTAGGCCCTGAGATATAGGATGGAAAGAGAGATAGTGAAGCAGGAGCCAGAATAGCCAAAAATGAGTGTGAGAGGAGCCAAAAGTTAAATGACTTGGGGTTCCCCCTCTTTCTTTGGAACAGTTTGTGTGGTACTTGGATTGCTAGTTCCTTTAACGATGAGAAGATTCCAAATGAACAATTTCATTTTTAAAGGTTAATAAGCTATTTAAATTTTAAAAGCATTCATCTTTAGCTTAGATAATCTATATTTTCCTGGGATTAATGACCATTTTGTTGTAATTTTCAAATTTAGTGACATAAACTTGTTAAATGTTATAATTGCAAAAATATTTTCTTTCTTTAAGTCTCTTATTTTTATTCTCAAATTTTTATTTGTGCATTTCTCTTGAAATTGTCTATTGGCTTTTTTCAAAGAAACTATTTTTAGTTTTGATGATTCTCTTTAAATTTGACTTTCAATCTATTTCTTTTGTTGATCTCTGCATTGTGCTATTATTTCCATCTTTCCACCTTCTTTGTATTTATTCAGTGAGGGTATTATAATAATAGTAAATTATCTCAAACTTTGAGAATGTCTTTATTTCATCTAACTTTTGACCCAATAGTTTAGCTGGGTGTAGGATTTCAGTAGTCAATACATTGAAGATACTATTCCATTGTTTTCTTCTCTTATGTTATTGCAAAGTCTGTTAACAAAATTACCATTTTTTAAAATAAAGATTCTTGGGCCAGGGATTTAGCTCAGTGGCACTGTGCCTGTCTCACAAGCGCAAGGTCCTGAGTTTGAGCCCCACTACCAATAAATAAATAAATAAATAAATAAATAAATAAATAAATAAAATAGAGATTCTTTTAATAGATTTTTTTCTGTCTCAAGATTTTCCTCTCTTACTATGCTATACCTAAGGATGCTTTCCTTTTGATTTATGTTGTAATTTCTGAAATAATTAGTGATTTTCATTACTTCTGAAAACTTTTCAGGTTTCTTTTTTTTTTTTTTGACAAAAAACCTTTTTATGGGGCCAGGGATTTAGCTCAGTGGTTCTGCTGCCTGCCTTGAAGCCCAAGGTCCTGAGTTTGATCCCCATACCAAAAAAAAAACCCAAACATTTTTATTGAGATATATTCCACATACCATAAAGTTCAACTATTCAAAGTGCTCTCTCTAATGGTTTTAGAATGTTCACAAAGTTATACAACTATTGCCATTAATTATGTTTTTCTTTGTTTTGCAGCACTGGTGATGGAGCCCAGGGCCTTATGTACAATTGGCAAGTGCTCTACCATGGAGCTACACAGCAGGTCCATTCATTATTTTTTTTATTTTTTATTTTTAGACAGGGTCTCACTATGTAGTGCAGGCTGATCTTAAACTCATTATGTAGCCCATGCTGGCCTTGAACTTGTGGGCATCTGCCTGACTCAGCCTCCCAAGTGCTGGGATTATAGGCATGCACCACTATGCCCTGGCATTATCTTTTGAATATTGTTTTCTATCATTAATTTTGTTCTCTCTTTCTGCCAATCCTTTTAAACATATATTGGGCTGTTGAAGTTTGCAGAAGCCTAACATTTAACACCTTTTTTCTTTAATGAGAGTCAAAATTAATTGAGAGTTAAAGGAAAATTAAAGTAAATTAAAATTTTAATTTAAAGAAATTAGATGAAAGTAAAAAGAACAGCTTTCTTGCTAATAAATGCTGGATTTAAGAATGTGGTTTAGATGGGTGGCAACTACAGATCTCTCAAGAGTAAATCCTAGATTAGAATTACCCATGCCCTCTGCTGAAGGCAGCATGGAATAACCATGTTCTCCCCACATGGAGGTTGCCCCTGTGGCAAGTATGGCCCAGAGCTCTAGACCAGAAAGCACATTCCCTTTGGGTGGACTGGGTCCCAGGAAAGGGGCAGGAGACAGGGTCCCACTGCACCCCAACTCACAGATAAGAGAAGGCAGTTGGCAGAAGGAAGTTACAGTGACGGTGTCTCTCTACATGCGGGCAGACCTACCCAGAATATTTTTATGAAGCAAACACAATTCTGCTGCCAAACCCATCAAAAGTAAACAAACAAAAACTGCACACATTTTGAAATACAGAAATTTGTGGAAACAGGGCTGGGTGTGTGGCTTAGTGTCTTAACATGTGAGACCCTGGGTTCCATTCCTGCCACTGAAAATAAAAGCAAAACCACACAAAAACAGCAATGATAAAACTGGGAGAACAGAACTGAACATTATATATTGACTATAAAAAACAACTACAAGAAATATAGTTATCCAAAAATTCAGGAGTATTATAATTTTAAAGAAATATACTAAATATGGTGTATATATATGTATATATGTATAATTTTGTCTTGTTTTTGATGCTGCAGATTGAATCCAGGACACTATGCATGCTAAGCATGTACTCTATGATTGAGCTACACTCCCATAATTGTATTATTAACAAGAATCACTAAGAGAGATTATGATCATATTAATAAATACTCAAGTAACAGCACTAAAGGACAATTAAAGAAGGATACTTCCTTAAGCCAGTATCCAAAGTTATATAGATACATTTGATACACTCACTTGAAAATTCAGAACAGTGTTGGCCTCAAAAATATTATCATTTAAAAAATTTTTGGACAATAGAAGATGAGATAAATAAATATATCAAATAATCAGTCAAAATACTTTTGATAGATGATTAAGAAAAGACAAAGGAAATAACTAGAATCTGCTTTGAAGTGAAGAGTAAATGTTAATTATCCTAAAATTAATGTGTAATTTTAACAAATTGCACTTTAAAATCCAATACAATTTTCCTCAAAGCTCTGAGATTTTTTTTTTTTTTTGTACCAGGGATTGAACTCAGCACTTCGCACTTGCCAGGCAGGTGCTGCGCCATTGAGCTACATCCCTGGCCCTTGTTCTGAGATTTTTAATAAGATTGATAAAAAATCTAAATGAGTAGGGCCGGGGATGTAGCTCAGTGGCACCACACCTGCCTGGCAAGTGCAAGATCCTGAGGTCAATCCTCAGTACCAAGAAAAAAAATTTAAATGGGTAGGAATATCAAATGATATTTTGAAAAAGGAGTTATGGGGATTGTCAGCTTTGAAAATATACTGTTGAAAACAACAATAATTAATAGCATCCAAGTACTGAAGAAATACTAAACATAGCTATCAATTAAATAGAGCAGAAATCTGAGGAATAAATCTTGCCATACATCAGAATGTAATATGTGATATAAAAGTTATAACCAAAGAGTAGTATAATGGAATAAATCCTCTTGGGATAGCTGATTACTGTATTGTGGGGGAATTTAGGCATGCATTCACCCCTGCACCTCTCCTGGTTAAGTATAACTAAAGAATTGAGCTAAAAACAGAACAAAAAAAAAAATCACGGAAAAAACCCCTAAGTATGAACGAGTATTTCATACTCCTTGGAAGGGGATAACATTGGCTGATTTGAAGGGACAGAAGGAGCCACAGAGAAACACTGAGATTTACCCCTAGCTAAACAGTTTATACTTTCTACAAAATTAATTAAAATGAGGAGACATGGGGAAATATATTTGTAGTAAGAGCGGGCATACTCATCCCCCAACTAGAAATAGAGTTAATACATATAACCATATAAAGGGCTGCCTCAGAGTGGAAAAATAACTTGTGGTATATTCATATGGTGGAATTCAATTTAGCCATTAAAACGAATGAATTGGATCTATGCTATGCCAAAATGTATAATACTGAGTCTAAAAAGACCAAGATGCAGAATGCTAAGTTTAGACTATTATTTGTAGTATAAAATTTAGAAACTCAAAAGTCATTACTCTGTGTACAGATGTGTGTGATGACCAAAAATATGAAAAATGTGGAAGGGAACTGTAAATGAGGAGTGGGGAGTAGGAGCTGGAAAAGTTCTAAAGGAGCTTTAAATGTGTTATTTTTCTGTATGCCCAAAATATTCTATACTTTAAAGAATACTTATAAATTGCTAATAAAAATGATATAATAAATATATATATATGTGAAAACAACACAAACAATTCAGAGGAGAAGAAATACATATATAAAAAGATGCATAGCTTCCTTAGCAGTCAGAGAAGTTAAGATTAAAATGAAACACTAATCAATCACCTGTAATAAAAATTGGTGAAAAGAACTTATGTGGCATAGGGAATCTTACATTTTCAGAGGAGAACGCATGGCCATCTATTGCAAGAACATCAAACAATAGGGGATTCTTCGCTTGTCCTTTTCGTCTCTTCACAGTTAAGTCCTCACACACCATGACTTGAATCTCAGGGGAGATTTTTCTTTTAAAGAACATCAAACTTCCAGATATAGACTTGTGAAAGTAGCTAAGGAGTGTCTCACCCTAAATGTTTCCCAAATAACTAACTCTTAATCCTTAAATGTTCCTCAAATAAAACTCCTAATTCTCAAATAGCAACCAAATCCTCAGGCTTTGGTTAGAACATTCAAGTCGATTCATAATCCTCCAAATCAAATCCAGACCTTTGTTGAGATCCACCTCCCATCTCCAGTTCACCAATCAGTGTGTGGAAAACACACACACACGCACACACACACACAAGCACGTGTGACCCCCCCCCCAGAGTTCACTTGTGGTTTTTGTTTTTAAGAGCTTGTCAGTTAAGACAGGGGTTTGTCTTTTGTGAGCGAACCCGCTTTCCATACGCCAGGGATGGACCGGAACCCCCAGCAGCTGTCATAAACACTTGGCCTTTTCCATTTGTTTGTAAAGAGAATGGTGGGGGGCATCAGTGGACTAGAGATGTTGAAGCAGTGGGAGGCATTTTTTATTTTTGTGTTTTCACAAGGGACTCTTAAATATATTGAATTTCTGGCTCTCCTCAGTTCCTAAAGCTGTTTCTTTCAGACTCCAGTCTATGAGCCTTTTTATTCACCCCCACTTCTCCTACCTCCCCGCCCCACCCCCAGCTCCTCCGTGGTGGCTAAGAAGAGAGACAGTAAAGAAAATGTTGTACTTCCTTTCAGAATGTAAATATTTGAGTTCAGGAGTAAACAGAGATGTGTTTGTGTGACAGTTCGCACCAATTCATGCCTAGTGGTGACTTCAAACTAAAATAAAAGGGAAATTGGCAGTTTGCAGGTTCAAAGATGTTTAAGAGAATGCCCAGAATCTAGTGATTTAGTGTGTGTGTGTGGGGGGGAGTGTGGGAGTAGGGAGAAAAAGAAAAAAAAGGTTGGGGGAGGACCTAACACACCAGAAGGTAAGAAGGAGTCCTCTGGAGCTCAGGTGGGCTGAAACATGAGCTCAGGGCAAGTGCTTGCTTTACTTATCTGAAGCCAGTTTGGCTCAGGCAAGGGCACCATGGGAACAAACCTGAGCCAACGCCACTAGAGGCTGCCCCACATACCCAGTGCTGTTCTAAGGACTTTCCATGGATTCAGTCTTCCCAAACATTTAAGATGAGACAGCAGCCCCACTCCCACATTACAGCCCGAAAGACAAAGGCCCAGAGAGATTCCATTACTTGCTCAAGACCACACAGCTAGGAAGTAACAGAGCTGGACTCTTACCAGGCATTCTAGTTAGAAGCCACCCTGTAAGTTCCTATGCTCTAGTCAAGTGCCAAATACTTGATTGGAAACCAGATGGGAAGAGAGGACAAGACAATTAAGCTGACTGCTCTTGGTGAATCACTCCCAGGTGTCTTGCCGTGCAGAGCGGGGATTCACACTGAAGGAAGGAGCTGTGGGCTGCACAGCTGAGTAAAGCTTAGACTCATCCCTGGGCCCTCCAGCCCTCCCTCAGGGCCTTTCGGAGACAGATAGGCTCAGCTGCACTCAAGGCAGGATGGAGTGCTGGATCTGTCAGACTGGCCCGTGAAGAACCTACTGTTAAATTTTCAGGAATATTTTAAACATAATCTTTTCACCTTGGAATAGTTTTAGATCTACAGAAAAATTACAAAGGTAGTACAAACAGTTCCCATGTGGTTCTGCATGCAGTTTCTTCTGCTATCAACATCTAACATTAGTGTGATAGTTTTATAATTAATAAACCCATAGTGTTACATTGTTATTACGTTAAAGAAAATCCATGCTTTATTCAGTCTCACTAGTTTTTTTACCTAGTCCCTTTTTCTGATCCAGCACTCCATCCTGGATATCACAATACATTTAGTTATTGTTTTTCCTTAGGCTGCAACAGCATTTTAGGTTTACTTGTTTTTGGTGACCTTGACAATTTTGAGGAGTGCTAGTCAGTATTTTATAGGAGTCTGTCAATTGAGATTTATGTTTTTCTCATCATTAGACCTGAGTTATGTGTTTTGGGGATGAAGACTCCAGAGGCGAGGGGCCAGCACTATCACCTTGTGTCAAGGGAACACGTACCAATGTGACCTGTCACTGCGGAGACCTGGCAGAGGCAGCACTTGTCAGCTTTCCTCACGGTGAAGTTACTCATTTTCCCCACGCTGCACTCTTTCAAAGCAAGTCATTAAGCATAGCCCACACTTAGGGAAAATAATCCGGAATTTTATTAGCCTGTTGTTAACCCTTTGGTAGCTTGAAATTTGCCATGGCGGGATTTTGTCTCTTGGAAATAAGACAACTCTACAAATCTGGGCTCTTCTGGAGAGGAGGTTTTCTGGCCCACCTTGAATGTGTGGATTCCCAAGAGATGAGAGTGGACAGGTGGAAGGGCCTTTGAATCAAGAGGCTCACGGGGTGCAGGTAAAAGCTGGGGGCAGGAGTGGGTGTGGTGTGTTTGGAGGACATGGATTTAGGTAAAAGAGGCACGACAGACACGCAAGTCCTTGGGAACCTGACAGAAGCCATTCTCCAAAAGGCTTTAATTTAAGTAGAACTGGGGTCTTGCTGGACTTACTTTTGTTTTTTTCCCTTTTATAGTAGTAATAACTACCATTTATTGAGCACCTCTTGTTTATGCATGTTTTTAATGTATATAATTCCATCCAATCTTCACAGACTGTTTAGGGTGAGGTGTCAACTTGATTGGCTGGGGGGACTAGTGGAGCTCACTTTTAGGTGTGTCATGGAGGTGTGACCTTGGGTACTAGACATGGTCATGGGTCTGCTTCCTCTTGGCACTGTTCCCCTGCTTTACTTTCCAGGAACCATAAACTATGCAACTTTGCTCTGCCATATCCTTCTACCATGAAGTTTCGGCCTCGGAGCCAGCTGACCATGGACTGAACCTCCTGAAAATGTGAGCCAAATTAAACCTTTCCTCCTTTAAATTGTAGGTATCTGGTATTGTGTTCAGCAACTAGAAAGCTAATACACAGACCTACAGCATGTGTATTGTTATCCCCATTTACAGATATTAAACATAGAGGTCAAGTGACTTATTCAGCCATGCTGTTCTCTCTATTTCATTTACCTCCTCCTTCCTGGAGCATGGGTTACTGGCTAGATCTGTTTCAAGAGATTGGAACAGTGATTGATGGTGAATGTCCAAGACTTGACTAGGGATGAGATTGGGCTGTTGTTTGCTGCTCAGGATGGTCTGTCTGTGCTCATGGAAGCTCACAAGAACGGGACAGGCCCCACTCTGCAGACTCCAGGGGTTTCACATAAAGTCCGGCATACCAGACTGCCATTTTACCATCCCTCCAAACCATAATTTCCTTCCTAATAATAATTTTCTTTATTCTTTTTCCTTGGGTATATTATTAAGGAAGAAGAAATTATGACATCCTTAAACTTTGTATCTTGATTGAACTCTGTGGTGTCTTTGTGATTTAATTTGATGCATAACTTCAATTCTTTCCAAAGCAATTTTAAAGAAACAGTCTTTAAAAGCTCAACACTAGAATTAACCATTAGGGTTTTGGTTAACTCTATAAAACTGTACAATCTGCATGCATATTGAATAAATGTATATAAAAATACAAGGTATTTCATTTAAAAATCCCAAGCATAAAAATCATTTACAGTTCATATAATATTTCAAGGCAAATGAAGTGCTACTTACTCTGTTTCCATTTGAGTCATTCATGAAGTTTAAAGATATTTTAGGATAAATAATCTTAATGAAACAATAGAAAGTTAGAATGAGACTTGCTTGAATCATAAAGAATATTGATTGTATTGCTTTAGACATCAGTTACTATTTTCAACTAAGACTTCATTGGTTTTATTAAGGTCTGAGCAATATTAGGGACTATCATTAAATGATAATAATGCTATTTTGATTTTCTTCCTCTCAAATCATTGAGACTTTTAAAATAGTACAACTGGAGGTGGGCTGGTGCAAGAATTGTATTCATTTTATTTTATTTGGTCCACTTTCCTCTCTCCTCCTGGAATCTCCTCTATACCCAACTATCTCTTTTATCCAGAGATCTGGTCTGAGATGATTGGACCATGTACAGACACCTGGCCAAAGGGAAGTCAGTTTCTGGACTACCTGGGCCAGTCCCCCTCCTGAGAGCATTTACCTTGGGAGAAAGAGAAACTAAGACAACCTGTAGATGAATCATGAAGAACTCAAGGTCATACAGAGTCAGGGTGGGAGTCAGTCTGTGTGCAAATTGAAGTCATGAGATCATAGGAAGCAGCAGAAGCTGCTCAGTGGAGAGAAATGGGAGAACAGAGTCAAGGCTCAGAAAGATCCAGGATGTGAGGGGAGTAGTGGAGCCCAGTTCCTTATTTCCCACTCCAGACCTTTATGGTCAGATGACACTGGCTTTCTGACCCTTGATGCTTGATAGGTCACTTGTTATTCATTTTACAAAGCTTCCTAGATGGGTTTCTCTCCCAACACAACTGATTGCAGACTAAGACAATTCTACACCACATGTCAAGTACAGGCTACAAAATAGTTTGCTACTCTTCAGCATCACACCAAGTCACCCAGACTTCAGTGGTCTATAGGCCAACATAAGGATGGCTTTAGGGACAGGCAAGTTAGAGAAAGTGAATATGTTAGAAGCTTGTCCATGTATTATAGTTTATAAATGCCTGATATCCAGTGTGACATTTGCTGACAGCATTTCCCATTCTTTTTCACCTGAAACCTTGAAAGCCAGTGAGTCTGTTCTGCCAAGATCAGGGCTCAGCCTTCTCAACATAGTCACTTCCAAGTCATGACAGGTGATGGCAGAACTTTCTAAGGATGCCTGAACTAGAAGTTTATTCATTTGGTAAATTTTTTTGGCAGCTTGCTATGGTGAGGCTCTGTGCAAGGTGCTAGGAATACAGCAGCAAGCTAAACAGTGAATCTCTTACCTGCATGGAATCATGTCTTGGGTGGGAGGCACTCATGATGAGCACTGAATAAGCAGGACAGTCCTGGAGAACAACTCGTGATGGTAGGGCTGACTGAGGATCAGCCTCAATGGGCTGCTCAAGGAAGACCTCTCCAAAGAAAAACAGGAAATGGCATTCCCAAAACCCTTTCAGGATAGAGAATGTGGAGCGATCTAAGGATTGAAAAAAGGCACAGTCTATGGAGTAGATGGCATCTCCCACATGCACCCCTTGGTGCCTGCTGTCCCAGATGATTTTCCTCTTTTTGGAAGTATCAGTCTTATCTAATGATTTGTGCCTAAATCTTTTGGTTGGAGATCCACAATTTCTCTCCCCTTCTAACTCTTCCTCTCTTCTGTCCTACAGTTGCTGGTCCTCTCCATCACCATCCAGACTATTGTGGCCACTTTCTATGTGGGCAGCAATTCTGTTCTGTGTGCTGCTGTAGTTCACCATCTAGTGTCTGGCATCATTCATCAGGATATATTTGCGAATGCATGAATAAAATGTTCAGTCCACTTTTCGCTCCACCTCTCGCATCCCCATTTTGCAGGCTACTGTCGGGATTATTGCGTGAAAACAGAATCCAATTGTATCAACAACCTACAAATCCTCTGGTGATTGATCTCCACTGCCAAAAAGTCAAGACCCTCAAAATAGTCTTTACAGGTCTTTAGAATTTGATCCCGATCTGCCATTGTGGCTCATCTCCTGAATGCTAAATGCAGTCACTTAGAAATACCATCTCCTGGTGATATCAAGAGCTCCTTTTGCTGTCCCTTTGGGATTGCCCACCTGCCACCCTGCTGGTCAGGCCAGATGTTCCCCATTCTTCAAACCCTAGCTCAAATATCACCCTCTCATGTGACCTTCTCTTGTTAAGGCAAGAACCATTCCAACTGAGCTCAGCACACCTTGTTCATATTGCTTCTGAGGCCCACCCCATGTATTACCTATTAGTTGGCCTATGTCTGTCTCTCTGGAGAGATGGTCTCTCCCTTGACACCCCGAGGTCACATGAGCTACATCTTATTCATTTATCTTTGATTCCCCAGTTGTTAACATGGAAGCATGTGTGAAATTTGTAATGAGAGGTAAAATCTACTGACTGCATGCAATGTGCCAGATATTTAACACTGCCACCTCTTTCATCCTCAAAATAATTCTCAGAGGTAGGTCATAGTATGGTTCTTATTTTACAACTGAGGAAACTGAGGCTCAGAGAAGTTAAATGCTTTGCCTGGAGTTGCACAGGTAGTAGAACCATAACACATGTAACACTCCAGACTCAGTCCTGACTGCCTACTGGAATGCCCAAGGAGCTGTGAAGAACCTCTGGTGTCTGAGCCTCATTCCAGAACAGCTGGGCCACTGAGGTAATGACCTGGGCCATAGACATAAATCAAGACCCCCCAGGGCTGAGAACTCTGGTGAGAAAGAAGCATCACCTGGATTATTTGTTAAGTAGATGGATCACTGCACTTCTCTTCCAGAACATGCGGTTTCCATAGATTAGCACTGAAGCCTAGAGATTTGTGGTTTAACTCTTGGTGATTCTCATTGTTTTATTCCTTTTATTTGTGGGGCCTTCACACCCAGCTATATCTTCAGTTTTTTAAAATTTTATTTTATTTTTGTTTTGAGACAGGGTCTTACTAAGTCACCAAGTTGCCCAGGATAGGTTTGAACCTGTGATCCTCCTGCACCAGTCTCCCAGAGTGCTGGGATTATAGAACTGCACCATCACACCTGACTTGTGATTCTCATCTTAAAGGAAGTTTGGTAATACTGCTAAAGAGCAGGATTGAAAGTCATTTAAGTAGGGCTTTAGACATTAACCTTCAGGGTCTGATTGAAAAATATAGCAAATGTTTAAATTAAAGATATTTTATCATAGTAGAAAACACATTGCTACTAACTGCCCTCAGAAATACTGCCCCCCCCCCACACTTTGAACACACTTATCCCACCATTCTTGCTACTTTCTGAAGCAGTTCTGGAAGTCCTCTTTTGTGAGTGTCTTTAATGGTACTTGTGGCTGCCTTGATGTCCTGAATGGATTCAGAATGTTTACCTTTCATAATTATTTTGACTTTGGGGAAGAGCCAGAAGTCGCACACTGCCGGATCCAGTGAATAAGGTGGATGAGGGTACACTGTAATATTTTCAGGAGCCTGCCTTTCCATTGGGTGACACTGAGCAGCAGCATTCCTCATAAAGATACTCACAAAAGAGGAATTCCAGAACTGTTTCAGAAAGTGGCAAGAACAATAAATGTATTTGAAGCAAGAGGAAATGTTTCAGTGATGTATCTTTTATTTTAATACATTTTTCTAAAATTTAAATATTCAGTACACATTTTCATGATACCTCCTACCTTGCCTATCAGTGATGGTATGGAGACACTGGGAAGATCTGGGGCTGTGTGCTCATGTGGATGAACTTTCAGACCATGAGCAGCACAGTGAGTCCCACTGCTTCAGGGACACTAAGCTGGAATAGCTGACAGCACCATAGAAGCATATAGCTGTAATTTGTTTCTTGATAGTGCCTAACCCCAACATTTCACCAGGACTTGTCTTGAGCATTCTACATACTGTGGCAACAAACTAGAGGAGCAGCCTTGTGGCTTCTTAAGTGTAGAAGGGGACAATGCAGACAGGCACCAGGTAAGCTCTGGCTGAGGCCTCCCCCACCTCCTCCCTTGGGGCTTCCTGAGCTTTGCCCCACTGCAGCCCCTATGATGAAGCAGTTAATGAAGCCAGACTCCTGTCACTGCCTCCATCTCCTTCAGCAGATTCACTGAGTGTCTGATGGAAGGCTGGTCCTTTGCCTGTCCCTGCCTCCCAAAGGGTTGACTCTGGGCTCCTTTTGAGGAGCCTTATCACTGGCTCTCTGAAATCTGGCCAGCTGGTTTCTGAGTGATTTTATGGTCATCATTTGATCAGCCCTGTTTCATGCTTCTTAACTGCTGTGTTTACTGACCTTTCTCAAGATTCAGAAGGAAATGCCTCTCTTCCACATGCAATTCACACAGACTAAATTCAAGAAAAGCTCTCCTTTGCTGTTCTTTTCTTTCTCCCTTTCTCATCCCAAGAGAAGCTCTGAATCTATTTATGGACAACATTCAGGTTCTAGAACTTATGCTGCCAGAAGAGTGTTCCTAATGGGAAATCTAACTGGGCCTCCCACTGACAGAGAAGACCACCCCATCTGCAGCGAGGGACAAGGGACACTCCCAGCCCAGATGTAAAGAAATGCAGCAGATTGTGGCTTGATGTATATTCATTGCTTATTTAATATTTGAGCATCTTTTTCTAAAGATATTTCTATTGAACTCACTTGTGGTGTCACCATCTGGAAAGTATCAGGCCTCGCCCACTGAGGTAAACCCCTATTGCGTATTTTTCCCTTTTATGTGAGCCCAGTGGGCATGGAGTGTGTATCTCCATGTTTAGCACAGATCCTTGCCAAAGCAGCTCTCAAACATATGACACTCTCTAAATAAATCGTGTTGTATAGGCCATTAGCCACCCCTCCTAACTGAAGCTAACAGAAAGTTTCAATGGGGGTTTGAGGAACCTCTACGACTTCTTGATGTGAGGTCCTTTTCACATTCTAAAGCAATGGATTAGGATTTTAAGAGAAAGTAAGCTGTCTGAAAGCCCATTTGTTCGGCTGGGGGTGTAGCTCAGTGGTAGAGCGTGATTTTAGCATGTATAAGGCCCTAGGATCAATCCAGCATCCCCCAAACCAACAAAACCCCCCAAACAAATAAGAACAAAGCAACCCACACTCCAAACAGCACAATGAAAAAACAAATCCAACTCATTTATGTTATTATGATCAATTTTTAAATTGGGCCAAATTTTCTCCAAGGTTTAAAACCAGACCTGTCTAAACTCACACAGAAAAGATCTAGTCAGCTCCCTAGGGAACTGGTAAACAGGGCCAGCAGAGGGCTACAACAAGTGAGCAAAGAGAAACTGAAAAATCATCCATGATGGACAAGAGGGATGGATGGAGATGAAAAGTTTTATTGGGAGACAGTGTGGAGGATGCTCATGTTTTGCTTAGTAGGTTTATCATTCTTGTGCTTTGAAAATGTTTATAAAATTAATTTCCATTCTCTGAGTGTTCATAAATCACTGGTGCAAGGAAGAATTTAAGATATGGTCTAGTTGACCATGAAAAATGAATCTTTGTTGTAGATAAGGCAAAAGAGGAGAACATCTATTAATCCAAACTTGTGTTAAGCTTCTGCCATGTAATGTGATTGTGAGAAAGAATAAGACTCCCTTAACTTTTCCACAGGAAATCTGCCTAGCACAGTGCAGTAGCTTCAGGTGGAGAGGGCAATGTATTTTGTCTTAGAATAACATGTTTCAGGCTATTGCATTAAAAAACCTACCCATTCATTTGGTGATAAAGCTCATTTCCCACTATGCTTAATAGGTATTGCATAGAAGTATTGAAAAAAAACCCCAATTCTAGATAAATTAGACAAAAGTGAGATTAAATTAGGAAAGAGGAAAAGAGCTGAACTGCCATGGAAAGGAAGCAGTTATGAAGTAGTTTGCTCTCACAAGAATGACCTTCTTTGCAGGATTCTCTGGCCTTTCCACCAGCATGGCCTTGAATTTCAAAGGAAAAGCCTCATAGAAGGATAGTAGACAGGTTTGCCTTCTCAGAGCCCCCTACAGGACAGGATCAGTGCACTAAATTGTTAGGTAACACTGTACACTTCCATTCTCATCACAAGGGCTTTACTGCTGCATCTTTCTGGGTTCCTTTGAGAGGCTCCTTCCATGCTGTCACATGGTCATTGTTTCTGTTATTTGTATCAGCAGGCTGCTCTTCTTCAGGCCATTTGGCAATTTATCCAGTATGAAGTTTGGCAACAATCTATCATGCAACCTAAGATTATAGACAAAACCATTTTGTTGACATAAGGACTGAAACAATGTTAGAAACCAGATGTGATACTATATCATCTGTTTATCATAGCTAAATTCAGGGGGTGAATTCTGCTGGTTTTCTTGTTGTCCCTAAGATAATTAGATACCCTAAATGACAAAGTATTGTCCTATCACAAGTTTTAGATATTTCTGAATATTGAAATAAAATAATGTTTCCTAAAAGAGAAGTGACCTAGTTGAGAATATGATACACATTTCTAATTGTCTTTAACAAGAAGAGCATTTGTTGAGCATCTGGATAGAGTGAAGTCTGAGCCAGGCTTGTTCTTTCTCTGAAGGACCCAGACACTGATGGATAACTAACAAGTCAGCAAGTCGTGACCTCATAGTGTAAGGGACTTAGGACATCCCAGTGTCACAAACTGCTGAAGCAGATGTTTGTGCAAATACACAGGAGGTCCATGAACAAGTGGCTAAGTCTGCCTGAGAGGGAACAGAGAATAATGAAAGACAAAGTTTGTAACCCTCATTCCTGCAACCATGGTATATTAGTTTATGAGTTCCAGAAGTTTAAAAATTATTTTTGAGGATTTTCTAATACATAATCATATCAGCTACAGAGAGAGAAGTTTCATACTTTCCTTCATAATCTGTATAGCTTTTATTTCCCCTTCCTCCTCCTCCTCCTCCTCCTCCTC
>NW_004624905.1:2297180-2330574 GCF_000247695.1 Heterocephalus glaber
TCCTCCTCCTCCTCCTCTTCTTCTTCTTCTTCTTCTTCTTCTTCTTCTTCTTCTTCTTCTTCTTCTTCTTCTTCTTCTTCTTCTTCTTCTTTTTTCTTCTTCTTCTTGTCTTATTGTATTAGTGAAGACTTCTAGTACAATCAGTGGTAAGAGGGAACATCTTTGTCTTCATCCTGATTTAGGGGAAAAGTTTCTGTTTTCTAACCATTATAAATGATGTTAGCTGTAGGCTTTTTGTAAAGGTACTTTATCAAGTTGAGGGAAGTTTCTTTCTATTCCTAGTTTGCCAAGGTTTTTTTTTTTTTTTTTGGTCATGAATGGGTGTTGGATTTTATCAAATGTTTTTTATGCATCTATTGATATAATCATGTGATTTTTTGTTGTTCTTTAGCCTGTTGATGTAGTTAAACCATTGGTTGACTTTTGTTTATTGAATAAGCCTGCACACCTGGAATGAATCCCACTTAATTATAGTGTATAATTCTTTTAAAATGTTCAATTTGATTTGCTAATTTTTTTTGCACTTGCTGTGCTAGGGATTGAACCCAAGGTTTTACCACCAAACTACATTCCCAGCCCTGGTTTGCTAATATTTTATTGAAGAGTTTACATCTACATTCATGAGAGATATACTGGTATGCTATTTTTCCTTTATGGTGATGCCCCTGTCTGGTTTGAGTATTAGAATCATGCTGGCCTTATAGAATGAGTTAGGAAGCATTTCCCCTGCTTCTGTGTTCTACTTCTTCTAGATTATAGTGCATCGATATTCTTTCCTCCATAGCTATTTGGTAGAATTCACTAGTGAAACCATCTGTGCCTGGTGCTTTTCTTATTGGAACATTATTAGTTATTGATTCAATGTCTTTAATAGATATAGGCCTTTGCAGATTCTTTATTTCTCCTGTGTGAATGTTGTTAGTTTGTATCTTTCAAAAATTTGTCCTTTTCATTGAAGTTATCAAATTTGTGGACCTAGAGTGGTTTGTAGTATTCCTTGACTGCCCTTTATTTTTATTTTTATTGGTACTGGGGATCGAACTCGGGTCCTTGTGTTTGCGGAGCAGGCGGCGGCACCACTGAGCTAAATCCCCGGCCCTCTTGATTGTCCTTTAAATGTCTATGGGGTCAGTTGTGATCATTCTTTTCATTTTTGATATTGGTAATTTGTGTCTTCTTTTTTCCTTGGTCAGTCTGAGTAAGAATTTTTCAATTTAATTGATTCGTTTTCAAAGCCCTAGCTTTTGGTTTTGCTGTTTCATTATTGTTTTTCTGTTTTGGATTTTGACAACAGCTCTAATTTTTCTTTCTTTTCTTTTCTTTCTTTTCATTGCTTTGCTTTGCTTTAGGCTTAAACTGTTCTTCTTTTCTAGTTTCCTGAAAGAAGAGGCTTTTTGACACTTAAGCTGGCTATGCTAGTCTAGCTCCTCTGAGAAATGGATACCAAGTTGGAAGGAAACATCTTTCTTTGGAGAAACATCTGTGAAAGGAGATGAGGAAGGCTCCCTCAGAATGCTGGGGAAGTGGCCAGACCTTTCTGCAAGGCTGGGCTGGAATGAAGAAGAAAGGGAGGGAAGATTAGGCTCTGGGAGGGGTGTCAGGGAGTCATCTAGCCCAAGATGGCTGTTAGAGAGTTCAGTGTCTCTTAGGAGAAGGCCTGCTGGGATCTGTCAATGGTGGATGCCTCCCTTGGAAAGCATGGTCTTAGCATGAATGCGGAAGTGGATTCCAGAGCAGAGCAAGTGGGACCTTTGGACAGTTGTGCAGACTGAGTGTGGGATGTCTGAGAGATGTATGTCCATGGCCACCATTCCAGGTCTTGAAAGAGGGAGAGGAGGAGGCAGAGGGCTTCACAGGTGTGAAAGAACTCAGCATGTTTGAAACAGGAAGTCTATTGGTGATAGACTGGGCTAAGTGACAGGAGGGACAAGGGATTGGTGTGAGGTAGGCCTTAGATAATAGCTCCAGTGCCAGCAGCTGGGGAAGTTCCTTATGGATCATGGTAAAAAATTTGGATTTTATCCTGAAGAGGCTACTGAGGAGTTTTAAGCAAGTGAGCGACAGGATTAGATTAGCTTACATTAGATTTATTTCTAGGAGGAGGATTCTGGAAGATTGAGTAGAGAAGGAGCGGAGGCAGGTGAGACAGTGTGGAGAGGAGAAAATGGCCTTTATCTAATGAGAGATGATGAGAGTCCACATCAGTACACAGTGATGCAGCCAGCCCAGACCCAGGATTTCTTTAGGAGGTAGGGCTGATATGGTGTAGAACAGGTGTTATGACTTGTGCTTAGGTGTCCTCCCAAAACTTACGCAGTAAGAGGTGGGGCTTTTTCAGAGGTGGCTGGATCTAGAGTGTGTGATGCTGGGATTGATTCATGGTGTAACGGTAGGCTCAAGGGCACTAGGATTAAGGGTGTGAGTGCTATCTGCCCTTGGTAGCCTGGATAAGATATAAGGGATAGAAAGAGGTGTTGTGGTTTGCTACCTTCTGCCCACCATGAGCTGTTTCTCCTTTGTAATGTCCTTGTGCTATGCCACCCTGCCTTGAAGCCAGCCAATTATGGATTAAAACCTCTATGAACTGTGAGCTAAATAAACCTTTCATCCTTTAACTTTCAGTTTTTGTCTCAGCAATGAGAAAAGTAACTAAGCTGAAAAAGTGCAAAATGAGCCCCAGAAATTGGATTTAGGGGACCCAGGGAGAGAGGAAGGATTCATAAAGAGAATTATAAGCAGGTATGGGGAGGAAATCAAGAGTTTGGTCAACTGGGGACATGGAGTTCCTTCTATGTCCCTGGCATTTGGATACTTGGGTCTGGGACTCAGAGTCATTGCCTGGACCATATATAAATGGAGTATGGGTGCACTCTAAAGCCATATGCCTGAGATCACCTGATCATACGACATAGCTTTAGAGGCATAGGTGGCCAAATTCTGAACTCCGTGGAACCCCACAGTGGAGATGAATGAAAGAAGAGGAACCGGGTCAGGAGACTGAGGAATGGTTAGTCAATGGGAGAATTGAAAGAGTGGTGCCCTCAAAGTCCAGGGAGGGGAGGACTCTGAGGAGAGGGTAGCCAACAGTGTCAATTACACCTATAGGAAGCCAAGCATGGTGGTGTGTGCCTATAATCCCAGTACGCTGGGAGGCTGAGTCAGGAAGATGGCATGCTTGAGCCCAGCCTGAGCAACTTAGTGAGAACTTGCCTCAAAAAATGAAAAGGGCTAGGGGCATAGCTTAGTGTGAAGAACCTGGGTTCAAATCTCAGTAACCCCTCACCCTCCAAAAAAACCTACTCTAAGGGAGTCCTCACCTTTAGAAACTCAGAATGTGACCTTATTTGGAAATAGGGTCACTGCAGATGTCATTAAATTAGGATGAAGTCATACTGGAGAGGGGTGGGCTCCTAGTCCAGTATGCTGCTGTTCTTTGATGAGGAGAAGAGGCAGACAAGGAGGGAGGAATTCCACGTGCCAGTGGGGGAGGATGTTGGAGTTGTGCAGCTGGAAGCCAAGGAACACCAGGATTGTTGGCAAACACAGGAGGGAAAAGAAAGGAAAGGACCAACAGATCATTCTCTAGCTCCTTCAGAGAGAGCATGGCCCTGCTGACACCTTAATTGCAGACTTCTAGCCTCTTAAACAGTAAGAGGATACATTTCTATTATTCTAAGCCACCTAGTTTGTGGCAATCTGTTATAGCACCCTCTAGAAAACTAACATGCAAAGTTGAGGAACCATCATTTTGCTGCAAACACAGGGAGGGGAGTGCTCTAAGATGGAGGGTGATACAGTGTAGGGTTGCACTAACACATTTAGATAGAGATGAGGAGAAAGGTATCATCCAGGGATCCAACCATTTGAAGATCTACCTGGGGTCAGATGATCTGCTCCTACTACAGCTCGTGCACCTAGAACTCCCCATAAAATCTGGAGCAGTGGTGGTAAACCTATGGCACTCGTGCCATGGCCGGCTGTTTGTTATCATTCAAAGCTCTAAAAGGTTTGCCATCACTGATCTGGAGTGTCTTCACTATGTGGCTCCCCCAGAGCAAGTCATCCAAGAGAGATACCAAGGTAGAAATCTCAATGCTTTTTTTGACCTAACCTTGGTAGTCATACACCATCACTTCTACCATATTCTATTATCATACAAACCAACTTCAATTCAGTAAGAGGGACTACTCGAGGGTGTGAGTGCCAAGGAGCCAGGGTTATTCAGGGCCGTATTGGAGGCCGGCTCCCACACCACCTATATTGCTGACCCCCACCTCCATGTTGGTTGCAGTTTTGCCCCCACTCTGTGAGCATCAGACCTTTAGAGTTAAGATATCCTCTGGCCATCATTTTTTGGAGCACCTCTAGGGCAATGCATCTGAAACTGCTCTTTTTGTTCCATTTCCAAGCCAGATTCTTTCTCTAATAATATCTTAGAGGCCCCGCCAGTGACTCAAACACCAAGCTAGACCTTGGGATCATGTATGCTTACTCTCCTTCACCATCTCTCCCGTCCGAACCATCACAAGTTCTGTCAACTTAACTTTCTGAATATCTTTGAAATCTATTGTCTTTTCTCTATATTTATTTTCACAGCCTTTTTAAATGAAAGTTAGCAACTCTTAGTTGGATCACTGTAACAGACTCCAAACTATTGGCTCAACATACAGCTCTCTTAACCCAAGAACTGTGAAGGATCTGAGATTTTACTCCATTTGCAAACTGACAAGTCAGCCTGGGTGCTATCAGCATCCTGGATAAGAGTTTAGAACTACTGGCCTACCATGTTGCACAAATTTCACATTCTGTTCAGTTCCTCTTACTCTGTGAGTCCCACAGAGGGAACATAGAGTGACCCAGATGAATGCTACACCTGTATATAGTGAAGTTCTGCCTCAGTCAAGAAACCCCAAGCTTAGGGAACCTGAATCTTTCGTATGGGGTGCAAGCAAAGCTGCCTGCCCTGTGGTTCATGGAGTTGCCTTCTATTTTCTAAAAATGCTTGCTACATGAACATCTTTGAAGAAATAATCCAGGAAGGGCAGTTAGTACCTCACATACAAGACATGCAGAAAAGTGAGAAACTCAGGGAGAACTGCCTCCCCACAACAGCCAAAATTCAAAGCAGGTCACCACCAATGGCTCTCCAAACCTGTGAGATAAAGCCAAGTTCCTTGCTTGGCACTGCCCTCTCTGCTGGCCTCATGGCTCACTCTCCCTGCCCTACAACAGAAATCTGAAATAAACAGAAGTCCCTCAAAGAGTCTGTGTTCATTGTGGCCTCCAGGTCTTTGCTCAGCTCACCTTATTTGCCTGAATTTCCCTATTCCTTTCTTCAAAATCACTCATTCTGTGCCCTGTGACACGGCTACCTTTTGAGGATCACATGTATTCTGGGGGTTGCTGGGTTTGTCTTTGGGGACATGAGTCTAGCAAACCTTACTCTTTATTGGACTAATATTTACCACTTGCCACTGTTTCCTTTTTTCTCTACATAGAACTGTCCTTTATGTGGTAAAGGCACATCATGTTTCAGTAAAATTTCACCCTTCTGTGACAGGGTCGGGTAAAGACCTAATTTCTATTCTCACTCCTGGTTCTAGTTTGCTTTTTGGCTGTGCTGTCTCCCCAGCAGGGCTGGAGGAACTCAATTCAGAACCAGGCTTTCTCTGTGTCTGATCATCTTCACTGTACCAAAGTGAAAGTTGACTAACCAAATAGTCATCCATTCCATAGCTTTGTACATCTCTACCTGGAATGGGGGCCCAGGGCATAATTGAGCAATGCCATGGTTTAAGCAGGCCCTTTGAAAGTTCATGTTTTGGGAACTTAATTCCTCAATGTAGGGAGACGAAGCCTGGTGGGAAGTATTTGGGCCATGTGGTTGGAGCCCTTATGAATGGATTAAGACTTTCTCACCAGAATGAGTTTTTCCACCATGAGTTGAAGCATCATGAGACCTCTACGAAAAGTGGCTAGACTTTTTTCTTTATAAGTTACCTAGTCTCAAGTATTCTGCAGCAACAGGAGAAAATAGACTAAGACACTATCTATTTCCACTTCTCTTCCCCACCAGACCTGAATAGAATGTGTTGTGAGAACAACATAACTTGGGGTGAGACAGCTTTCAGGAATGCTATGAAAAAACTGCTAATTCATTCCAGAAATAAGTTCTGGTGGTCATTCCATCTTATTTTGAGAATTATGAGTTTTAAAAGAACTGTAAAGAA
Organism: Heterocephalus glaber; assembly: GCF_000247695.1. Next base: position 2,303,411 of record NW_004624905.1, read on the forward strand.
TGCTGACTTCATCTAACTCCTCTTATATTGCCCATTTTTGTTTTTACCTCTGTTTTATGTGAAATGAAGTTAAGAGCATAAATAAGCCACCAACCTGGCTCTGAGTAAAGAGAACTAATGGAGAAATAACATTAAGATCATCATGCACTGGTGCTGTGGGCATCAACCTTTTTGGAACCAGGGACTGGTTTTGTGGAAGACAATTTTTGTGTGGACTAGGGTGGGGAAGTTCAGTTTTTTATTTTATTAGTATATGCTTGGGGTATGCAAGAATCACATTCCCCAGCACTAGCATCACTGTCTCAGCTCCACATTAGATCATCAGCCATTAGATTCTCATAAGAAGCATACAACCTGAATTCCTTTCATGTGCAGCTCACTAGAGGGTTCATGCTTATGTGAGAATCTAATGCCACTGCTGACCTGACAGGGCCAGAGCTCTGTTGGTATTGTGAGTGATAAGGAGCTGCTGTGAACACAGATGAAGCTTTCATTATGATTTATGTCTAGATGTCCCCTCCCCCCAAAGTCTCATATGCTGCTAGGTGGGAGTTCTGGGAGGTGGTTGGATCTAGGGTGTGTGATGCTGGGATTAAGGGGGTGTGATTACTAAATTAGTCCACTGATTGGTATAGCATACCTCTCGGTGTAGGTAATGGGAAGGCCTCCCTGGGTGTGAGAGGCACCACCCAAAAGGCGAGTAGTCTGGATGAATATAAAGGGATAGAAAGAAGGCAGGCCTGCTGCTGCTGCTGCTGCTTTCTTGCTGCTTCACTGTCTCCTGCTTGCTTGCCATGTACTGTTTCTCTTCTGTGATATCCCTTTTCCATGCCACCCTGCCTTGGAGCCAGCTAACTATGGAATGAAACCTCTATAAACTGTGAGCTGAAATAAACCTTTCCTCTTTTAACTTTGGGTGTCAGATATATTGTCCCAGCAATGAGAAAAGTAACCAAGACAGAGTTGCTCATGTGCCCTCTGCTCATCGTCCACTATGTTGCCAGATTCCTAACAGGCTGAGAACCAGGACTGGCTGGGGACCCCTGCATTGGTGAAACATGTATGCAAATGCCATGTGAGACATCCCATTGTGAAGGTAAAATTAAAAAGAAGATTCCCATTTGGCATTTTCTTTTTGTTGTGTGTCACCTTTTCAGGTATCTGCCCAGCTGGCAATGACCCTTACTGGAGACTCTTGATCAATGAGACCTATAGAGTTGGGCTCCTAGTCACTTTGTTTATGGAACATAATTCTGACCCTCTTCTCTCACCCTACAGATCTCTTATTCATTGGCTTTTATATCCCAACCACTAACTACAGTGCTTGGAACATTTTGAGTGGCTGAAAAATATTTGGTGAATTGATGATATTGAGGATTGGGAGTAATGGAGAGATTCCTCCTGTGCTTGAAGGTGGAATTATAATATGTGGGCCCCAGGGCTGTGAACAGTTGCATCCATCATGGGGACTGTGGATCAGCTGTGTTAGTCTACTTTCCATCACTATAACAAATACCTGAGACAATCAACTCATAAAGAGAAAAGCTTTATTTTGGCTCACAGTTCTGGAGACTCCCATCCATTACTGGTTAGCATGTGACATGACTACTTTGAACATGTGGCAAGGCAACACATCATGACAGCAGTTCATGGTGGAGCAAAACCACTCACCTTGAGACCAGAGAGCAACAAGAGAAGAAGAGGAAGGGGCTAGCATCCCATAATCCTGTTCAAGGGCACACCCCAATCACCTAACAACTTCCCTCTTGGGTCTACCTCTTAAAGTTCCACCACTTCAAATGGAGACTTGGGATCAAGCCTTTACCACACTGGCCTTTGGGACGTGCTCCAGATCCAAACTATAGCAGCAGGGAAATAGAGAATTCTGGAGAGGGGAACTTGGGCTTACTCTCACTTGTTCTCTTGTTCCTGATAGCAGAACTTTCACAGACCAAGCTGCAGACCTCTATATTTGAATAAATTCCTTTGTTTGTTGTTGGGGACTAGGCTACCTAACTTAGATCCCACAGTCTCAAGTTCAGTATTATCTTGCCTTGAGAACAGGGAAGTATGTGGAAGGTTGGATGCTCCCTGGCTATGGGCAGAATGCTGATAACTTGGCACTCCTGAGGCAAGACAGTATCTGCTGAGGACAGTTGTCAATATACAGGCATTTGGGTGTAGAGAAAATCTGGTTCATCATTAATTTAATCCTTATCCATCCATTCCCTATAGTTGCTGTTCCATGAAACTCATGCTACCCCTCTCTCTGTACTTTCCACTGGCTAATAAAAGTGGGCCACTGCAGAGTTTTATTGGAATCTGTCTGCTTGAGGCAGGTTTCCTCCCTGTCCCCCCTTTAATATCTTGGAAACTGTCACCGTCTTTTTATTCCTCAATGTTCCCTCCAAAAGGTAGCTGAAGTTCTGACCAGCCCTCAGTACTTTGTGTTTAAACTAGGTCCAGGATGTTAGTCCAAAATAACACAGAAAGTCTAAGTATGACTGACAGAGGAGTGAGCCATTCACTACTAGTGGCCATGGAGCTAAGACAACCTGTGTCCCAAGAGAAATTTAGCAGTGTGATAGCCACAGCCCACCTCTTTCTCTCCCATCTGTCTGAACTCAGAAGTGTGTTCTGACAGTGGTGCATGGTCACTGGCTTAGCATGCTGGGTGGAGGGGAGCACGACATAGTTAAAACAATGAAACCCTGTTCTTCACGAAGATCTTTGATAATGTTATACAGGAAATATCATGGAGCCCATGTTAGTGCACTAAAAGCATGGCCTCAGGTGAAATTTTTTTGTTCTACTACCTCAAAGTCTAGGCAAATGAATACCTTTCCTCATCACCATAGCATCACAGAGGAACTTAGAGAGATTATAGCAGGGTTAGAGCAGAAAATTGGGCAAGCTGCAAAATCATGGATGCAGACTATGACCCTGCTAATCAGTCATGGGTGGAAGGTCTTTCTGTAAAGGATATTGTAAGTGCAGGGAATGCCCTATGTTCTGTGTTATTAAGAAGCGACTTATAAGAGATACAGCTGATGATGTTTCAGTATTTCAACTCTGAACTCTGAGTATTTACAAGACGATTCATAATTTTCTGCAGTTAATATTAAACATGCCACTAAAAGGCAGCACAGAATGGTGGTGAACACAAAGAATTCAGATGACATAAGAGAATACCAGACAAAGCCGGGACCCAGGCATTTCCCCCGGCCACACCCTATTTAATATTTCACCAATACTAATGAGAAGCTGTGACAGTGGCTGGTTGCAAAGCCACTCTATAATATCAGCCAACCTTGCAGTCTCAGGGCACACAGCAGCTCAGGATTATTCTTCAACCCTGATTGCTGTGGATTCAGCTGTAGTTCCACCCTCCTCATCCCGCTATTCATCCTTCCCTCTCAGGTCCAGATTCCAGGAGCAGTTCCTGTTTGGGACACACTGTTCTCATACAGAGGGCAGAGCCAATGTGAATCCCTGTTCACTGAAGCATTCCCACTACCTACTCTCATTTAATTGGCCCAAACAAGTCACATGCCCACGCCCAACTTCAGTGAGGGAGGAAGTTCAATCTCCCAGGGGCAGACCCCTAAGTTTGGTTGAGTCAGAAAGGGGAGGAATATTTTGACAGTAATACAATATAGGAGAGATAAGGCTGCATTTCCAGAACTGCATCTTCTATTTATGGGAGTCTAACCTATGCATAAATGTTTAAGTTAATTTTGAACCTCAGTTCAAAATGTGGGCTCCATCATTTCTAATGATTCCTTTTGTGGCACTCACAATTTTGGGTATTACAGGATGCCCTCTCTCAGGCATTAATCAAACCATAGGATGGGTCTGATAAATCCCAACTGGCAGCTGCAGGCAGAATTCTGAAAGTGGGAAAATGATTTCAGTGGTGTAAGTGTGGCCAGCCTGTGGCAGAATGACCTGGAGTGCAGGTGAACATGCAGATTTCTGGGCTCTGCCTTAGCGTGCTCCACTCCTGTCAGAGCACAGGCCTGGAGCTCTGGTTCTCAGGGCTGCCATAAGCAAGGCGGTGTGGACTTTCACATGCTCTGCCATGAGTCCAGCTAGAGTGTGAGGTTTCCTGGAAGATCTGGGAGAAGGAAGTATTACTATGGAATGGTTTCTAATGAGGGCCTCTATCCTTCCTTCAAATACGTATTAGTTTACATACTTTACTATTTTTCTTGTAAATCAACATCTGTGAATCATTTTGTCTATTTTTAGAAATAAAATGTGACTACATTGAACAATGTTCTCATTAAAAAAAGTTTTCTTACAACAGTAACAATTTTTTAAAACATATATTTTTAACTACTTTTCCTCAACAATGGACATTTGGAAACAAATCTGGGATGAAAATGTAAGTTTCCAAGCCTGATTTTTTTGTTTTTTTGTGAGGTTGCATTTGATTAAATGTTTCAGTTATTGATCTCTAGGATGTAAAAGTTTATATTCTGACTGGGCTCTGCTTTTGATTTTTCAGGGTTGTTTTAAGAGAAAGACCACAGTGTCCCATGCAGGATGGTTTAGTTTTAGAGTTCTATTGTGACAACCTCTGCAGCTGCCCAGGTCATTAAATTCAGTACACTTCTGCTTTCAACTAAAAGTTTCCTGGCCTTGCATTGCTGTGACTGGGCCTGGTCTAGCAGCCTGGTGGCATTAGCTTCCAGCTCACATCAGGATGGTTCCAGCCCCTTTTGGTGTGAGTCAGGTAAGGAGAGAAAGGGATACTTCCTGTGGGGTGCATCAGTCTCACCTCAGAGCCCTTAGGCTGCTCTGCTCTGTTTTCCCCGAGCTCTGGTGCCATTGCTATCTTCCAGAGGAGGGGACATTTGGTACAGTTGCCTTCAAGTCTATTCTGCTATCCAAGCACACCTCAATAGGAAGTGCCTTCTAACATTAAACATTAGAATCTCAAATGCCATTTTCAAGTCATTTCTATCTTTTTGGAGTCATGTCTATAGTCAAATGAGGAGGAGACCATTTACTACAGAGTTCAGTTGAGAGGAAGGAAGGAAAATAGACAAGGAGAAAAAAGAAGGTGGAGGAAGAGTTAGAAGTGGGGTGGGAAGGAAGAAAACAGAGATAAAGAAAGAGAAAGAAAAAGAAAGAAAGAAAGAAAGAGAAAGAAAGAGAGAAAGAAAGAAAAAGAGAAAGAAAGGAAGGAAGAAAGGAAGAAAGAAAGAGGGAGAGAGAGAAGGAAGGGAAGAAAGGAGGAAGAAAGAAAAGCAGGAAGGGAGGAAGGGAAAAGGAATGAAAGAAAGAAGGAAGGGAGGGAGGGAGAAGTGGAGGAAAGACGGGGTGGAGGGAAGGAGGGAGGAAGGGCATTTCTGCCTTTTCTGTCCTTACCTGGCCCATTGTGCCTCTCAGCAGAATCCAGACATTCACATGTCGGCGTCTCTCCAATGCTCGACTCTCTTTCCCATGGCTCCTAAATTCTGCAAGTTGAGAGTAGCCAGATCCATGTCACAAGATGAAAACAATCAACCCCAAGAAACTTCTGGGTCTCAAGGAGGTTGGCACCAAAAGGACAGAGGGTGGCATGAAGTCTAACCCCATCGTGGTTGTCCTGAAACTGTCGTGAGCCTGGCTCCCTGGGAGGGATGGGCTGCTTTTGTCCTGACCACACAGCAGCGGCTCGTTAGCCTGGCATCCAGCAAACCAGGCACATGGCAGAGACGCTGTGCCAATGCAATGCACTGGCTTACATACAGCTAATGGAGAGTTTATTTAGTTCCTTGGGATTAGAATGTTTCAAGACTGCCTTATAAAAATAGTCCAGTCTTGGTCTCAGGCAGAGCATTAGGGCAGAAAAAGCTGTGAGGGGTCTGCTGCCAGTTCTCGTGCATTCCTAGTATTGTCTGTAATGTCTACAGACTGGTAAGTAGACACGGCACTTTACAAATACACGAAGACAAGGGCCTGGCCTTCGATCAGAACAACACAACCCAGATGAAAATAATCCAAGCAGAAGCAGTAACAGACAGATCTGGGGTAGAGCCTGGGCTTCAGAAAGCTAAGTCGAAAGCATTTCTGTTTTTGTTTGTGTTGTGAAATGGGAGTGATAGGGAGGGAGAGGGGCGGACCATTCTGAAGTTTGCTCTGTGTTTCATCTTTCCAGGCTCCTGGTCTCAGAAGGTCTCAAAAGCCAAGTTGTTCAAATTCACCCCCCACCCCCACCCCAAAGAAATTGCTTTTTAGGCAGATCCCTTTTCTCCAGTGCTTTGTGGCTGACCTCAGCTCCCCAGACAAGTGTACGCTTAAATGAGATCCTTGCTTCCCAAGGCACCCTGCTTGCCTTGCAGGGAAGCTGGGATGGAGAGCACACCTCCTCTGTTGGGAGGGGACCACACCTGAAGTCACATCCCAGATTCATTGTTCATTGACCTTCATCAGACATCTGCCCCAACTCAGGAGGCAAATGTCAGGCGAGTGACTTCTAGGCGCAAGTCTGCTCCCAGCACTGTGGTGCAGTTCATCCAAGATACATTTTCATGAAAACCTCAAGTTATAACCCACATATGGTGGCAGATCATTATCCTAAGACTCTAAATTGAAACAGTTATATAGTTGGAGGTGGATCTATCATAATCTGGAAAACTTTTCTTTTACTGGTCTATTTTAACAAGTGTAGGGAGGAAATAAAACTCGAAAAGCATAAACTGTTTTATGTTTTGAATTGGACTTGGATAAAAATGGAAATGCTCCAAAATAAAGGAATACTGGCAAAGGAGGAAGGAAGATACAGGGAGAAATAAAGGGGGAAAATGTGGAAATAAAGTGGGTCTGTTACTACTTTTACATTTCCTGATTTGTTCAGTGAAAAAGGCAGAATACTCAGAGATATAATCCCAAGGAGGGGAGAGATACGGGGGGGGGGGAGACAGGCAGAGGTAAACAACTAAAACAAAATGGATAAAAGAGCTCTCAGTGATTACCTCCAGAAATTAAGATTACTTTGTCTTGGGGCCTTTTGGTGTTTTCCAAACTCTCCACAATGACCATGTTCCTTAACCAATATCAATAATATAGTTAAAAAATCAGTTTCTGGTTCCAAACGCAATGGTCTTTACCTGGGAGTCTGAGCACAGGCCAGCCGATCAGGTGCAGGGTTGAAGGGAGGGTTCCCACGTATGGGTGCACCCTCAGGCCCAAGGGTACAGGAGCATCCTCACACACTCTCACATTTACACACAGCTGACAGACAGAAAGACTTTTCCAGCCTGTACATCTATTTAACAGTTCCAGTGCCTGAGGCTGAAGTAACAGATGATAATGTGCTCTTTAGTGCTGATCTATTACAAATGATTATCAGGACCATCAGCAGATGCCCTGTGCAAGGTCAATTCTAACCATAAAAGATGCCTTTCTTTATACTTTGTGCGAACTGCACAATGTGAATGTGGCACAGTGGAAGTTCACATGCTATAGAGGAGGCCAGGCTGATCTGCGGGGTGGGTTTTGACTGCATTGGTTATTTTGGGAGCCATGAACTCTAGATTCTGAGCCATTCCTAGACTGGGATAGCTGCAGCTGGGAGAGCAGGCAGGAATGTGCTGTGGGCATCTCATATCCACCACGTCAGGCAGCTGGCCGAGCAGCGTCCCCTCTGTAGAACATCCTGCCTTCTTGGCCTTGGTCCTCTGGAGCACTTCGCAGGTCAAAGGTAGCCCAGGGGTGGACTGTGGACAGTTATCCTGGCCCACTGCCTACATCTATTCATTCTGCCCTTCTATTTGAAAACTCTTAAATTAGAGTTTTATTAGGGTAAACAAGATCTCCACAGAAATGCAAGTGCCTGAAATGGGGTAATAAACTAATGAGTGGATCAACCTTATCATAAACCAGCTTAACCAGATTGTTTCCTTTTAACAGCTAGTCAGCCACATGGGGAAATGGACATGCTGCTGACCAGCAAAGGAGCTGAGTGGTGGATGGAGTGGGAAGGGTGCAGCTTGAAGATCAAAGCAATAGGAAGCACTTTGACCCCAGGGCCCTGGCTTCCCTTGAAGCCTGCATCTTTCCTTCTCCCCTCACTCTCGAGCACTCTGCCTTCTTCCCTCTATCCTCTGTTAGGGATGTGCTCATCTCCCAGTGCCAACTGCAACTCCCTACCTGCATTTAGCCATCTTGCCTGATCCACAGCCTTCTTGGCCTGGTCCTTCTCCTGAATGTAGGGTCTCAACCCATCCTCATTCAGCTTGAGTTCCTTTCCCCTTTGTCATCAGTATCTTCTCTCTCTTTCTCTCCCTCTCTGTCTCTCTCTTGAATTTTTTATTACTATATGTTTGCAATCCATAATAAATACATTCATTGTGGGGAAGTGGTGCACATACATATCACATCTTTATCTTTTTTACCTCCCCTTCCTCTCCCCTCTCTCTTTTATCTCTCTCCCTCATCCCCAGATCCCTGTCCTATCTTCATTCTCTCTTGACTGCCTCCTTTCCTGCTTCTGCCCTCTAAGCAAACAAACAAAAGGTGGCCTCCCTACATGCATGCCCCACTCCAATGTGCCTCATCTACCTGGAAGAGTTATACCACTTGCTTGTCCCTTTGAACCTCCCGTACTCTCCTCAACCCTCTCTCTCTCTCCTGTACTCTTTCCCCTGCTGGGAGATTGCTCTTGCCCCTTTCTGCTTTTCTTTTGGTACTGGGGATCGAACTCAGGTCCTTGCGTTTGTGAGGCAGGCAGCAGAACCACTGAGCTAAATCCCCGGCCCTCTTTCTGCTTTTTGACTCTTTTTCCTGACTTCTTTGGGTCTATCCTCCCTGAGTGACTCTGTCCACACCCATTGTTTACACTCCAGGGCCTCTCAAATCTGCATTCTCAGCCCAGCTCTCCCTCCTGAGCTGTTCACTCCCCACCCAGCTGCCTACAGGACAACTTTCACCTCAGAGACATGACAGTCAATGGTTCCAAAGTGGGACCCATCCCATCTCTTCTTACCCTGTAGCCCGATGCCTCACGTGCTGGGGACTGTGTACATGCAGTTTCCTTGGCCCCTCTGGCCCCTTCCTCCTGGTTAATAAACTGTTATTCATATTTGGGTCTGAAGTTAGATGGCACTTCTTTGGAGAGCGTTCCTTCATACCCTGGACTGGAGTCGGGGGCTTCTATAATCTTATAAGCCTCCACTTATAATTCTTTATTAAAGTGCCTGTCCTCTTCGTTAAATAGTTCTCTTTCTGTCTTGTACATCATATCTCTAGACCCATTATTATATTTGACACACAGGATGCTTAATAAAAATGGTTCACTGGAACAAATAAAGCAACCAATTGACAATACTTAGACAGGAAAGTGCAGGGTGTGGGGATGGGGGTCGAGGTCTCCTCCTTTTCTGGTCTTCCTTCCTCCTGTTCATATGATCAGGATCCACTACTGGGGCCTTTTGCCCCAGTAATTCAACTTGTCTACAGGCTGTGACACCCTGTGTGCATCCATCCTGGCTCTCCTTCCCCCCACATAGCAGTTTGTTTCCATGAGTAAACGCATTTTTAGTTTTAACACCAACTCACAAATAAGCTCTTGCATTTTTTTTTTTAAGTTGAAGAATGTCTCTACTGTATGTAAATATGGATTACTCAGCACAAATACAGCCTAGGATGGTTTTTCCAAGTTAAAATACATATTCTTGCCAAGAGATTATTCTTAAAAGTAATTTGGGCCAGAGATTTAGCTCAGTGGTTCAGCCACCTGCCTCGCAAGCACAAGGACCCAAGTTTGATCCCCGGTAAAAAAAAAAAAATGTAATTTGGTTTATGTCTTAGTTTTTGTTTTCATTTTTGTAGTTTAACTTTACTAAACTTTATTAAAGAAAAATGTTCAACTCTAATACGGTGATTGGAAAAAGCATTTCTACAATTTCAAGTGCTCAGTAGTTGTTCTTTTTGCTTTGGCTTGTTAGAAAGACTTATAGGTCCAAATACATATTCTTTGATGCTTTAATTAATGCTTGTGGCTAAATTATGGAAGAAAGAAAATATTTTAATCAGTTTATAGGAATGAGTCATATGATTTTCCCAATTGAAGTCACAACACACAACTCCCTGCACTATACAACATCTGTTTGTTTCTTTCAAAAGGTTCAGTACAGGATTTTAACAGCAAATTTGAAAATACCATGTCTATATTCACTATTATGTTGGCAAAGGATCTGTCTTTGGCCCTTCTTCTTGGACCACTACTTCATGAGCAGCTGTCTAGGAGAGTCTGTTAAACTGTGGCACTCTTTACAATCAATAATAAAGCAAGGGACATTCTGGTGTCTCTTTTGCCAAAGAAGGATGTTTGTCATGAAAATAATAAGAGAAGTGTAGGGAAAATAGAGTAGATGGTCTGAGAGTGGACAAATTACCTAGCTCTGCTTGTAACTAACTGTTGGGTGAGATTTGTTCTTGGCATTAAAGCCACAACACAGGTTTTAGGAAAGTGCCTCATCGCTCTCTAAGATAAGCACAGCCAGGCAGCCCCAAACTTGACAGTGCTTTGTAGAATCCTTCTGTGTCTCCTTCAACTCTTGGGCTCATTTTGGAAGGGCTGGCTCTTAACCCGACTAGCTTTTCCTTTTCACGTTGTTCTCTGGGGTAGACAACTGTTGGGAAGCCAGGCAGAAGCCAGGTCAGTGGCCCCATTTCTTTGTGCTCCTGGGACTTCCCTCCTGAGCACTCTCTGTGAGTCCAGATCTGAGCCATCTTGTTGGCCCACCTGCTTCATGAAGGGGGACACCCATGCCCTTTATCCTACCAAGGGGTCCCTCTTCCTGTAGGCCCCACACTGCACCGAAGATGTGTCATGTGTCCTATCCATATTTAAGTCAGTGCCTCTCAGAGTTTCTTGGGGTCAGCAGAATTAGTTCCACTTGAGAGCCTGCTGGAAATGAATCTTCTCAGTTCTCGTTAAATGTGCTGAGGGAGGATCGTCGCAAGAAGGGCCCTGGAATCTGCATTTTAATAGGTTGTCTGCATGGTTGTTTCCCACCACAAGGAGCATGGGCCCAGGCCACAGTTGTGTGAATGACGTGGCAGCAATGAGCAACACTGTGCTTCTTCCAGCTCTAGTGAACCAAACACCCATGGCAGGTTACAAGGTTCTCAGTGAACAGCCAGCAACTCTGCCCATCATCCTGAACAGAACATTTTCTGAGATTAACAGCAGGATTGAGCATCAAGTTTTACCATCTGAAAGGCATCTCTCCAAGAGAAGTACCTGTTCTTTTCTTCCACTGCACTCTGTACCCCAAAACATTTTTGCAGCAACCAATCTGATGCTCACTGCTTCGGATGTCATATTCTCCTCTTTGCTTTTGGTCCTTCATGGACTCCTGGTTTCCCAGCAATCTAGAGCAGATTCAATTCCTTCCATGGGTTGGCTCTACCGATAAACATATTGACATTTGGTCTGTTGAAGTCTCTTTTTTTTCAGTACTTGGGATTGAACCCAGGGCTTTTTTACTGAGCCACATCCCTTCTCTCTTTTTATTAAATTTTGAGGCAGACTCTTACTAAGTTGCCTAGGCTGGAGTCCAACTTGTGATCCTCCTGCTTCAGCCTCTTGGAGTTCTAGGATTACAGGTGTGCACCACTGTGCTTGGCTGCAAGGATTCTTTAACTGTCCCCTCCCCATGAAACCTTCTTGGCCCACTGCTGTGGTTCCCCTGAGGAATTCCTGTCTTGGTGACTCCCTGACTCACAGCAGGTGCCCAGTAACAGAACCTCAGAGCCGAAGCCCCTTTGCAGTCTCTGCCCTGAAGCCTTTCAAACACTTTAATTATATAACCACATGGTAATGTTACACAATTAGACAAAGAAGCATTTTGTTAGTATTAATCCATTTTGAAGTTAAAATGAAGCTAAATTATAGGTTAACCAATGAGTATAATAAGGCTATTTTGATAACTCTCCAATGAGACGTTAGCATGAAACAATCAGGTCTGCCTCTGTGTCCAGTGTATTTCTGTAGTGGTTGTTTGCACAATATTGAGAATAATTCTTCAGGTAATGAGTTGCATATGGCAATAGGATTTTTTTAAAAAAATTGTTATTGCTGCTGTAAGATAGCTTTCTTTGCAACCTCAGAATATTTTCTATTACACAGATGGCAGGACAGCTTTATTCCAAGGTTTACCCACAAAAGGATGTTTATGTGGCATTAGAATGACCACAGTGGCATTCTTCAGTGAGTTAAAATTTGGTACAGTTGACTTTGCTCCTCTCTCTCTCTCTCTCTCTCTCTCTCTAATACATTGTTGAAAAAAATTGGACAAAATTTAAATAAAATAACTCTGAAGAATGCTGACTGCCCCTCAGGGCTCTCCAAAGCCCAACAGTCCCTTTACAGACAAGAGGCCAATATGAGAGAGGTGAAGTCACTTATTCAGCCCCATGGCTTTTGGGGGTCATGGGTGGCTGCATCTCCTGTGTCCTAATCTTGATGTCTGCAGTTCCCATGGACTTCCAAGGCCAAGGAGATTCCAAGCTCCTTTTGGTCAGGGCTGAATCTCTCAGAGCAGGAGCTATTTATCCTGCTTAAGTGAATCACGATTGGAATTTCCCCAGAGCTGTCTCTGCTCCTCAGCGAGAGGGCCAGCCAGCTGCAGTGAAGATCCTGCAGGGCGACTCAGGGTCTTTGACCACCGGCTGGCACCCACAGTCCCCTGGAAATAATGCAGCTTCCCTTTTGGCAGCCAGGGCTTGGCATGCTGTCGGAGCTCTGCTCAGCTTCCCTTTCATCAGGCCTGTTCTAGAGAGCGCCTGCTCATTTAGATGAACTGCTTCTGGCATGTGCTCACATTTAGCTAGCAAAGTTGTTATTCTAGCAATGTGGGGGGGCAGGGGTGGAAGTGGCGGGGCCTGGAGAGGAGGCAATCCACGGCCTCCCATGCCACAGGCTGGCCCTTGCCTCACAGGCCCCCTCCCCAGCAGCCCACTGTTTCCAGACCAGCATCCTGGGACACAGCCTGAGCCCGACAAGGGCCAGGATTCTCGGAAAAAATGGAATCTCGGTAGCCAGTTTAGTGCCTGATGAGGAAAGTTCTAGAAGCCTTGTTTGGCTTCCTCTTTGACTGGCTGCATTTTCCTGGTGATGGAAGATCTCTTTCTGTTGGATCGGAGCTGAAGGTGACCAGCTCTGTGCCCATCTGGAGATTAAATAGGTCTCAGGCACATCTGTCACCAGGAGGGAGAAAGTCAGTCTCGAAGGCCCATGTGGCCTGGTCCAAAAGGCCCCTCAGGTCTCAGCTACTTGCTGAGCTTGGATTTTTCCAACTATTTTTGCAAGGTGGAATTTAATTATAAAAACAAAACAAAACGAGAGACTTGTCAGGAAAGTGGAAAGGGCTGGAACACAGAGGTTCTTTTAGCTGACGCTGATCCCTTGAACTGGCTTACTTTATGAGAAAAACTGGGCCAGGTCTGAGTGTGATTTATTCTCTACTTCCTGTTAGAATTAGAATCAAATGGATTGCTTTAATATTTTCGTCTCTCACAAAGAAATGTAATAAATCTAAGAAGCCTGCATGTTGTTAATGTTCAGGCCTAAGCTTTCTCATTTATCCTGTGGAAGATATTGCTGGTTGCTTCCCCAATATCCATTCCCTTCTTCTTTAACAGAAAGAATGATGTGCTGAGGTGAAAATACTCCTATCCCCAGACTCCTCTATATGGGAGCAGCCATGCCACCCAGTTCTGGCCAGTGATATTGCAACAATCTGTGAAATGGGGCTTCTGATGAAAATGGACAGTTAGGTAATATGGGAATTCTGTGCATCTCCCTTTATCTGTCTTTTTGGTTGGAGTGTGGACACGATGGCCAGAGCAGAACAACCACCTTGCAACCAGAAGGAGTACAGCTCCACACTAAGCATGGTAGAATTAAGCAATTTAAAGGGGTGAAGATCCTTGATCAGTTATAACAATCCTTGACGACTTGACTCAAAATTTCTTCTCAGCTGAGAAAAATAAAATCCTTTTGGTGCAACTTTGTATTTGGATTTCTCTTAAATGCACCTAAATGCAATCTTACTCAATGCCCTTTCAAAGCACACACTTCACATTATCACTCTAAATCAAGGAAGACTTTTTTCCACCTGGTAGATAAGAATCTCTCTTCTCATTTTACAGCATGAAGACATTGAAGTTATGGGAAAGCATACAGTTAGGAACTTCCCTTTTGGTGGGTTAGGTTCTCTCAGTCCTTGGCTCATGGAACTCAGAACTCATCTGCAGCATTTGGGCCAGTATGACTTCCTCCTTGAAACTTTCCCCTCCCTGCCTCCCTCCTTCCCCCTTTCCCTTCCTTCCATGGTACTCTTTTCTCATGCCCTTCCCTCATTTTTCTGCCCACTTTCTAGTCTCATGTGGGTCCCTCTTCTTCTGCTGCCCTCTAAGTGCAGATGTGCATAGGGTTTTGCACACTCCTCTATATACCAATCTTGCATCTACTCAAACTGTTCATGGTCACTTAGAATTAGACTTGAAATGCTATTTATAGACATTGGGAGAAGACATCCAAGAATAGAAAAAGCCACTCACAAGGCAGCACATGCAGTTTGATCCCTTTAAGGCAAAACAGGAGAAGAATGGAGATATAAAAATATATCTGAAAGGAATAAAGAAGACATTAACACTGGATGAATGGTAGAATTAAGGATTTAAAGTCCTTGATTCAAGTGGCAAATTAACCCTTTAATCCCTAGGGATTAAGAGGTAGTAGTAATTGCAACAGTGGATTTTGCAGTGATTTCCAAATTATTTTCCCACCTTTACTCTACAGATAACCTTCTTGTGAAGTCATTCATTCTTTCATTCAGTTTTTGTATATGTGCCAGTATGGTGTGAGGTGCTGTAGATACACTGTTGTGAAAAGAAAAGCCCTTACCACTAGGTACAAGCAGCTTTCATTTGCAATAACTGGGCATACACTACTGTACTTTCCCACAGAGAGAGAAAGGGCATCATTTGAGAAGAGATATTCCAAGGAAAACACAGAATGTGTTAGGCAGCAGCTCCCCCTGCAATCTGTCCTTACTAAATAAGCAGCCATTACGCCCAGGACCCCAGCTGTCATTGCTCCTCCATCCTCCCCAGAGACTTCTGGCTGAGGGGCAGTTTATGTTCGAAGCTCCCAGAATTTTCTGAGCCTCCATGAGGTAGCATCCCCAGGATGTTTTCCAGCTTCTCTAAAGCACCCCAAAGGGAAAACTTTTGAAAAATGGGGAGGATGTCCTCACACAAATGTGAGAGATTGTTGTCACACAGCTTTGCTCCATTCAGAATCTTGACCTCTCACCATGGTTGTCTTTGTCCCTGTCCAGTTCCAACTACTTAATCACTTGGACAAAATAGCTTTTGTTTGCACACAGAATCAGGACAGAATCAGACTCCTTTGCTATTAACACCAAACCTATAGCCCCAAGGGCCATGGCCTTGGCTTTCCCCCTCCTACCGTAGCAGCACCATTGTGACCACTCTTCCATTTGCTCACTGGAGTATGCTTCCTGCCTCTTCATGGATCTCTTTCCTATCCTCTTCTGGATCTTCAGCCTTTCTCTACAATAGCTTGGTTTCTTCAGGATTTAAACACACTAAAAGCTTCTTCCAATTAGGGAATCATGTTCAGTGGATTGCTATTTTAAATTTTGCATGAGGAGGGAGCTACATGCTGTTCGATTTTCATCCTGAATATCTAACAAAGTGCTGGGCCTTCTGGGGCTTGCAGGCATGTTAGTGGCTGCACTTTCCCTGAGACCCTATGGGAAGTCTGCAAGATATTTTCCATTCTGCAGCCACCTCCCTGGTGGAGAGGCAATATGTCTCTGGACAGATAGATGCCTGATTCCTCATGTGTGGAATACTAGCCAAGTCTTGCTACTGACATGTGTCCAGCTGCTTGTGGGCAGCACAGATGGTGTCAAACAGAGCCAGCTGGGAAGTGTGCAGAGTGCCATTTTCTGCCCAGATGCGGCATTCAACTTGAGCTTCTAGATATGTTGGCTCCATAGACCACCGATCCTTTATTCTGGAAGCTCTATGTGTCCTGTCACTTTAAGTGAGGGCCTCTTAAATGTAGGCTGTATGCCTAAAGACTAGAATACCTTTTTGTTGCCTAGGTGAAAAGGACCTGGAAAAATGACTGACAGTTTATGGAAATTATTTCCATTTTCTGAAGAGAAATGCCCCTCAGCATTTAAAAAAATCCATCCTTCAGAAGCAGAGGACTAACTTCTGCACTAGAGTTTCTATGAGGGAAGTGTGCACAGCTCCCTGCACTGGTGAGGGCACAGGGCTGGGCCCAGAGTGGGTGGGGGTGAGAACCCAGGTGACTATGCTGGAGCCTTCACTCAGCAGAACTTCTGGCAGCTTCCAGGTGGGTGGGGGCTGGCGCTGACCAAGCCACTGGGACTTCGAAGAATCCAGCATGACTTCAATATAGCAGAGGTTGTTTTCAAGTGTGACCTGAAACCTAGACGCTCTGGTGACTGCTGGATTTTCCCATCTGCCATTGTGTCACAGAATGTTCCCCATCCACCACCTGGGCCCTAGGCTGAGGCTACCATGACACAGGGCTATCACTGCCAGCTCCAAAGATTTCTGTGGATTTGGCTCCTGAAGCCAAACTTGCTCTGCAAGGCACAGGCATTTGTGGAAGTAGGAAGTATTAGTGCACATGCTTGACTCCCTCAGCGCCTCCCCTCCAGCGCTCTCCCAGCCTGGTGCTGGACCCAGCACTTCTTTTTTTCCTCCTGTTCATTCAGGAACACCAACCGCACAGTACCTCAAAGTCCTGCCCAAGCTGGTCTGCTAATGCATTTAATTATGTTGAAAGTAAAAACAGAGGTCTAAGAAAAAAAATAGCTTTGAAAGACACCAGGACAGGGCCAAGACAGCATGCTTGTTTATCCACGTCTCAGGTGACTCTGTGTGTGCGTGTGTATGTGCGTGTGTGTGTGCCCATAACCTCTGGCGTACATGTGTCCTCATTAAAACAATACACATCAGTGTCCAATCATACACATTGTCTGGACCTTTACCTGAGCACCTGTATTTGTTAGGAGGACAGAATTCCTGGTTGAATTATTTTTATGCCTTTTCCTACATGTTCTTTTTATCCTCCTGAGGATTGTGCACTCTCTTCGGGAATTCTTTCTAGATCAAGCTGCCAAAGCCCACTTCTGTGTGTACTCCAGCTGCAAGACTAACTTGCTTTCAGTTTCAAACTGTGTTGGTTCTAGCACTCCCTAGCGCCTGTTTCTCAGATGAAACTTTTTTGGGGCAGAAAAAAAGGAAAAAAGAACTAGACTCTCTTTGCT
The DNA here is from genome assembly GCF_000247695.1 of Heterocephalus glaber. Next base: position 2,320,750 of record NW_004624905.1, read on the forward strand.
ACATAAATAGATGTGACATTCAAACCCAGAGTTAAATGAAATTTCTTGAACATTAGTAGGCTTGTGCGATGACCTATGAAGTCAAAGTCACTGAAGTTTTGTTTAATTAGTTGCAAGTAGTAGTAATTCAGTGCTCTAAGGAAAAATGAAGGAAAAGAAGGAATGAAACACTGCAGTACTGGCTCCCTACTGAGATTTATGAAGGTTTTGGTGAGATCTTGAGGCCTTTCTTTACAAGGATCTGTGACTTAGGATTTTGCAACCAGCAGTTAGAAAGTAGGGAAATGTGTAGTGTGTGATGGTGTGTCTTTGAGCCAGGCACAGCATTTTTAAAAAGGCTGCCTGGCTGGGACAGCATCAAGATAAAGGAGTACTATTGATGCAATTTGAAAAGAGGCCAATGGGGTTCCCCAAAGCACTGAGAGACAGACACCATCCCATCTTTGAAAGTGACAATTACTAAGCATATATTAGGTGACAGGTGGACCTCTCTAGAACTGAAATAGTGAGACTGTGAGGGAACATATGGGTAATTGAGAGTGTGGGACATTCCAGAAGAAGACTGGAGAGAGAAGGGTTTTTGATAGAACCATAGAGCACAACCCCAGCCCTCCCGGTTTGGATAAGTGGGTTTTATGTATTAGCTGGCTCTTCTGGCTGAGAGAAAGGAGGGAGAACAGAAACCTTTGCCAAAAAGAGTTAATTTTTTTTTTTTTCAGTACTGAAGATTGAACCCAGGACCTTTGCATTGAACTTCATCCCCAGGTATTTTTAAAATTTTGTATAGGGCTGGCCTCAAACCTGAGATCCACCTGTCTCAACCTCCCAGAGCACTGGGATCACCCATCATTCCTGACTCAGAAAGGGTTTCTGACCAAGATGCAGGTCAGTCTTCAAGGAGCTGCAGAGCTGGGGTGGGGGTGGGGCTCCCTGAAAGGAGACACTGCCTACGGTCACAGCTTGAGTGGAACTGAAGAAGCACTTGGCCCATGAAACCGTTCTTCCTGCCTGCCATGCACAGGGATTCTCTTCTTTTGTAACATGATAAATTCCCCTGTAATCTCAAGATGCACGTAACAGCTTGGCCCTGGTGAGAAATGGCTGGCTTCATGTTTCCCCCCAGTATGACTTCCTGTACATACAGCGAGGGGCCTGGCCCACTCCCTGGCAAGCTTAGAAGGGAAAAACAAGGCTGATTCATGTTTGTGATTAACTTCTCACCTAATGCTGTAATCCCATATGCAGAACCAGCCTGGCTGTCGGCACTTGGCAGATATCTCAGCTCTCCAAAGGCCGAGTGGGCAGCGTAGCCTCTGTGTAGACCCAGGCTCCAGGCACCCTGCTGGAACCACCCTCTGTGGGCTGCTTCTCAAATGCCACCTCCTTTGGCACACTTTTACCTGCCACTGGATCTTTCCCTCTGTACAACCCCCACCCATGGCATTTCATTTGTACCTCTTTCTTTATTTGTGCCTCTTACTTGCTTTTCGTTCCCATACCATTATCAAAGGGTGGTAACCATGTTCTCCTCTTTAGCCTCCTCCAGTGCCAAGCCTGGTGCCCAGCACAGTGCAGCTCTGTTGATCACAATGGAGTGAGCTGAGCTGCACACGATGACCTCTCTGGCAGGACGCTGGCGTGGAGGGAAAAGAAGCCCAGAGCAAATTCCAGCCCTGGCCTGCAGCTCAGATTTGACCTCCCTCTACTTTTCTCAACACTAATCCCAGGCCCGTGTTATGATAAACTACTTGCTCCTTGTTCAGCAGTACATTCAGGAACTGGACAGCCGCCAAGGAAAACACAGGGGCAGTGGTGGACTATTGAAATAAATGAGTAGCCTATGATAAATATAGGAAAAACAGTGTTAGTTAATACACTTATGCGCCAACAAAATCACATACTATTTAATAGGGGGAGGAGTTTTAACATGAATGCGTATGGCTTTATGTAACAAGGTTGATTTAAAAAAGAAAAGACAACAAATAATCTACAACCTTTTTAGCCAAGTAAATGCTGGTTCTTCAAAGTCAGTATTAGTGTGGTGGGAAACATCAGTTGCCTAAAACAGCTCTATTATTCTTGATGGAGGTCTTCAGAGCTGGAATAGGAGGAAAATTAGATACATTACTTGATAATTTAGCTTTTTGGTTTCAAGTCCCAAATGGTATCAACCAACTTGATTACTGGCCTGGTTCACTAGACTTGGCTCTGAATTATTTTTAACAGTTTCCAGGAATTAAATCCACCTTAAAAACAAAACAAAACAAAACCAAAAAACCTCACACAAATCTTGCTATTTCTCAGGCATGAAAAAAAGGTCTTGTAAGTTCTGGTGTTCCTAAGGGAGGTTCCCAAACTCCCTTTTTCTGAGCAGGAAAAATCCCTTTGTTGACCTCACAGGTGATTTCTGCAAATGTGCAAGTTTTGATTTCTTTGTTTGAAGATCTGTCATGTCATCTTAGGCTCAGCCTTCCTCCTTATTCACACTCTGCAGACTGTCATCAGGTTTGGTCTGCACAAAATAGTTGACCTGCATCAAGGAATTTAAATTTTGAATACCAGACCAGCCATGACATTCAGATCAGTGGGAGACTTTGCAAATCAATATGCAAACCTGAGCAGCCCACATGGGTGTCTCCCCAACTGGCTCTCAGCAGGAGGCACAGGTTATGCAATAACTGAACTCAGCCTGCTTTCCTTCCAACTCAGCATAAATCGCTTGTGTGCAGGCGTGATGGTGCCAAGCCCAGCAGCGAAGGCTAATTGAGAACCTCGATGTCTGCCTTCCTGACAGTAGAAAGCTTCGACCTGCTTCCAGGTGACAGTACACACACTTCCAGCATGAACTCAAAACCCCAGCTGTCTCACCTGTAGAAAATGACATGTGCATATTACTTTTTTAATAGGATTATTTGCAAAAGATTATACACAACATAAATCTCCATCAATAGGGGCCTCGACCAATGTATTATGGAGTAGAATATATGCAGATGCATAGGTATGTGTATGCACACATTTGACAGTTAGTTTTATATGTTATTTTGGTTGATATATCCAAGGGATGTCCAAGTGGCTAGTAAAATGTTACTTCTGGATTTGTCTCAGAGAGTGTTTCTGGGAGAAAATTGCATTTGAACTGATGGACTGAGTAGGAACATCTGTCCTCACCAGTGTGGGCAGGCACATTCAAACTACTGAGGGCCTGAATAGAACAAAAAGATAGATGAAGGACAAATTTCCTTTGCTTTAGCTGGGATACACTTCTTATCTTGCCCTTAGACATTCTCGGGCCTTTGGAACTGGACTGAAAGTGCCAGATGTGGACTGGAAGTACAGCTCTTTTTTTGTTTCTTTGTTTAAGCAACATATTCTCTCGCAGTTCTGTAGGCTGGAATCTAAGATCGAGTTGTCTTCTGAGACTCCTCACCTGGGCTTGCAGATGTGGGTCTTCTCCCTGTGTCCACACTTGCTCTTCCCTCTGTGTGCCTGTGTCCTCAACTCCTCTTTTTCTCAGGGCAGTTGTCATTTTGGATTAAAGCTCACTCTAATGGCTTCATTTTAAAGGAAGTCCCTCTTTATAGGGCAAATCTCCAGAGAGAGCCACATTCTAAAGTATGAGGTTTGGGCCAGGTATTTAGCTCAGTGGTTCTGCCACCTGCCTCACAAGTGTAAGGTCCTGAGTTTGATCCCCGGTAACAAAAAAAAAATTTTTTAATAAAAAAAATAAAGTATGAGGTTTAACATCCTTTAGCTAAAATGCTTGGGATCAGAGGCATTTTGAATTTTTTTCTCAGATTTTGGAATATTTACATATATGTAATTTGATACCTTGGCGGATAGAACTCAAATCTAAACAAACGAATCTGTATCTCATGTACATCTTATGCATCCAGCCTGAATGTAACTTTATACAATATTTTCAGGGTAACTACACCTGGCCTGACCTGTCCTATGAGGTGAGGCATGGAGTGTTCTGCTTGTGGTATCACATCAGCACCCCCTAAAAATTTCAGAGCCCTTCCTGGGCCTCTAGCTCACAGATGGCAGGTGGTGGCACTTGTTGGCCTCCATAATCACACGAACCAATCTTTCATAATAAACCTCTTCCTATGTACCATATCTACGCATATCCTCTTTGTTTTTCTGAAGAATTCTGTAATACACATATATGCATAAGTTCCATGTATGCAAATATCTCCAAGAGATGTTAAGTAAAAAGGAAAGTTGAAGAATAGTATGTGTAGTATGCTACTAAGTTTTTCATATGTGTGAAAAACTCTGGAAGGATCTTCAAGAAATAAATTCTGTTGGCTTGTGGGTAAAGAAGCTCAGTGGCTGAGGGACAGACGCAGAAGAAAGATTCAGCAATTTTAAATACTACTTGAACTTGAAATCATATGAATGTATAGCCCATAAAAATAGTTGCCTTAAAAATAAATGACACATATCAATTGACAGATGAGTAGATAAATAAAATATGGTATATGTGTATGTGTGTGTGTGTGATGTGTGTGTGTTCATCCCTTTAAAAAATGAAATTCGTACATGTGCTGCAACTTGGATAAACCTTGAAGACTGTATGCTAAGTGAAATAAGGTGGATGTAAAAGGAAAAACAAGGCATGATTTCACTTACATGAGATACTTAGTAGAGTCAAATTTACAGAAACAAAGCAAAATGGTGGTTGCCAAGGCTTGAGGAAGGCAGGAATGAGGAGTTATCATTTAATGGGTAGAGAGTATTAGTTTTGCAAGATCTAAAGGATTTTGGAGATTACATGTACAATAGTGTAAATGATTTTGTCATTCTACACAAGGAACACCCTAGTTGCAGTCACCTAGAGGATGTGTTAGAGCAAGGGTCCCCAAACCCCAGGGCCACAGACTGATACTGGTCCATAGCCTGTTAGGAACTGAATCACACAGCGTGTGAGTGGCAGGAAGGGAGAAAGGCTTCATCTGTATTTACAGCCACTCCCCATCAATCACATGACCACCTGAGCTTTGCCTCTTGTCAGATCAGCAGCAGCATTAGATTCCCACAGGAGCACGAACCTTACTGTGAGCTGGGCATGTGAAAGATCTAGGTTTTTTGTTTTTTACAACAACCTAATGCCTGATGATCTGAGGTGAAGCTGAGGCAGTGATACTAGCTGAGGGAGTGCCTGCAAATGCAGACTCCTATTAGCAGCGAGGTTTGACTGCGCAGAGACCATAATAAATCAATTGCTTACAGATTGAGATCAAAATCCATCAGTGAGCAGCAAGTGACAATTAAATTGCATCTGGTGGCAGACTTTAAGTCTGCCCACTATCTTTGTTACTTGAGTCTCCATTATGGTGAGTTGTATAATCATTTCACTATATATTGCAATGTAATAATAATAGAAATAAAATGTACAATAAATGTAATAATTCTGAAACCACTCTTCCTATCCTGGTCTGTGGAAAAATTGTCTTTCAAAAAAACAATTCCTGATGCCAAAAAGGTAGGGGACTGCTGTGTTAGAGGACTTTAGGGCTCTGCTCTGCCTGGTCTTTCTGTCAGCTTTAGCAAGGCAGATTATCTGATTGCTCTCTGCTTTTGTTTTTTAATCTGAAAAATAGAAGTATGATTTTCCAGTCCTGATACTTTAATTTCATTATTGAGTATTGATGTTCCTCCACTCAGGCTCCCAGCCCTTATGATAATATCAACCCCCAGGAATTGTCTAATTTCATTTGGTGAACTTCCCCCAACCCAGGTTTTAAAGAAGCCTACTGAGATGTTATTTGGGAAATGCTTTGACCCCCTTCGTGTAAATAAGGTGAAGTAGATAGGATCCTTTTAATCACTGGGCACGCCTGCCTGCAGGTCTCTGAACGCTGCCTATGATGCTTACTCTTACACAAAGCAGAGAAGTAGAAGGCAGAGATCTCAGATCATGCTGGCCAAATGGTGATATTAGTCCTGCTGTGAAGCAGCCAATTAGTGTACTGAGCCTCCCACCAACCCCCCAGCTCTATAAGAAAAGTGGCACGGAGGTGGTAAATATGCACACACAAGAAGCTGTGGTTTGTCCTCTCCATGCCCCTGCCAAATATCTTATAACATTCGGCTCCAAACTGGCAAACCAAACAGTACATGCCATCCTCCTGGGCTCACTCTGTAGGCTACATTACACCCTGAAACCAACATCTGCTTAGTTTTAAAGTGCTTTTCATAAGCCAGCTAACTTATTCCCTGACTAGAGCTTCAAGGAGTTGTCCATGGGGTCTTCCATCTCCTCATACAGGCCCTAATTAAATGCCTCCCACTTACCTACCCACTAGCTTTCCCTCTTTAGGGCAGAGAGAATGAAGAGAAGGAGTGTCCTCTCCTCTCTTGGCCTAGATTGACCTGAGAAGGGTTTTAGGGCTAATCCTACATTGTAATTTCCCTCTACCTATCCCTCCAGCTCTCTTTTCCCCACCCACTGGTGTACCGTGCCTACTTCCCGAGTCCTCCCTTATGTTGCCCCTGCAAAGCCAGGCGCAGGTCCAATCCTCCACCAGCCAAAATCCATCTTTTCCTCCTCTGAGTTCCTATGGCATTTATAGTGAGAACCCTACAATTTCTCAAACCACTTAATTATATGCTCTGGGGTATTGCTCAGTGATTAGATCCTGCATTTGAGTCTGGCCTCCTGGGTAGATAGTGAACCCCAGCATGGCAGAATTCAGAGTTTATACATTTTCATTATACCTACAGAACCCACAGTAATATTAGTGGGGACCATTTATTAAGAACTTAGTGTTTACCAGACATGGTACTTTACATACGTTATCTATTTAATACTCTCAGTATCTTTAGGGGGGGATAGTATGCCTGCTTTTCAGATAAGAAAAACCAAAGTTCAGAGAGAATAAAGTGGTCTCAAAGCTGGTAAGGGTGGGACAGTTCCGGCCTGTGGGCCTCAAAGGCTTTAATAAAACTTTTTGACAAATACAAGAAAATGGAAGGAAAATAATTTCCTGAGATCATCCCTTTACTACTGTTCTATTAGTAAAGTAGGACTACTTTCAATCTCTAAAAACAAAACCCCATAAGTTCCACTGTAGAATTAGCTCTCCAAAGTTAATCTGTTTTGTTTACTGGTATGTCTCCAGCTCTCAGAACTGAGCCTGACTCAAAGCAAGTGCTCAAAAAAAATATTTGCTGAATGAACAAGTGAATGTAATCAATAAATCTATTGTGTGTGCCCACTAGGTATAAGGAACTGCTCATACTGCTCATACAATGAGAAAAACAATGTCAAAGATGAGGGAAGTTTGCTTGACTAGACCTCACATACTATGCTCCAGGTCTTCTCTCTGTGTCTGCAGATTCTGCATCCACGGACTCTACCAATCAGAGATCATAAATATTCCCAAAATGTTGTGTTGTTGCTGGTGTGTGCTGGGTAGTTAGGCTCATGATTATTGCATCTGTACCTAACATGCACAGACTTCTGGTTTGGGTCACCGTTTCCTGAGCAACACAGGTCTACACTGTGCTATGTATTACGTAAGCAACCTAGAGATGATTGAAAGTACATGGGAGGTGTGTGAGGGCTGGTTTTTAATATGAAACTTGAGCATTAGTGGATTTTGGTGTCTGCGAGCAGGCCCAGGAACCAGTCTCCAGTGGATACTGAGTATAGATGCTAGCAAAGGACTGTCCAGAAAGAGAAAGCCTGGGTCCCTGGCTTGAGGGCAAATCTGTCATTTTAGACTTGGGAGTACTGGGGGGTTTTCTATGCCCTGCCCATTCCTTTCCTGTGGTCCCTTCCATTGGAGCCCTCAGCCAGCCATTGCTCCTTGATTTCTCTTCAGATTGAATCTTTTGCCTTTTAGAGCAATCAGCTACCACAGCCCAGAAAAATGGAGAGCTGTGCCAAGCCCCAAGAGCAGGGCTGGCTCACAGCATCAGCAGAGACTCTTCTGGAGCTAAAGAGAGGAACCAGGGCTGAGGATTGTAGGTTCACACTCTAGGTATTCAAATAACACAGGCACACCCACAGGTGTGTGTGTGTGTGTGTGCATGAGCGCATGCTGCTCTGAAGGTTGTTACTGTAATTTATCCTTAAAAGTCTTTATTTGTGCAAATAGCTCAGATCAAAACCAAAGAATGTTTTAAATAATGTGGATCGTTTTTTATTATACATGTGGACACATTATCTTTGACCTAGAGACAAAAGAAAAATGAGTTGTTTTCTGTCTCACACATCCTACGCATGTATTACCTGTGTTAACAATAAATGTAATCAACTTCCTGACAAGTAATTGTTCAAGCTAAGCAAGATAAAGAGCACACATAATGTAACAATGAAAACAAATAAGTAAAGCAATCAATCAGTAAACAAAGCATGATTATTTGAAATTGTCTTAATTTGGGAGGGAGTAGGACCAGGGCATCATCATATAAAAATCCAAACTTAGGGCCAGGGACTTAGCTCAGTGATTCCACCACCTGCCTCGCAAGTGCAAGGTCCTGAGTTCGATCCCCAGGACCTTCCCTCCCAAAAATCCATACTTTAGGGCCCTAATTACTGTTAAATCATCATTTTCTCCAATCACTTTGAAGATTTTGCTGCTGTTTAAAATTCAGTATCACCTTCCAGGAGTTGGAGATAATAAAGGCTTCCTGGGTGGTGACAGTAGAAACAGGAATGAGCTGATGCAAAGAGATGAGCTGAATGTGGGGATGGAAGGATGAGAGAAGGCATAAGGGCTGCCAAGTTTCCTTGGGCTGCCTCACTCAGGGGGTCAGAGGGGCTCAAGGGGCCAGTTCTACTGGGAGGGAGGCGATGGACCCCATGTTTATAGAAGCCCCTTATGTTCCAGCCACAACAGTCACCTTCAGTTTGTTTCCAAACCACATCTCCTTTGTCTCTTCTTTCTGGAATTTTCTACTCTCAGATCTTCCCTTAGTTCAGATTCCATGTGACCTCTTCAGAAAGCCCTTCCTTACCACTCAGTGTGAGGTACACCTGGTCTCCTGCATCTACTCCACATAACCTGAGTTTCTTTGTTTATTTATCAGGGTATCTGAATTCTCAGAACCTGGGTCAGTGCTAGCTACAGAGAAGGCACTGTTGGAGACCACAGGTGGCCAAAATCTGCTGATAGAGGAAAGTGTGGGTCTTCACCTCAGGGAAGGCTGTGAAGACAGAGGCTGGTATATAACCATGGAGGTCAAATGGCAGGAACGAATGTTCTCCTTATGACCAATTTTTGATAGTGAGCTCAAGCTAGTGTAGAAAAATGCTCCCCTAAAAAGTATTTTCCTAGAAGAAATTGCTGAAGTGTTTCATTGTCTTTTCTTTGAGGAAAGTTGGTACAGCTTCGGTTGCCTCCTATAAGATTGTGTACATGTGTAAAACTGGAAAAACAGGAATGAAGAGAACAACTAAAAGTTCATGAAGGTAGGGCCAGGGATTTAGCTCAGTGGTTCTGCCACCTGCCTTGCAAGTGCAAGGTTCTGAGTTTGATCCCCAGTACCAAAAAAAAACGTTCATGAAGGTGTTCTCAAATATCTTTAAGCTCTCCCCCAGGTACCAGCTGCCCCAGACCTTCAATAAGAGGACTAACAACATACTTGTTGGTCCCTGTGTACTGATAGAAAGGGAGCTCTGGGATATAAAGTCAAGACAGAAGTCTGAGCAATGGAAGTCATATGCTACCTTTTGCATTAATGAGGTGGATGGAATAAAGAATACACTTATGTTTGAACCTGGAGGGATACAGAAGCAGCTAATCAGAGTGTTTATACATTCAAGGCAAGTGAAGTGGAGAACAGGTACCAGGGTGGGAGTCAGACTTCTCA
>NW_004624905.1:2332614-2416764 GCF_000247695.1 Heterocephalus glaber
GGGGTGAAGGGCGCACAGGTAATGGGGAAAAAATAAGAACCAAGATACATCATGTTCAGGTACAAACACCCAATGATAAATGTAAACGAATTGTATACATAAAATGTACCAATAAAAGAACTTAAAAAAATAAAAATAAAAAAGATGCTACAATTGATCACATACCAAATGATCTAGCAGATCTAGCCCTCTGTGTATGTGTATCTATACCCATAAGGAATATGTTTATCTAGTCACCAAAAACACGTACAACAATGTTCATAGCAGCTTAGTCATAGTAGTTCCTAACTGGAAATGATGCACACATGCCCACCAATAGTAGACTAGATAGAATATAGTTAGAAGTCACAGAATAGAATGCCACATAGCCATCAAGGTGGATAAGCAATATATCTAACAGTGTGCATGACTCAACTTCCATAAGCAGAATGTTGGGAGAAGGAAAGAGCAAGAAAGTATATTCTCTATGATTCTATTTATATAAAATTCAAAAGCAGACACAGCTAATTCCAGGCTGGTGGAATTCAAGAGTGTTTTTTTGGAAAGGGATGGGGGCTGGGAGGAGGCAAGAAAAGCTTCCTGGGTGTCAGAAAGGTGCTTGCTACAGGTCACCTGGTCGTTTTCACTTTATAAAAATTCACTGTGCTGCACACATACAACTTGTGCACTTTTCTGGGTGTTTCACATCCAAAAGAATAAAAGGAGGAGGCAGAGGAGGAAGAAGAGGAAGAGAAGGGATGATGCAGCTCCATGTGTACTGACATGGAAGAGGAAAGCTCATTGATGTTAACTATATTCCATTTCTGTTGAGCTGCAGACCTCCAACTATAAGTGCCTATGTGTATAGAAAGTGATCCCAGAAAGATCTCTCTGAAGAACTGTAACACACCTTTATTAAAAGCTTACTATTGTTCCTTGGAAGACACAAGGTCACTGTCACTCCAAAGTTAATAAAACAGCAGATTATTCTTAAAAAAAAAAGAAAGTGATCCCAGGACAACAGTTCTCATGGATGTTAGCAACATTTACCCCTGAGTAAGATTTGAAGTTTGTTTTCTTTGTATCTGTTTATATTTGTATACAACATATATATAATTTCATATTCAAAAAATGGTTATGTTTTAAAATTCCTCCTTTATTAAAAAGAAATAACATCCACCTTATCCAGACACAGGAGCATGTGCCTCTATACCAGCTACTTGGGGGGACCTGATGCAGAAGGACCACTTGAATCTAGGAGTTGGAGACCAGCATGGGCCAAAGACTTTCCCTAGAAACAAATCAGTAGGTACCACAAATCTATCAACAAGGGACATAACGTGCATTGTGTGCACTGAACACACTTTGCAATTGCCCGGGTTCCTAAATCTTCCCAAGCCAGCACCCTTCACATCCACAGAAGCCATACACCTGAGGTAGAATCTTCGGGCAGATGAAGGGGAGAGGCCTTTGTCTCCGAGAACTAAAGGTACTGCCACAACATTTTAGGCTATCTGTACTTCCTTCCTTGGAATCAGGAAGCAGATGGGTCCTTTTATGAAACAAAAGTACTCTCCCTATTGTTTCTCTTTCTTCCTCCTCTACTCCAAATTCCCCCTACATGCTACCTCTCAGGCTCAGGTGGAGAGAATTCCACCTGATTATCCCCAGCCCTGCATTCTGGCTTAGCAGAGAATTTCCCATTTCTCCCTCATCATCCTTTCCCACCAAGAGCCTCTTCCATGGGTCCACATACTCGAAATTCTTTTAATGGGTGATTCTAAATCAAAGCCCAAGCTTAAAATGTAAATAACCCTGGGTGACTCGACACATGGCCTTAATATTCACATTAAGGTGTAAATGTCTAATGTGATTTCTGAGGAGGTGGACATGGATGGAGAAAGAGAGGCGGAAATCTGGGCAGCTTGCTGAGGTACCTTTGTTCCCACCCTCAATCCCATCAGACCTGTTTAGGAGATCCCAAGCTACCCAGAAGCAGAAGGTAGTCATGCCATTCAGGCCAGTTCTATATCCATTCCAGACTCAGGATTACAATAATTTGGGAGGGGTCAACCAAGTCAGAGCCCCAGATGGCAGAGGAGCTGCTTTAGCTTAAGACTCTTAACTCTTTCCTCAGGGCAGGAAAGGTTGGAGACAAAGAAGGATGAGGCATTCCAGGCCCAGTACATAACCTTGATCCAAAGTCTACTTGTGGCTTGAATTTTTTTGTAAATCAAAGCCTCCAGTTTTTCTTCACTTTCTTAGCTAAGGACATGTTTCCTAAGATGCATGGAAAAATAAATAAATAAAAGACACCGAATCGGGGATTGTGTGACAGCGTGTGTCACTTAAACCCGCTGGAGGCAGGCAGGATCGCTGCTTTACTAACCTCACTTTCCTGCACCTCTCCCCTGGAATACTGTCTTTCCAAGATCATCTCATACTTGGAAAACTTTGTCTAATTATCATCATACATGATGGGCCTATTGCCAGCTGCTTCTTATTTTTACTTTAGATTCTTTCCAGGGTGTTTTTTTTCCCTTGGGGGCGGGCATTGGGAGAGAGGAGTGCCTGTTTTTGCTATTACACAGAACTGATTGGATTTCCTTTTATAATCACAATTAAACTTCCAGACCTGATCATATGAATATTTCACATTTAGATTATCTGAATGCGCACTGGATTGGTGGATCTCATAAAACCTCCCAAGTTTGAAAGCCAGGAGCTGACCCATGAGGTTTGAGCAAGTCATTCTAAGGGACATAAGGAGCACAGAGGGACTCGGAAAGCCCAAGGCACAGTCTTCTCTCCATCAGCAGAGTGCCAACTGTAGTTAGCGCCAAGAGCATGTACTGCAGTCCCAGGAACAGGACTGGAAGTTCCATGAGAACAGGGCCTTTGTCTATCCTGTCCCCCGCTGTTGCCCCAGCACCTGCTCCATGTCTGGCATTGCAGTTGATGAGTAGCAAATCCTTGTCGAATGATGGATCAGCCTTTGCCACCCACTCCCTACAGTGGTGGGGTTGGAAGAAAGGACAGGCATATTTCATAGAATCTATATGTGAAGCAGGGTTGTCAAGTGTTCAAACTAGTCAGACTAGCAGCTGTTCTAAAAGGACTACATACAGCACTCTGGCTGGAGGGAATTGTGTTAGGAGCAGAGTGTAAAGGGGGAGGTCTATGAAGTTAAATCTGGTTGTCACCTTGACCTGCAACTTCAGTGATGATATGTATATGTCCCAAAGTGGGAGCATCTTCTTCAAGCATCTGAAACCCATTGCAAGTGGAGCCCTAAATTAACATTCACTGCTCTGCCACTGTGAGCAACAGTCAAGGTGGCTCACTCCTCCTCCCTGACGGATGTCGAGGTTCCATGGACTACCAGCTCTCTCTCATAAAATGTGTTGGGGTGCTGAAGGGGTTAATCTGTGCACTAATCAGACCTCAGGGAGACTCAGTAAGAATCTAACAGCTAATACCAATGCGCATTTAAGAAAGAAAAATGTACTTTTATGTTTATTATTCTTTTCTCTTTTGGGGGGAGGGTGAGAAAAGAAGACAGTAAGGGGGATATTAACTCAAAAATCACTGCTTGCTTTCTATGTGCTAGAAATTAAGTTTACAACCCAGAAGAGGAAATAGGACAAATGCCAAAGGACTCTTGAGCACATCTACCAAAGTGGTAGGTGCGGGAGACAGGGCACTGAGTAGGTGTAGACAAGATCGTGGAGGCTGACCAGGGAGATGGGAAAAGGGTATGCCAGGCATTGAAAGATTTGAGAAAGTTCTGGGGGCATGAGAGCCAGAGGGGTAATGATCATGAGACAGAGGACCATGGGGAAGGGGGTGGGGTGGGGGTTGAGGTCATCTCAAGGAGAGGTGAGTCAGACAGGCAGAGGGCCACAGCCAAGCCACCAACCCACTAACCAGTCAGCCCACCAGCATCCACGGTGGCTCTGGAGGGTCCTTGATCCATCAGCAGTCTGCAGCCTGGTGACTCAGCGGCAGAGGAAAGCTGGGAGCGGGGCATACTCAAGCAATGATGTGAGTTGGGTGGTCCTCTTGGAGTCAAGAGGAGTCAACAGGCAAACAGAGAGGGGGTGGGGGCAGAAGTGAGCAGGCTTTTCACAAAAGCTCATTTTCTCCAGAACAACTAAAACAAAACACCTACTAGCAGCTATTGCCAGTAGGGAGGGGAGTGAGACAGATTTTTCCAGTTCTACCATTTTGGATATTTTGAGTTTTGACCTTCTTGCATATATTGCCTATTATAACAAAAATCTGCAATGTTGGGACCCAGGGTCAACTTTGTTTTTGCTAGTGTGAAAGTCCAGCCTGGGAGAGGTGTTGAGGATGCTCAATGTTTCACTCCCTCCCACCCGCTATCCCCGAGCCCAGCAAACTGAAGGTTTTCTTCCTATGTTAGGGCTTCTATTTCATTTCCGCCAAGTTCTCAGTTTCCTTTGAGATGCCTAGGGATCGTGGACATATTAGCTAGGTCAACTCTTAGCTGGGCATCAGCGTCAGAATCTGGTGAGAGGAGAGCATGCCTGAGAAAGGAAGGGAAAGGCTTGTTAGGAGCAGCAGCGGTGGAGAAAGGTTCCTGTCACTCCCCAGAGCCAGTACTGATTGTTGTCAACGTTCCTGCTACTTAGAAAAAGCCTAAGAGGTGGCCTGGTTCTGGCAGGCCACAGTCCCCAGTTGAGGCCAACACCACGGCTCCCGGGGCTCTTCCTTGAGCTTGAAGGATGGTCCCACTGCCTCAAGGTGGGTCAGCCACACATCCTGACCTGGGATGCAGTGGCCAGGCCTGCTCCCCACGCGCCTCAGAAGCTACCCATTCCTCTCCAATCTTTCTGGCATCTCCCATCACAATCCCTTTATCCTGTACCGTCCAGCCCGGTAGACCAGGGAGCCCTTCTGCCGCTGGGGGAAGAGAGCCGGAGTGGGCTGGCAGGGTCGTGCAGCCGAGCCTCCCAGCCGCTTCCTGTCTGGCTCGCCTGGGTCCCTCGTGGGCTGGCAGTTCCAGTGGGGCGGGGACCGGTAGGGCGCGCGCTCCGCAGGGTTCGAGCGCTGCTTCCGCCCAGTGGGTACAAATCCGAACTGTCCTAAACGCATCTTTCCCTCCTTATAGTCTGTTAAATTGACTAATAAACTCAACACAGCGTTCTCTGTGCGGCTTCAAAAAACTCGATAATTTCGTTAGAAAACGTTGAAATCCAACCCCAAAGTATTCAGCCCAAATGTTTGGTTAAAGTAACCCGGTGGGTTAATAAACTAAACAAAGGCAACCCATGCAAAACTGGAGCAATGAAAACCAGGCTAAATAAACGAAGGGAAGTTTATAAGAACCCTTTCGGAGAGAGAGAAAAAAAAAGAGTAAGAGAGAGAGAGAAAGGCACCGGGCAGGGAGGTTTAATGTGAAGCATGTGAGCGGGGCTCAGTTTACAGGTACGAGGGCCGGCGGCGAAGAGCGCAGTCGGGCGACCTCGCCGATGCGGGTGGGTCTGCGCGGCCCGCCCGGGAAACCCTACCCGGAGCTGAGAGCGGCCTGGCGGCGCTTTCCAAAGTGGGAGCCCCCAGCGCTCCGCGTGCCCCCGGGCCCCGCAGCCCTGCACCCCGCGCAGTGCAGCCCTGCGCCCGGCAGCTGCAGCCCTGTGCCCGGGGGCCTGTAGCGTGCGCCGAGGGACGGGCGCGACCCGCCATCCTGCGGCGGAGTCTTCCCCACCGGGAAGGCAGCCCTCTCTCCCTCACCGAGAGCCCCGACTTGGGGACATTGTGCTCTGGAAAGGCAGAAATAGGGGGGTCCTGGTTCCCGCAGCTCTTGCCCCTCCCTCCCTTCGCGCCCATGGGCTCTGGCTGTGGAGTAACAAAGCCAATTGACTCCCCAAGCAGCTCTGATGAAGTGGAAGGCAGGTGGGTGGACAGAGGTTTCTACAACTGGCTTCCTTTTGCCTATACAGTCCTAGGAGGTAGAAAGGAGAGAGAAGTGGAAAGGCTAGGTCCAGAAATTAGGAGCCATTGTTTTTCCCGTTTCAGATTCAAGCGGTGAGAACAGCCTCCCTCTCTGCCCTGCCCAGGTCCAGCCATGAAAAGAAAAAAGGGGGCCAAAGAGTGGGTTGATTTTCCAGACCACTCTAACTTCCTTCTCCCGGGGCTCCTCGCCCCCTGTCCCCTAGGATTTCTAGGAGGGGCGGCCCCGGCCGTCGGAGCCGATTCTGGGCGATCCACTAGGAGATCAGAGGCAACACAGGTTCGGTGTTAAATGAACCTTCAGGCCTCGGGACAATGGCGCGGACCTCACACGGGGGCACCGCGCCTTCCCTAGACGCGCTCGGCCCCAGCCGATCCTTTATTGCACGTGGTGAATCCCCCGCTCCTAAGGCAGCCCAACCAATGGGCCGACGGGGGACAGTGGGGCTCGGGAGATGCTTTGAAAGGAGGTGTGGGTTTTAATTTTTAAAGAGCATAATTGGAGAAGGGTTATTTTTTCCCTTGGTCGAAGGGGTGGGGAGAGAAGAAAAAAATCAGGCGAAACACAACACATTTATCTATCAACCGCTAGACAAGACAAAGAGGTTTTAACAACAGTTTGAAAAGAGCGGCCTGTGAATGGTTACTATTCAATTTGTATTTTATTCCCCGCTGGTCATGGAATTGAGATCAGAAGAAAAAGTGAAAACACATGGCCGAGGTCAGGGGATCAGAGAACCACCACACACAGCAAAGGGAAGGGAATGCAATGGGAACTCGTGTGAAGAAATGGATTATATAAACAGAGCTTACGATCGCCTGCGCCCCATTATCCTATAATTTACCCCGCATGGGAGCATAGAAATATATTAAACTAGTGATAGGTTTTACCATTTCTTTACAACCCAGACTCGTGCCAATCAAGCCTACTATATACTTTGAGACATGTTTAGAATTCTTGAACTAATGTGTTTATTTTAAATATCACAGGGAAATTATTACATCACCAGAAAATAATGCCAGAGCGGGGGTCTGCAGCCCTTTTGAAGTCCTGCTGCAAAGAAACATGATTTTAATTACATAATCACTTTGAAACTATAATTATACAATAAACGATGAGGATTAAGTGGGAAGTATAGAGTACATTAAAAATTGCTTAGGTCTTGAGAAAACAAACTGAACATGCAGGGGAAAAGAAAAAGATGAAATTCGAGGTCCTGGGGAGGATAAATCCTACCGTGGCCTTCTGACTGGTGGGGATGGGAGCCTGGGGCTCTCTGCCTGGGCTAAGGGCCAGGGCGAGAGGTGGCCTGAGTTGAGTAGCTGAGCTAAAAACCAGTAAATCTGAGACAGAATCAAAGGATTCTGTGAAAAAAGATGACTCCGCGTGCGTCTGCTAACCTTTCTACACAAAAATAAAGTTGCTTTGGCCTTTATGAAATGCATTTATATCAAAAACTGTCATTCATCAGGAGTGCCACAGGGAGGCTGAGAGTTGCCAAAGACTGTTTCTTTTTTTTCTTTTTCTTTTGCCCTTCTCTTCCAGGAACAAAGGCATCCAACAGGAAATCTTAGCGGGTGCCCAGCTGCCCACTAGGAGTTTGTAAACAACCTCTCAGCACAACTTTCCATAATCCAAGGTGCATGCACACTCTCCGCCTGGCTCCAGCTTTCTGGCCTCAGGCCCCTTTCCCGAAAGCTGCCTGCCTCACCTCTTAAATTTGCTTCTGTGTTTGCATTTCCGGTGAGGCCAAGGGCAGGCACAGCCTTTTTCCCTAAAATATAGAAACTTGGCTCTGGCCAGGTGGTATCAACATGTGTCTCTCTTCCTTCAGCTTCCAAGAGCACCTAGAACTTCTGCAGAGCCAGGCACAGAAACTGGGCATGGTGCTGTCCCTGCTCATCTTCAGATCCTGCTTTCAGGCGATACACTAGAGGCCCTGGGATGAAGGTTCTAGGTTCTGATATAGAATCCAGACCGCATGTGTTTAGGAAACTGCCATCACCAGCATTTGATAACCTCAGATCGCCTTTAATATCTCATAGCAAGCACCTTGGGTGCCTGTGGTTTGGAATGTGGGCGCCTGGCCCAGCCACATTTTACACATATAGTGTTCACTGCCACCTTGCCAGCCACAGGGGAGAGGGCACTTCAGTGAAGTGGCCACTCCAGCTTTTTGCTCAAGCAGAAAATTATAATTGAAGAAACAACGACCTTCAAATTCATGCTCAAATGAAAAGATGTTTCTCCAGGAGCTTAGACTAGAGATGCTGGGAGAGAGTTGGGCACCATGGTCGCTCCTAACTTTGCCCAGTCCCCTGCAGCGTTAAGCCAAAGACCTTCTTCAGCTCTGAACCCTTAATGTTAAGACATATCAGCACCGCATTCGTCTGCAGCAGACCATCAAAGACCAAGAAAAAATACAAGAGAAATAAAACAGTTCATCCAAAGAGTCCTACTGTGAGCATGTTTATATTTTGCTTTTCTAAGCCTAGGATATAATTTATTCACTGCTCTTTGAAAACAAAAGTCCTGCCCTCACCTGGCAATGTTGACAGGCTGCTTTCAAAACCGCTGAGGAAATCACAACTGAGGGCCTGAAGTGCAACATGCAAATATGGTTCTTTCCTGGGATAAGAGTAAAAGGGCCAAGATTTAGAAAACAGATAGGAGGGGAAATCAGACTCGTCAGGAGTCACAATAATACTAAAAAGTATTACTTACCATCTTTCACAATACAATTTACCTACAGTACCTTATTTGGTGCTACAGCAATGTAGCAGGTACTTTATGAATAATATCAAGTACTTACACAGTGTTTATTACATACTCTAGCACTGTGGTGTTTTGCATTCATTTCTTCCTCATAACAACCTCATGTAGGTAAGAGAATTCTTTTCCCAGTTTTACAGATGAGCAATTGAGGCACAGGGAGACGATAACTTAGTGTGCCCCAGATCACCTGACCATAAATGACAAGATGGGTCAGAATCTACACTTTGAGATCTTGGCCAGGACACAATACCCTCCAAAGAAATGCAGACTGGGAGAATTTGGGGCTTACAGGAAGTTCCCGTGACCCGCCAGGATCGGATTCCAAGTCATAGTGAGTAGGGGCTGTGGAGCATGGCCGAGGTCCACAGAGCCACCCGAAATGCACTGAGATCCAGGAGTTGTCCTTGAGGCCAAGAGCAAGGACAGAGCACTGCGCCTAAGTGTCAGGGTCAACGGTGGAAGAGTCCAGAGGGCACTGGGCTGCTTCCTCCACCGCGTACCCCCAGGGTCCTGGGCAGCAGTTGTTTTCGCAGATACATCGGAGGAAACACCAAGGCGGGGCATCTGCCGGACGCCTCCACTTGGCTCTCTGGAGCGCAAGGAGGCGCAGGGGACTGAGGATCGCAGGGCCTGCCAGACTGAGGGGAGAGGCTGAAGAGACTGGTGGGGAGGGGCTCAGCCCGCACTCCTCCTCGCGCCCGACCGCGCTTTGCCCAGAGGGCGTCTATGCTGGCTGCGCGCTCCTCTCCAGGACGCAGCACTTCTGGCTTCTCCGGGAGGCTCTGGAACCCGGCGCCGGGCATGGCCTGGGCGCTTCTCCGCGATGCGTTCAACTCCAATCGGGACCAAGCTGAGGAGGGCTAGGCAGGGGAAAGGTCCCAGGAGTTGGCCCGAGGGAGCAGTTTGGAAGTTGTGGTTGTATACAACTGTCTGACGCCACTAAGCCTTCCTATTAGTTGGAGCCTCCTGCGGGCAGGTCCAGGCTCTTGGAATGAGTGCTTTGTCTCATTTCCTCTTAGTAGCTGGAAAGTGGCAAGGCAGAGGTGACCGTCCTACTTTGAGGAGACATTGTCCAGGTCACATAGCACAGTGCCGGGCATCTCTAGGGGAGTCACAGCACCCCTTTGCTCCCATCTCACAGGAGGAAGGCGTCGAGAGGGTAACCACCCTGGAAGACTTGGCCAGTATCGGCCCAGGTCTCCACTAGAATGCTTGTGCAGCAGTTGCCAGCCAGCAAGGAAAACTTTCGTTTTTCTGCAGACCTCTCAGAGCCCAGTATTTCAGAAAAGCCCAGGGTGGGAGCTCCAGGCAGAACTGAGGAAGAGCAGGGTAAGGGGCAGGAAGGTCTTTCCTGAAAATCCAAAAGGCAAAAGGACCCCTACAAAGCTTCCAGGCTACAGTGGGGAAGGGAGCTTTATTGTTACTCTACTCCTAGAGAAGCTAATTACCTGAATGCTGACTCCTTGCCTGGTGCTATGCTGAGCTCTTTATAGATGTTTTTCCATCTTGGCTGCACATGGGGATTGTTAGGGGAATTAAAAAATATGATGCCCAGAGTAATAAAATCATCATTTCTAGGGACAAGACCAAGACATGTTTAAAAAAAAAAAAGTTTCCTAGATAATTCCAATGTGCAGCCATGTTTTGAAAAGTACTGCTATAGGGAAACTCTCAACCCTCACAGCTCCACCTGGCTGATACCTATTTCCTAGATAAGAAAGCTAGACCCAGGTCAGCCCAGAGACAAGCACAGGTTAGTCTGGTGTCAGACTGCAGGCATTCAGCCTCTGGGGGTCCCCTTTAGCCCCCTCCCCTGCCCTGCAAGTTTACCCCACTGGGAAACACCCTGAAGTCATAGCTGGAAGAGGTAGGAAGACCAACAAAGTCCCAGCTGCAGGGCAGAGAACCATCTCCACTCAGGGTCTTGAAAGAGAAAGGGGCAGTATGGAAAGAACAGGAAAAGAAGAGCTCTGGAGTTTAAGCAGAGTCAGAGAAGGTCTGTGTTTGAGAAGGGGGTGGAGAAATGGAGAATGAATCTTTTGAATCAAACTTTTCTCACAGCTTGTCTTTTCATGAGTCAGGTTCTTGGTGGGCCATACATTCACTAGTTATGATGTAAAGAACTTCAACAGCATAGGGGCCAGAGTTGTGATTTATTATCCCAGAGGACAGTTGTTATGGCTTGGATCTAAAATGTCCCCCAAAGGCCATGTGCTGGGGCCCTGGTTTCTAGTGGATGGGCTTTTGGGAAGTGATTGGATCATAAGGGCTCTAATTTCATCATCAGATTAATCCATTGATGGATTTACAATTTGATGGCAGTATTGGGAGGTAATGGAAATTTAGGAGGCAGGGAGTAGTTGAAGGGAGTGAGTCATGGAAGCATGACCTTGGGGACTGACTATATTTTGTCTCAGGCCCCTCTCCTGTCCTTTTCTCTCCTCTCCTCTCAATCTCGATTTCTCATTTTTTTTCCTGGCTACCTTGAGGTAATTAGCTTTCTTCCCTTATGAGTTCTATGCCATAATGTTCAGCCTTACCTCATTGACCATGGACTGAAACCACTGAAATTATAACTTAGCAATATAGTACACTACAGAGTATTGGTTGTTTTCCCTCAAGATTGTGGGTCTGACTGGAAGCTGTGGCTCCCCTTTCTTGAGAGAGTATTAGACTATGAATTACTACCCTGAGGAAGAGAACAAAATTTTCAATCCAAAATACAGTTTTTACTCAATACACATTATTATAAAATTGAAAAATTCTGCATTGAACCATAGTAAGTCAGGGTCTTTCTGTAATCATGGCTGGGCCTATCCAGATAGATTAAACCAGTAGCTCAAGTGATAATACCTATACATGGCTATGATTCTAAAATGTGGCGAACTTGGGAGCAATTTCTATAGATGCTTATAGAGAGATCGTGGAGAGGCCAGAGGTCTGCTTGGAATTTTAGAGACAAGTCTGTCTGGAGATCCAGATCTGAGGTTGAAGCCATCGGGGTGCTTGTAATGGAGCAGGGAAAGGCAGAGGGTCAGAGATAGCTGAAGGCAGAACTTCAGGGGAGCCCAACACCAGGAAGGTAAGAAGAAGCCATGAGAGAAACTGAAATGGAGGAACTTGAGATACGAGAGAAAAGCCTGGAGGGATGGTCTCCTGGTGGTCAAGAGAGAAGAGAACAGATGTCCTCTGTGGCCAGAAGGGTCAACAGTGTCACCACCACCAAGCAGCTGATTTAAGATGAAGACTGAAGATTTAAGATGAAGATTGAAAAGTGTTTGTTGGACTTGGCATCTGAGAAGTCTTAGGTGGGCTTAGCAGGAAGAGTGCAGTGGGGTTAGGGAGCCACACCACAGTAGGTTAAGGAAGTGGAGGTGAGTTGAGAGGGACACTGATGCTCCTTTCAGCAAGCCAAGGATGCAGTTGTGATTAGGACACTTTTCCCTTGAGGCCGTGAGTACCTGCACACCACTCACGGGAAACACGAGGAATCTGGCTGCTGCTTCATTTTACTTTATAAATAGGGAACGCCTTATGAGTTTATGTGTTGTCCTACGCAGGGACCATACTACCCCTCCCTGTGTCATTCTAATTTTAGCATATATACTGCCAAAAGCAAGCATTGGCTATCATTTTTGACGCCTGGATGGAAGTGAGGTTCTCTGCCACAGTCCCAGACACATACACCAGCATGTATGAGCTATACATAACACAAGGAAGCCAAACCCAAACTCAGAACTAGAATGTGAAACCAATTTAAAACATGCTTGATTATTCTCCAAATCAGTGTCGAACTCAGGGTAAAATGGTCCACTGCAGCCAGGTGGCAAACTAAGCAAAACCAGCCGTGACTCCAGGCCGCAAAAATCAGTGTCAAAGTCTGCCAAGCCTTCGAGGCCTGACTTTGTCGCCTAACAGGAAACCCATGGAGAAAAACAACCTATACTCCTCCCCCAGGATGGTTGACCACTATAAGGAATCTCAGAGAGCCTACAATGAGAGAAAACCCACAAAAACACCAAAAAAGAAACAGAAGAACCCCTCTGTGAACAGCCTATCACTGAAAATGTGACTGAAGGCCTGGATGCTCAAGGAGACTTATCATCTCTCCTCCCTCTGCCAGCTTCCTCAGCAGAGGCCAGCTCTGCAGTGAGACAGGAGAGGGTGAGGGCCCATCCCCACACTGTCACCTCCCTTCTTCTCCACAGGGCTGCCCACTCCTTTTCGTTGACAGTGACTGTGTCAAGAGCCATTTGCACCGGAGGGGTTGCTAGGAGGGGCCCAGCAGGTTGCCAAGCTCTGCCTTAAGCAACCAAGCTGTGGGAAGCAGCTGGAGGGAGTCCAGAGCTCTGTCTCCTGCTTGGCTGCCACTGGCCACCAGGAGAGAACAAGGCCAGAGCCTAGTAGCAGCCCCCCGACCCTAGGGGAAGGGGGATGAATGGAAGCAGATATAAAGGGAAGTCTCTGTCTCGAGCTAGGTGTAGGTTAAAGGTCAGGTTCAGGTTATGGAGTCTTTAGAATTGCTATGCCTTCTGTGTTTTGTTCCGTTTTTTTTTTTTGAGTTTTTGCCATTGTTTTTTTTAAGGCAATGACGTTTATGTCCAGTGGATCCCTGTTGCCAGGCCCCAAAATACTTCCCTGCTATTTGTCTCTCTCTTCAGGCAATGGTCTGCAATTTTCCTCTTGCCCTGCAGCCACCACCATGCAATTTGCACCTCACTAATTTCCTGGCTGAGTCTTAATGGTGTCTGGTCACTGCTCCACCCTCCCAGAAAGCAGTGACCTGTTGCTGGTCCTGCCCAGCAGTTTTCTGGGCAAGTTTTTAGGAGCTGCATCTGACTGACCATCAGTGACCTGGAAGATCTTTCTCAGAAATTCAGCTTTGAAGAGTCACATGGAGAGGCGGATGCTCAGGTGACACAAAATCACCATATGGCAGCTTTCTCAAAACCCATGGTGTAAATGGAGCTGAGGTGGTTTTGGAGTTCTGAGCAGGCAAAAATTTGACATTTTACTTGCAACTGAGAGGGTGTTGCTTGGCAGCATTGCATGATTGACGCTCTTGCTTTCCAATTTTCTGCTCGCTGAAGCGTTAAAGGGCAATCCTGAAGTCACTATAAAGCCAACCATCCAGGCACAGAGCACTTAATTCCAATCTACAAATAAAAAGCTTTTATTAGACCTTTCCTTCTCATTTTGTCTTAGATCTTAAACTGTTTTTCACAGGCGCTTGCCAAAAATGTAACTGTAGCAGATGGTGAAGTACTTTTGCAGGTGGCAATTAAAACAGCTGAGTTTGTCTCCCCCCATAATGAAGGGTTAGGAAGACTATATATAAGTGCTGAGTAAACACCTCAAATTATTTATGCTTCTTCATTCTCAAGGCAGGGTGGTTTAGTGGAAAAATTCACTTGGGTTAGGTGGTAGAAGAACTAGTTTCTGGGACCGATTAGCTATGTGACCTCAGATAACTCATTTAGATTCTATAAGCCCTGCTTTCCTAATCTATAAAAATGAGAGGGTTGGACTAGTGAATAGTCAAGGGTGTTTATTGGTTAATGTTCTAGGATTCCATGATTCTGTTGTATAATGAAATCTATATTCACTCACCTCAATTAAATGTTATGGTTTGTAAGAAATAATTCTGTCTACTAGGAGGTGGGTATTCTTTAATTAAGCAAATATTTATTTAACAAATTCTATGGCGGGCACACTGTCATCTCTGAAAGACAGAGAAATGCATACAACTAAGTTCTTATTCTTAGGCATCTATGAATATCCAAGTCCATATCAGATGTGGCATACATCTTTTGGAAAGATAATAATGGAACTGAGTATGAAAACTTCCTCTGAGTGAGTGCGAGTGAGACCCAAACTCCTGCCCGAGCAATGGTCCTGACTCAAGTTTTGTCCTGATTTCTCCATTCATTACTTTATTTCAAAGTCATCTCTGTCCAAATATCTGGTCAGATTCTTCAAGTGAATTTATTTAGAAAATTTGCTCAGTTCAAAATATATGCAACTTGATATTTGATTCATTATTGATTTTAAGTTGCTCATGTGTGTGTGTGCATGCGTGGACTCATGTGTATGCACACATATGTGTATCTAATCACATTAGGTATATGCACCTGTTTGTGCTTTAAAAAAAAAGTCCTGTACCAGTATGTTTTCACTGCTACCTACATGTCCACATATTTAGCCACATCCACATGCCCCATGGATTTCTTGCCAGGAAGTCTGTGGAGCTGGTATCTGTGGCAATGGTACCCTTGCAGGGTCTCTCTCTGCTACCAGCTCCTGGTCCAGATGACTGCCCACTGGCAAGGGACCCTGCTAGGGCTGGTGACATAATTTGCATTGCAAAATGAAAATACAGATCCCTTGTTAGAAAATTCAAACATTTCAAGACAACAACCGCAGAACAAACATTCAACCACGTGCAGGGTCTTTTCAAGATTGCACATTTTCGAAGCCCATTCTGCCTTCCATTTTCCCTTTTTCTGACAAAGGGCATGGGACTGCTGAAGGCTGAAGGTCAGATCCCCCCACTCCCACCTCACCCTGCGCTGCTGTGCTTCTAGGCCTCTCCTTTAAGGCTGCTGGCACACTGGCAGTTCACACCAACCCTGCCTGGCTGACAAAGGAGAGGATGGCCCGACAGGATGCACAGGGATGGCTCTTAGTATCAGAGGTCTTCAAGGATTATCAGAGGTCATATCCAGCCTCCTTCTTTACTAGTGAGTAAACAGACCCAGAAGGCCCATGATTCTACCAAAAGCAGTTTGTTAAAGCCAAAGCTGAGGCTAAACCTAAGCTTGGATGCTAACCCAGGGTACTTCCTGCTAACACATACTTAGTCACATCTAATTCCCAAGGCCTCTGGGAATGCAGCCCATCTATACTAACACATATTTTTCTTCTTTAGAATAAAGTTCTAGAAACAGCTTTTATTTCTCCTTTTCTGGTGGAAGGTGAAGAAGGAGGACCTAGGTGTAAAGCCACCAAGTCTTCTAAGACTGTTGTCAGCATGTGCTCTCCTTAGGCCCTTGGCCCCACAGTGGCAGCTTCCTTCCCACAGTCAGACCCTAAAGTTTCCCAAGCCCCACCTCTCTGTCTTCCTCCAGTTTAAGGGGTTGACACCGTGGGTGTGAATGGGTTTTAGTCCCAGCCTGTAGGAACCTTAGAGCCTTCTAGAAAGCAATTGTTGAGAATGGGATGATAAGAGGGAAAGGGCAGAGAAGAATATCCCTTCTTTGGAGTCACAGAATCTCAGAACTCCAAATCTAGAAGGGGTGGCAGGTGCAGGCCCCAATTCCTTCATCCTAACTTGTGTCAGAGCCAAATTGGCAGGAGACATATCCAGAGTTACTGACCAAAGTCCATGGTTCCTGACTTCCATCCCCGTCTCTCTCTACTTTGCCATCCTGTCAAAAGCCTCTCCACTTTTGACCTTAAAATCTTTCTCTTGGGGATTTTCATCCTTCCAAGGACTCTGAATTAAGCAAATGGGTGCCCCAGCAGCCTCTGCCCCAAAGGTGAGCTGTTGCCAGTTGTATTGGGCTAGTGGAGAGCATTATCCATGGCTTCTAGGATCCCAGAGGCAAACTGGGCCAGCAAGCCACTAAAATCTCTGGACCTAGGCTTGGTGCTGGGGGCAGGTTCTCTGTCTTGGGCTCCAGCTGAGCTGGGAAACCTCCCTTGCCTCACATCTCCTCTTGCTAACCATCCCGATTCCTCTTGCAGACTCTCTACTGCCCTCTCTTCTGGCAGATTTGATGTCATCCTCATGGGTCTGGGATGATTTTCCATGGCACCTCCATGCCTCCAGTGTGAAGGTTCTGGCCAGAGAGTCAGTGAAGTCTCCCGGCCACTACAATGCACTCTAAAGGGCCGGAGAAGTGTCACTGTGTAGCACAAGCCATGGCATGGGCAGGAGCATGTGGCTGTGAACAGTCCCCTCACGGACAATAGGACTTTTATTTCTGGCCTGTCTCTGCTGGCAGTCTCTCTCTCACTCTCTTTCTTGGTCGGGTTTTGGTTTAAAGTTACTCTTTTAGGATTAACTTGGTGTTTTCTTTCCCATGCCGCCAGGGAAGTTTCTGTTTCCTAAGTGGAACATACACAGACAAGTCAATCAGTCAAAGGCCTCACCGGACCACAAGCGTTGGTGTTCAAAGACTTCTCTAAACCAGCCTGACAGATGGAGGCCAACCAAACTTCCCTCTTGCTGTGCAAAAAGGCACACTGTGCAGCAAGGTAATCTTAAAATTATTGTTGTCTACTAGGGATATGTAATTATAAGCAAGTACCCTTCTCCTCACCGACCCCCATGGTTTTTACAGAACATTCTGGAAGAACTGCTTATGAGGGGAGGGCTAAATCTGTTTAAGCAGGTTTTGGTTTATGCCCCTCATTTCTATGCCTTCAGTCACCATGAAGCTTGGGCACCAAACACATTCTCATCTCCTCTTCTCTGAAACTCAACAATGAAACAAGTGAAACAATCAAAAAGTTTTTTGGTTCCTTGGAACCCAGTTAAGAAGGGCCAGCTATTTTTTTTTAAAAGAAATGCTAAAAACTGTGGGAAGGAAAGGGCAGGGACTGGGATCTCTGAAATCAGTGAAGTTGTCTAGGAACTCAAAGGCTTTAACCCATTTATGCTGAAGATTGCAAATTTTAAAATTTTTTTCCTTTGGTATCAGGAATCGAACTCGGGACCTTGTGATTACAAAGCAGGTGGCAGAACCACTGAGCTAAATCCCCTGCTCAATTTTTAAAATTTTTGCATGAAATTCATATATGTTACCTAGAAAAATTCAAGGAATAAGAATTTGAGGAGAAAAATTTTTATTATGTTCCGTAGTTAGGTGGCATTCAAAAAATGGAACACTAGGCATAAAAGGATTAATCCTAAGATTACACTCTGGAGGGTTTATATGGGGTGGGTATAACCTTCTCCCAGCCATTCCCATGGCCAAGTGGCTGGCTCTCTAGTATTTTCTGCTTGGGGAAGCAGGACCTCCATAAATGTACCCAGTGTTTGAGCCCACAGCCTCAGCACTGGGGAGTTTTGTAAAAGTTACACCCTTGTAGGCCCACAATTCAATGTTAACCACACAATTACTTCATTCACAGCTACGTTCATACCATAAGAGTGAACGCATTAAGAACAAGGGGTATTGCTAGCTTTCTATCACTGTGACAAAGTACCTGAGAATAAGAACTGAAATGAAGAATGGTTTATTTTGGTTCATGGTTTCAGGAGTTTCAGTCCATGGTTGGCCAGTTCCTTTGTGTTTATGCCTGTTTTGAGGCAGATACATCAGGGTAGAGAGTGTAATGGAAGACAGCTGCTCATTTTGTGGAAGGCAGAAAGCAGAAAGAGGAAAAGAACCAGAGAGAAAGGGGCTGGAGGCAAGTTATAATCTTCAATGCCACATCTTCTATGATCCACTCCCTTCAACTAGACACTATCTCTTAAGAGCCCATTCAGTTATGTGATCTAATCACCTCTCTAGGCCCTACCTCTGAATATCACTGTATTGGGGATCAAGCCCTCAATAAACAGACACTTTGAGGATGCTTCATATTAAAACTGTAATGGGGACTTCTCTCAGTGTACCATTATCTTGTCCTGGGATTTATCTTTTTACATTTTCCTCTTATCATTATTAATATAAAAGAAACACCTACTTATAAAAAAGGCACAAAGTAAATAAAATACATTCTTTTCATCCCTCCTCCCTATTCCCTTCTCCCTAGGAGTAGTGACTGCTAAACTCTTGGTATATCCTTTAAGATTTCATACTTTCAATGGTACAGGTAAATGCTTTACAGCCAAGATTTTGTTAATGTTTTTAGCTCTTGTTTTAAAATTAGCTTTATTGAGATACATTTATATACAATAAAATTCACCTATTTAAAGCATATACTTGGATGAGTTTTGAAAAATATATGCATCTTCATAACTAAATTATGACCTTGAATATTTCCCAACAACCACAAATTCCCAGAAGTCCTTAGCTGGCAGTTCCCATTCCCAGCCAAGACAACCATGGATCTGGCCTCTGGTGTTATGGAGTAGTTTTACCTTCTCTAAAATTTCATCTAAGCAGAACCATGCAGTCTGTTTTCTTTTATCAGCATATTTCTGAGATTCATTCTTGTTGTGCTGTGTGTCTGTAGTTGGTTATTTTATATTGCTTACTAGTATCTCATTATATGGATTTAACATAATTTGCTCATTCACTTTTCTAGTGCTAAACATTTGAGTTGTTTCCAGTTTACAGCTATGTCAGATTGCCTGAAAAATTGTTATATTGTTGTTTTTAATCATGAAAAAATAGAGCAAATACAAATTTAGTTCAGGCCTATGATTCAGAGCTTAGTAATTAACAGGTGTATTTGTAAGGCAAATGTCTTTATGTGAGCAAGAAGTACAGATAGACTGTTGATTATAATGATAATAATTATTAACATTAAATGCTGACACACTTCCAATTTGCAAACTCTATTTTCAGACATGATTCCAGCTACTTAGTAAATTTATTTTATAAGTTCCAGGCTCATAATATGTTCTCTTTTGATCCCACCTCCTCCTCTATGGTCCACAAGGAGGGCAAGCCTGACTCTGCTGGCCCCTGGACATGAGGAATTCTACTAATAGTTTTACCCATGAAACTGAACCATAAGCCTGCTTACACAGATCATTTAAGTCCTGACTTAGATGGAGTGCTAGGGCATTTAATAACAACTCCAAGAGTTCTGCTCTGTACACATTCATTAATTAAAAAGGATCTATTAAAACGAATCTTGAACAAAAAGGAAAGTAGATAGCACTAAAACATTTGCTGACTTCATGCAGTAATTTTGATGATGGAAGACATGCCACCCAAAAGCAAAATCATGGAGCACACTGGTAGAATAAACCTACACAGTTAAGCCATGATGTTCATGCTTCTAGCCAGCAATGCAATTTTCCCCTTGCTTGAATTATTCATTTCCTTTTTAATAGGTCACATCTCATTGATTTAGCATTGGGCCAGATGGGTGCAGATTATAGATTTGGTGTGGGGGAGGGAGGAGAAGCAGAAAACAGAGAGAACTTTATGGAAATATGGTGAGCCTGCTTTTTAATATCCAAGTACATGAGTATCAAGAATTGTGCCACATCTTTGATTCTTTTCCTATTATGGAAGGAATAAAGAATTTTCCCATGTTTATATATTTGAAATAATAATGAGAAGTAGGCTTGAAAATATTGTTCAGTGAATAGCATTTTTGTGCATATCTTATGAGAAAATATTACACATTTCATCACAAGGCTAAGGAAACTCCAGTGTAATGTGAAAAACAGACAATCCCTACATCTGTCAACAGGAAGAATAACTCACCAAATAAATACTTTATTCTCTAAAATGTAATAAAAAGACAATTCCCTAAGGTGGTTAGAGTCCTCCTTAGAAGATGTATTTTCTTTGTCTAGATTGTTACGTATCCACAATAACAGTTACAATGAATTCACAGGAAAAGCATTACTTGGCCACATCCTGTTAATTGAGATAGACAGACAGTTCTGGGATGAAGGGTAAGCTGTAACAACCAGTCTTGATGGAGTCATGTCAGAGTCTGAACTTCAAACTCTGACAGCAAGTGACTTAAAAATCTACTTAGAATCGCTTCTTGGCCTTTTGGCTAAGATCAAGTGTAAAAATTCACTTAGAATGCTGACTTCTTTCCACATATCACCTTTTATACTACAGTTCTTGATTTACCCAAAAGCTCACAAGGTAAGTGTAGCACTCAGTAAATATTTGTTGTACAAATAAACATTGAGCCTAATGTAGTTCTTAACAGCATGCTAACTTTTAAAATGGCATTTGAAAAATAACTTAGCATTGGCCTGGTGGATAGAGATCATTGCATCAGAAGTTAGGAAATCATCATGACCTTCAGCAACAGTGAACTGGGCTAAACTTTGATTTCTCTTTTGTTAAAAACTTAACACTCTTTTCCACTAAATCGCATATTAGAGGGTTTTATATTTTTAAGTGAAGTGTAAATTTTTTCAACTAAAAAAAGTAACAAACTTTCTTTACCATGTTGAACCATGTGGAAGTTCATAAATTATGCATAATATGATACTCTTTTATCTAAAGTCAGCGCCAGTCCTCAGAGGCAGCTCTCATTAATAGTGTAAGGTGTTTTTTTTCTGTCTTTCCAAATGCACAGAAAATTTTAAATTTTTCAAGCAAAAAATATGGATTATACTCTACATGTTATTTTCCAATTGGCTTTCTATTCAGTGAGATTTTTTTCAGGTCATGTTTGGGCCAACTTTCATAGGAAATAGTCTGTATCTTTCAGGAATCCACCCAGCTAATGTTTGCTGGGTGCTGGGATGCAGGAGGGCATGGGTCTCTACCTTCACACTGACTTCCTGCATTGAGTTGTCACCTATCCCTTGAGCTTGGGGAACATGCATTTTAGCTTATGGCTGAAGAATTTGACTACAAAACTTTCTTTGGAGTACTTCAGCCTAAATTCTAAAATGTAGTTAAACAGATACAGTATCTAATAGGGATTATTACATATGTTTTTGTGTAATCTCATGGAAGCCAAAAGATGTTTTTATCTTTTAGTTTGAACTAGTATGTTTTGTTTCCTGCTATTTATCACTGATAGGCAATACCGTAGCTCCTTAGTGTCTAGGGAGTTGATATGCAATCCTCTTGTGCTAAAGTTATCCCTAAATCATACCACCAACAGCAAGCAAAAACATTCCTCAGCAGGAAGCCAGCCTGAGCCCGTATATGACAGACATACAGCTGCCCTGGCTTGGATAACGGCACAGAAGGTCATCTTGAAACATAAGGTTTTAGAGAAGAAGGATAAATGCCTCTAAGTTTTCTAGTTTCCTAGTTTTCCATGCCAGGGGCTCTCACACATGCAAGTACAATGTGCTCTCACTCATTTAAGTCCTTAATTGCATGGAGTCTTTGATCCTAGAACCCTGGAGCTTGCATTATGTTAATCACTGTCTAGGCCCCAATAGCTTCCTCTTAGGAGAAAAGGTAAGCCTTGGGCTAAGGAAAATATGGAGGGAGGACAATTCTTTAAGCACTCTCTCTCCCCTGCACTCAATTGGTTATGAGGTAGAGACTGAGCCTCTCCCCTGAGCCTCCTGGCTTGGTTGATCTGTCCTCCAGTCTCTCCTGGGATCCAGAGTTAACCAATCAGCTGTACTGCACAGAGATTTGATTAAAGCTCAGCTCTGGTAACTTGCTGGCCACGTCAAGGTGGCATTTATGGCTGCCCACTGACCTTGCTTGACCCAGGTAGACTGTGTGGGCATTTTTACAGTCCCAAGTTGGAATACTTCTGCCCAGTTCTTAATCTTTTGCAAGAACCTTTTGAGCCCTGGGAATGAACAGCTTGGAAGACGAAGAAGCATTTTCTGGGAACTGAACACGAGCCTTGGGTAGGTGAATCAAGGCAATTTTTCAGACTAGTGGAGCTAGGCTGAGGTTGGAGAGCTGCCCATGGACAGAGACAGTCCTACCTGGCCCTAAGCATCCCTACACATGCCTGATCTGTGTGGCAAACTGCAATGCTAAGTCTTCTGACCCAGAGTTCTGTCTGTATTAAGTCAGGTGTGTGATTGAGCAGGATGGGTTGGCCACAGTGTGACTCCTGTACTGAGTAATCACTCCACTGTAGGTAGAGAGCAGCTGGATTGTTTACTGCCTGATAGAAAGGGTCCAGAGCTCTTGGCCTTGGTTCCTGAGCTGTGGCATAACCAACTGTATGCACAGTAGCAGTCTGTGCCCTTCACATCTCCCTGTGGGAATGTGGGGATGGGGAAGCAGCTTGGCTGCCTGTGTTCTGAAGAATAAACTGACTTGTACCTCACTGTCCTATGGAGTATGGCAAGGCAACCTGCTTGCTTGCTGTATTAGCTTCCTGTTGCTGCTGTAACAAATTACTGCAAATTTAGTGGCATAAAACTGCACAAATTTATCATCTTACAGTTCTTGAGATCAGAATCTGCAATGAGTCTTATGGGGCCAAAATCAAGGTTTGGCGTCGCCTATACTTTAAATGCTCCAATGGAGAATCTGTTTACCTTCTAGAACCTGTCACCTTTCTTGACTCATAGACTTTTCTTCCATCTCAGAGTGCATTGCTCCAATGTCAGCTCCCATCATCTCCTTATTCTGCCTGACTTTGCCTCCTTCTTACATGGACAACTGCGATTACATTGGGCCCACCATGAGATCTCAAGATCCATAATCACATCTGCAGAGCTATTATTGCCATGTAAGGTAACATATTCAAAGGTTCTGGGTATTAGGACACAGATGTCTTTTGGGGACCATTGTGCAGCCTACCACGCCTGTTTAGTAATCTCCTTTACATCTTGTCATTAGCTGGTAATAAGAGCATTACACTCTTTAGCTCATACAAAACAAGGGACTCTATTCTTGCTGATGTTACCTGATGGCCTAGTAAGAGGGTCCAGGTTGCTACTCCTGGGCCAAACCTGGAGGCCTGATACTTCAAGACTGAAACTCCATAATGCCAGAGAATATTGTCTGATTTATTTGCGAATGATCCCCAAAGCCTACAACTGTGCTTTTTGGAACTAAAGAAGAGTAAGTGAGTACCTACTTTTGAGTATCTACTTTTGTACTTATAAAAATAATTATTTTATAAAAAATAATAATTTTTTTAAAAATTGGTGCTTAATACTTAACAGGTAGTTCGACTTCCTGGACTATATTTTAAAACTTTTAAAATTTATTTGATGCAGAGATGATTCCAGAACTAGACCCTATGAGAGCAAACAGAAAGGCTAATACAAATTTTAAGCCTAAAATGTTCACTGCAGTATTTATAATAGTAAGGTATTGGACACAATCTTCTGTCCAACAGTAGGAGATTTCTTTAAAACATATGGTACATCCATTTCAGTTGAAATTATGTTGATATTGGAAACCAAGATTATAATTTTTTATTATATGTGCAAATGTTTAAAAAATGAATGGTACAAAATTATAAACAAATATAGCTTCAACTATAGTAATATAAACACACATGGAACAACTGCAGAGAAATGTGCTAAAGTATTAGCATCATGTAGTGTTTGAATAATCTTCCCAGGAAACGATTTTAGATATTTTTTTTCTCCAGATAGTTCTCAGAATATTCTCATTTAATAGGTATTACTTTTATAATCACAAAATAAAATGTTTAAAAGTTGCCCATGCATGGGAAGTATCTTAAAGTATCTAGTATCTGCCATTGCCTCCAATCCAAGAACCACAGTATGTGGGGTGATTCCAGAATGATTCACATCAGAAGGCCTAGTGTCTCTCTCCCTCTCCCTCCCTCCCTCTCTCTCTCTCTCTCTCTCTCTCTCTCTCTCTCCCCCTCTCTGTTTTGTTTTTTGGTGGGGCTGGGATTGAACCCAGGACCTGCCCCATTAGTATGGCACTCTACCACTGAGCCACATCCCTAGCCAAAGGCTTCTCATTTCTTCTTGTTCTTCCAGGTAGCAGATTAATAGACTTCCTCTGGGAAGCCACTGGAATGGGAGATAGGGAGGAGTTGGGGAGGACGCCAAGAGGAGATGTATCATTGGCACATTCTGCATGTGACAGATGCCCAGGGTGGGGCGCAATGAAGAAG
Source organism: Heterocephalus glaber (assembly GCF_000247695.1). Next base: position 2,357,036 of record NW_004624905.1, read on the forward strand.
GCCCTGCCAGCTCAGGGTTCCATGTCTTTTACTTAGGGATGGAAGTGGGAAGATAGAATGCAATTACAAAAACATGGTCACTGACTCTGAAAAGGACTCAAATTACTGACAGCTTTAAGTAATCAACGCCATGAGAGCCATAATTACCACAATATTATAAAGGTTTGGGATTTTAAAAACACACATACACAACAAAAAACAGCTCTCCCAACCCTGCCTTTCTGTCTAGGTCTCTCTGGTTACATAACAAGAAAAGGACTCACTCAGGAATGAGTCACAGATGGTTCTGCTTCGTTTGCTTTGAAGTGGGTTCAACTAGATTTATCTGGTCCATGGTTTGAGGATGGGGAGGAAGGATCTGATGACACAACAGTGCCCAGGCCCCGGAGAGGGGACAGAGCATCTGCTTGCGGGCACAAGTGCGTGAGGAAAGGGTTTGCCCTCGGAGAGCACTGGTTCTCATCCTGGCTGCCTGGGGGAGAATGGAGGAGGTTGTGGCTCCCTGGTTCATTACTCTGGGGTCTGCACTGCTGGCCTGAGGCTTCCTGTCACACGGCTGGGCTGCATGAAGATTGTGGCTCTAATATAGCCAAGTCTGGTCCCCACTCAGTCCCTACCCACCAGGGAGGGCTCTGACCATCTTACCTGGGGGAGCTCAAGTGGATCCCTGGGGTTCAGCCTGCCATTGGTATTTATAGCTGTTGCTCTGTTCATTTTCTCTCAGGTACTTAATTATATCCTTTCTCTAGTTTTCTGAAAGGAATAATTGACTCAAGAGAAAGTGGCACATATTTGTGGAGAGTGGGCAGGGAAAGTGAGAATGGACCACCTGGAAGGTGAGCTCCAGGAAGGCTTTACAGTGACCAGGCTTAGGGGCTGCTGGACACAGATGCCCCTGGGCAGAGCAGCACCCTACCGGCAGGGCCTGGGCAGGTACAATACGGCATGAGGGCTGAGGGGCTGTGGATTGCAGGGTGCACACCTGTCCCAAAGGCAGGCAAATCATTTCAAGAATAATTTTTAGGCCAAAGGAAACACAACTACATGTTGGGTTTTGCCCAAGGGTCAGCAGTGAGACAATGTTGGTGGTCCCACCCCTTCAGTGAACAGATAGCAAGCAGGTCCAACAGAAGATTTATCCAGTTAGTGACCAGAGGAGCCTAGAATCCAGGTTTCCCAGCATTGTGGCCAAGGACACTCTAGTCTGGATTTTTGCTGAAAAACTGCTCCAGGGGAGCCTCTCCACCCTGTCCAGTGGAGAATATGATAGCAGATAGACCAAAGAGAAGCATCTCATCAATTTCTACTCGTTCTAGGAAACAGCCAGACTTCCACCTCTAATGTCATGAAGCAATCATATATGTGTGTGTGTGTGTGTGTGTGTGTGTGTGTACACACACACTGAGGATTGAACCCAGGATTTTTGCACTGAGCTACATCCCCCAGCCCTTTATTATCTTTACATTTTGAGACAGGGTCTCACTAAATTGCTAAACTGCCCAGGCTAGGCTTAAACTTTCAGTCCTCCTGCCTCAGCCTACCAAAGTGCTAGGATTATAGGTGTGCAACACCATGTCCAGCTACAATCCTCTTTTTATTTGATTAAAATTTTTTTATTAGTATATGTTTTCAATGCATATTCAGGACATTCATCATGGGAAATTGGTGCGCATGCATATTGTATCTTGAGCCTTTTTACTTCCCCTTCCCCTCCCTACCCTGTCTCCCCCCAACCCCAACTCCACAGAGTTTACCCCATTTCCTCTCTTTTATTTTGCTCTTTAAATTCTTTGTATTTTGGACTTCTCATATTAGAGAAACTGTGGGATATTTAACCTTCTGTGTCTGATTTATTTCACTTAACATTATGGCCTAAAGATCCAATGATTTTCTTACAAATGACTCAATTACATCCTTTATGGCTGAGTAGTACTCCATTGTGTATATCTGCCACATTTTCTTTATCCATTCATCTGTTGATGAGCATATCTTGGTGTGTCTTCATATAGTCATCCTTCTGTGCATGTGAACCCTGGAGTGTCCTAATGTCTCTGTGTGTCCTAATGTCTTCTACTTACAAGGACACTAATTAGTTTGGATTAGGGCCTCATTTTAATCTAATCATCTCTATAAAGACACCCATCTCCAAATATAGCTACATTCTGAAGTACAGTACTTGGAATTAGGGCTTCAATATATACTTTTGAATGGTGAGATGAGAGAATTCAGCCAGTAACAGATGGGTTTTACTTTAAAATGCCTCAATGATGCTCAGAAGCAATCCCTCCATCTTGCCTAGACTTCAGGATGAAGCTTTGCCGAGCTAGGATGAATGTGAATCCTCCTGGCACTTGTGTTCTATGAGTGCCTGTTAAAAACTGCTAACCACCTTATCAGCCTTCATGCCACATTTTGTGACATAGTTTTTACCTCCAATTTGGACAGCAGAAAGCAGAGAAGTGAGTCAGTTTACCCAAGGTGATGGTTAATAAATGGTAGAGTTGGGATGTGAACTGAAGCAGTTCCTGGTCTTAGCTACTATAATACACAGGCTTGTAGAAACCCTTTATTACATATGGGGAAGGGGCAGCCTTTCATTTCCACAGGACTTGCTTACCCAGTGTGTACGTATGTGTGTGTGTGTGGGGGGGGGGCGTTGAGAGGAGGTGGTAAATAACTTTTTGCTTTGTAGTCTGTTTTGTGAAGGTGATTCAGAAAATAGCTGAGTGATGAGCCACAGTTAGGCCTTTGGTTTCAAAGATGAAGGCCCCGGTTGGGATGAACTGGCTGATGATCTGGCAGGGGAGGGACAGTGCTGTGAGCTTGAGGTTAGACAGTAAAGTGCCTGAGATATGGAGAGGTGGTCTCCCAAGACTTGGAAGGGTACTGGATAAAAACACCTAAGAGTAGCAGAGACCTAGGCCCATGCAGGGATCCCATGGTGGCAGAACCAGATGTCCTATTCCATGGAGATAGACCCTGATCTCTGTGACTAAGAACCTCAATGATAGCTCCAGAGACCACACCTGGTACAGAAGGAAGGTGATGCTAGAGGGGCCACTGAAGGTTAATCTTGATTAGCAACAAGATTGGCCCGAGTGATGCCTAGGAGATTAATAAAGCACACATGGAAGTGTGACCTTTGGGACTATACTCGGTCCTTGATCTCTTCTTCTCTGGCTCTTTCCCTCTTCCTCTGCTTTCTGGCTGCTATGATTTGAGCAGCTTTCCTCTACCATACCTTCCTACCATGATGTTTGTATATGCAAGCTCACTGACCATAGATTGAAACTTCTGAAACTGTGAGCCAAATCAATTTTTTTCCTTTAAGTTGTATATATTAGGCATTTTGTCCCAACAACAGAAGAGTGAGTCATACTGTAATTTACCCTCCTTCAAATGGACAGTAGCCTAGTAGTACCAGTAAGTCTAAAGATTCTTACATAAAAGGGAATGCAGAAGCCCAATAACAATGAATCATGGATTCCTCAATCAGTAGATGAAGATTTAGAAGAGCATATGCATGTACCACATTTATTTTTATCTAGGAATATAAATGTGACATTTCTTACAATTTGAACTGTTAGGGAACAATTCATATCATATGTTTGCTTTGTCACCTTTTCAGTTTTTCCTATTTTTTCAAGATGTGAGATTCCACACTGGGTATGACATATTAGTCAAGATTATACAGAAAGGGCTCAAAATTTATACCGACTAACCCAGCTATTTTCTGGTTCCTTCACTTGATGTAGCTTATACACAAATGCCATGTATGCATTTGGATGCCCTATCATGCATGGCTTTTTCAAACCATGAATTAGGCTCCTAAGTAGAAACCAGGACTTTCCTTTATTCTTTAACCCTCATTTTGTAATGGTCAACACAAGCCCACGCCAGGAGAAATGTGCTCAGGTTTTGAATGGTCTGGTGCATGGACATGATTGAAGACCTGGCCTTATAATGGGCACAATTTCCAGCAACTGTGATTTGAGCACAAAACTGAAATGTTAGGCGGATAGCATCATAATCAGAAATTGCCTGGCACCTCTCTGCAGATGTTAGACGAGGTGTGCCCTGGAACTCGTTGGCACCCTTCTACCTTCTCCTTAAATGGCCAGGTCCTCCCCTGGAGGACTGTGGTAGAGTACAAGAGGCTTGTGTTTGGAAATAGTACTGATCCTTGGATGAATTCTCGGAGTGAATTACTTTGCCTCTCTTAACTTTGTTTCTTTGACTTGTAAATGTGGAGAAGAGCATATTTACATGAAGGAATTTCTGAGTACTGAATGATATAACTTAAGCAAGGCTCCCAGCATACAGATGGTGTTCAGTTATTGCTTACCACCCTCCCTCACCTACCCCTGGCCTTTCTTTCTCCTTTTCTCAGAAAGTAAGGCCACCATCCAGCAATGTACAAAGCAGGACAGGAAGGCCTAGTGAGCATTATTAAAGGAAAGAAAACATCTTAGAGACTCAGTTTCATGAACCTCACGAAAAAGGACACAAAGACTTAGGACACAGTATACAGCTCATTTGGGGACTATAAATCATGGCACTTAGACCTTCTACCATGAGCCCAGATCCTGCTTACCTCCACTGAAGAACCATCTAGCTGTGATGGAGTGGTTAAGATCATGAACCTGAGTTTAAATTCTTGCTCTGCCATTTACTACCATCTGACCTTGGACAAGTCAAGTAATCTATCTAGGCTTACTTTATTGCTTGTAAAATAAATTATATGAAGCCCCTTACTAGATGCCTACCACATAGTACTCAGCAGCATTTTGGTATTATAATGTAGTTAAGAGCCTGGATTCGAGAGCTGTGTTCTGCCACTTTCGAACTCTATGACAGAAGTCAAGTAGCCAGCCTGCTAATGCCTTAATTTCTTTATCTGCAAAAATGGGGACAGTAATATACCTATTGCTCTTCATTTGGGTGCCTCTAGAAGCTCTGAAACAAAGATTTGGGAGCAAAGAGTTTATTTGTAAGGTGCCCCTAAGAAACAATGGCAGGGGGAAAGGGGAATAAAGCAGGGAAGAGAAGGAAGCCAATAAGGGGAAACAAGATTCTTCACACCGAGGAGCACTGGAAGAATACATAGAATCCAGCCAAAGTTACCTCAATTAAGGGGCCAGGGGGGTTGGGATATTTATCCACCAAATCCCTATATATCATTTTGATAGAGGAATAATACACAATAAGACAGTCCCTTGCCTTGCCTCCATGCCCCCCCCCCCAATGTGTTGTTCCAGAAATGTAACAGTTTGTGCTGCACTTGCACTGGCCAAATGTATCCAAATGTTTTGTAACTGCGTGGTGACCTCTCAAGAATGTTCTGTTAGCTCTGCCCCTTGCAGGAATGTTCTGTTAACTCCACCTCTTGTAGGAATGTTCTGTAACTCTGCCCCCTGGTTCAGTGAACATGCTCATCTACTCTGTCAATCCCTATATAAGTAGGCTCCCATTTATGGTGAAGCACTCAGACTTCAGAGTACGGACTCCTCTGAGCCTGCTGGTGCAATAAAAGGTTTTTCTCCACTTTTTTGAGACACCTTTGGATTCTCCAGTCTTGAAATTGTGGTAGCTGTGACCCAGAGCTGTAACACTGAGCTGTAACACTCAGCTGTGACTCAGAGCTATGGCACTCAGCTGTGACACTGAGCTGTAACACTTGGCTATAGCACTGAGCTGTTCTGCTTTGCCACCACAATTTGGTGGAGAGCTGTTTCCAAGCATCATCACTCTCCATCCTTCCAATGTCCTATTCCTGGTCTGAGTGTGTTCCTGCAGTTGGTGGGGAGGGCAATTATCCATGAGAGAATTTCTAGTGCCTGCCACAGTGCAGCACAGAGGAGAGTGGGAGGGAATATACATAGGACATCAATGGCACCTGATACACTTCCTTATAGGATTATGATAATGATTTAATACAATAAATATGTAAAGTTCCTAGAGAAATATCTGGTACAGATCAATTGCTATCTCAAATCATGTGAACACTAAGCAGGTTCAAATAATCAAACACTTAAAAATGTATGTGGATACTATTATTCTTATTTAATAGAAGGGAAAATTAGGAAAAAGTAATTCAGTAATTGAATCATATTTACAAATAGTTCACCATGCCTAGGAGGCATTATGCTCTCTTAGTAATCAACAGAAATAATTTATGTATTTGAGACAGATTGTACTCACACCACTTCTTTTTAAACATATTTGGTTATTATCCTTTAAAAATATTTTTCATTATCCTCTTCTTATTTTGGGTTAAAATTTGTAGTTGGGCTTGTTGGTAATCTTTGAAAAACCATGGAAATGAATTGTTAAAATCACAGAGACAGACAAATCTCACTTTCCATTTCCATCAACTATGAACTGATGAAGATCTAGATTGTTAAGCCTGTTTTGCGCTCTTACATATGAATGTGTTATCAAGAATCAACAGATATTAGGAAAAAATCAACAGCACAAAAGTGACCAAAAGAAATGGAAGGAAGAATCTACAGCAGGAGAACAGATGTAATTCAGGAAATAAAAGAGAATCTTGAAAATTGCATACCTGTATCCTTTGAGAAATATGACAAGTTATTTTAACCAAAAAACAAGCACAAGTTGCTATGGAAAAGGACACAAACGGAATAGTAAGAAGAGTTCTTAGACATGAAAAACACAATTGACACACATAAAAAAGAAGACTTAAGAGAAAATTTGGAAAATCTCCTAGCATTTCAGGCAATAGGTTAAAAAAATAAAAAGTACTGTGTGAGGGAAAGCAGGAGCTCTAAATCAGTTGAGGAGGTCCAACATCAACCTAACATGAGTTGTAGGAAATATCACATAGCCAAAAAAAGGACATTCAGCCTCTAAATACATTTGTAAATTCTTTCACCTTCTTTAATTCTTTAATTCTCCTCCTCTTGGATGTAGGCTAGACTTAGTGAATCACTCCAATGAATAAAATGTGGCAGCAGTAATGTTTGTAATTTCCAATGCTAAGTCTAGACATTATCTTATATGTCTTCTTTTCTCTCTCAGATAGCTCACTCTGTTGGAAGCTAGCTGCCATATTCTATGGAGGCTCAAATCACCTGTAGAAGAGGCCTATGCAGAGAGGACCTGAAACCTCCCCCCAACAGCAAGCACTAACTTTTTATTTATTTACTTATTTTTGGTACCAGGGATCAAACTCAGGACCTTGCACTTTCAAGGCAGGCGCCAAAATCACTGAGCTAAATCCCTGGCCCAAGCACTAACTTTTTAACCAAGTGAGTGAGCCACCTTGATGGAGGACCATCCCACTCCTGCCAAACCTTCAGATGACTACAGCTTTGGCCAATGTCTTAACTGTAACCTCAGAAGAAATCCCAAACCAGAACCATCCAGCTAAGCTTCTGAATTCCTAGTCCACAGAAGCTGGGAGAGAGAATAAGCAGTATAGTTGTTTTAAATCACTGTGTTTTGGATTTTTTTTGTTAAGAAACATAGATAATCAATATACTACTCCAGGGACCACATGGCAGACAAACAGTAGAGTTACAACAGAAAAAGACCAGCTCATTTTATGACAAATTTTCAACAATTGAAGATATGCTACAATGCACTGAGATATGAAGTGGTGGGATTTCTGCAAGTGTTTGAGCAGAACCCTGATGTCCACCTGTTGTCAAGGATGCTGAAAAACCTGTCATGAAAACCACCGCAGAAAATATATCAAGTGTGCATGCTATTTATGTAGATTATTCATCCAGATTAAACTCAAAGATTATGGTTTTTTCCTCATCAAAACATATTCTTCCCTTCTGGCAGTTTCTAGCTACACCAGTAGCTGACCACAGTTATGGATCATTAGGAAAAAACTATGGTAAAATCTATAAAAGCTCAGTTAGAGTTTTAAATTTCTTAAGCGAGATTTGTTCTTCAAATTGTCTCTTCTTAAAGTATCAGACTTATACATAACCTTTATCAATGAAAGAATCTAAGAGCCAGCAGGTTACAATCACTATTTCAATTTCTAAGTGTGAATTTCTCCCCAACTTGCCCTTTCATTCTAGTGTGCTCATGCTTAGATTATGCATGCTCTACTTTCTTTAAAGTTTTGTTTATTCTTGCCTAGAGGCTGCCAAACTCCAAACAGTCATACAAATGGAACCAACGACAAATGGGCTAGACTTCTTTAACCAGGATCCACCAGATTGACCTCGTAAGCAGCTCATAACTGCTAAACTACACAATACAACTTCTGTGTTAGATTCTGAAGTCCCTTGGACCTTCTCCTTATCCTCTTTGTGGGAGGCTATTACTAGTTCCTCCCAGTGGAAATACTTGTTGGCTATATTCATCGAAATCCTGCTGACCTTATAATTTGGCCCATGTATTCTTAACTGTTTCTTTGGCTTTGTCTCCTCCAGACTCCAAGCTATAAGCCTACCCAAGATGACAATGCCTGGCACCTATCAAGGCCTTTTGATAAACCCTCTGTAGAGTAACTGACTGCTGATCACAACTATGACCCTTTTCAGCAGGAAGTAGCCAGAACGGTCTTTGCCCTTTGGCCCCTCCCACCTGTTAGGGGTACTTCAGAGGGGGTAATATTGCAGATAGGTAAGTTAATTAGATATCCTGCAGGCAGTTAGACTGGGCTGGCCCACAAGAGCCAACATGGAGGACAGCGAAGACACACTCACTGAAGGCCAGCACTGTAAAAGGAGAGAAACTACCACACCTACGTAGGATGAATAGCAGTGATTGATATTCTAAACAGGTATCAATCACCTGGGTGGGGGGCCAAGGTCTTAACCCAGCCTCTCCAGGAAATATGCCTGACCCACCCTTACTGAAAATCCTTGTGTGCTTTCTATGTGACTTGCTCCCCCATTTGAGCCCCCATTTAATCAATGTTACCTGGAAGACTGTACTTGTAATCTTATTGGTTGGTCATGGTTTTGCCCTACCTCATGCCCACCTTGTAAATTTCCATTGGGTCTTATGCTTTTGTCTCACCTTGTACCTGCCACACCACATGGCTTTGCTGTATAAAACATCCTTGAAAAGTGGGGTGGGCGGGTAACCCACTTTCTGATCCCCCTTCTGTCTCTCTTAGACAGAAGCTTTCTTTCTCTCAATAAATTTTTCCTGCTGTTAAAAAACCCAAAGAACCAAAAAAACCCCAAACTGTATTCTTATTCATCCATTCAACAAACATTTAATGAATATCTATTATATGCTAAGGATTGTATGTGGCATTTTGGATGGAAAAATGAAAAATATAGAGTGCCTTTTCTCAACAAGCCTACTGTCTAACATACATACCCCCCCCCCCACACACAATGCATTCCTGTGGATTTAAGCTGAACTAACATCTGTGGTAGTTGTCTGAACACAGTCAATAAAGGAATAGTAATTTCACCCTCCATGAATTAAGGGCACATCATATACTTTATACACATTATTTTTGTCCTCACAACAACCCTATGAGATAGATACTTCAGATCAATTTGCCAAAATCTCATGGCTAATGACACATCAAGTTTCAAAGTCAGGTCTGGGCTTTTACTACAAGGCAAATAATAGTCAAGTCTCCCTAAATTCATGGTTCATAGATAACTCTGCTTATTATCATGCAAGTCCTATATATGTTTTGTTAGATTTATACCTATTCTAGTTCTTGAGTTAAATTTTAATTTTGATGAATGCTATTCACTTGTTCATTGCTTGTATCTAGAGATACAGTTGTATCTTATGTTTTTAATGCATGTCACAACCTTATTACTTCTAAGAGACTTTTTCCAGATTCCCTGGGATTTTCTATGCAGAAAATAATGTAATCTGTAAACAGGATAATTTTACTTACTCTGTTCTATCTATATGGCTTTATTTCCTTTTTTGCCTAATTACAATTGCTAGAACATCTGGAGCTCTGCTGAACAACAGTGATGAAAGTTATTCCTTATATTCTAGGGAAAACATTTTCGGTATTTTTTGTTTATTTGTTTGTTTGGGGTTTTTTTGGTACTGAGGATCGAACTCTGGACCTTGCACTTGCAAGGCAAGCAGCAGAACAACTGAGCAAAATCCCCGGCCCAGCTAAAAGTTTTTTGTATGTGCTATTTATCAAACTAAGATAGTTTCTTGTAATTTTTTGTTTTATCATTAATATATGGCCAATTTTGTCAGATTCTTTTATTTAACTTTGAAAAATGCATCTGTTTTGGATTTTGTCCTTTATTTCATTAATGAAGTAGATTTCTTTGATTGCTTTTCAAATAGTGAACTAGTCTCACATCTTTGGGTTATTTTTGTCCTCTTTTTCTAGGCTCTTAGGGTAAAAACTTAGATTATTTCCTAATTTCTTTTTTGCCAATGTACCATATTTCTTCCAAAATAAGACCTAACTTGAAAATAAGCCCTAGCATGATTTTCAGGATGCTTGTACTATAACCCCTACGCCACCATCATGTGCAATACATGATGGATGTATTGAATTATATAATAATAATAATGTATAATTAAATATAAAAATGATTTTTTAACATTGATACTTAAATGATACTGTAAATTATAATTAAGTATTTGTAAAATACCCAAGTAGGCACCTTTGGATGAGAGGCAAATGCTATGCAAACAGATGAACTTGAGACTTACTGCTGAGTGACCAGAGTACAGAACACGCATGAATAATCTGCACACTTGATAATGAATGGATGTGGTTGTGTCTAATGTGAATCTTTATAATTCAATACATCATGTGTTGTAATGATGCACTACAAGTGGGCTACATGGACAAGAAATGCTCATTTAAGGAGAGTTCTACTGCTGAACATGAGAGATTGGGCCAATGTACATACAGGCCAATGTTCCTGTAGAACAATGGTTCTACAGGAAATGGAGTTGCAAGAAATTCAGCCAAAATTTGGGGTTTAGAGAGTTATGATGATGTTCCAGAAGAAGATCACATAACTGTATTTGAATAAATGTAGAGTTCTGTACATGAATAAATGTAGATTTTTGTACATGAATAAATGTAGATTGTTATACATGAAAAAATAAGATATCCCCTGAAAAGAAGCTCTATTTTGTCTTTTGGACTAAAAATTAATATAAGATCTGGTCTTATTTTCAGGGAATTATAGTATGTAAATCCTGTAAGAGTTCTTCTCAGCATTGCTTCACTAGTTCTCACAGAATTTGGTACATATTTCCATTTTCATTCAGTTCTTTCTCTTAATTTTTATTAAGATTTCCTCTTGGATCAAAGAATTATTTCATTGTTTAGTTTCTATTTGAAGGCTTTCCTGTTATTTTTCTGTAATTGGTTTGTACTTTGGTTCCATTGTAACTGGAGACCACATTCTGTGTGGTTTAAATTCTTTTTTTTTTTTGGTACCGGGGATCGAACTCGGGACCTTGGCACTTGTGAGGCAGGCGGCAGAACCACTGAGCTAAATCCCTGGCCCTAAATTCTTATAAATTTGTTGAGGTCTGTCTTATGGTCCAAGTAAGCTCTATCTTACTTATGTCCAGTGCACACTTGAAAGAATGTGTATTCTACCATCATTAGGTGGAATGTTTTATGAATGTTGATTAGAGCCTGTTGGTTGGTGGTGCTGCTTATTCTTGCTAATTTTGTGTACATATTCTATCAATTGTTAGGGTTGCTGACATAACCAACTATAATTGTGGGCTTTTCTGCCCTTCAGTTCTAACAGTTACTGTTTCACACATTCTAGAATACTGTTGTTTGAGTACATATGTATTTGAGATTGCTTCATCTTCTTCATGGACTGACACTTTCTTCATTATGCAATGTCCTGCTCTAGTAATTTTGCTTGCTTTACAAACTCCCTATATTTTAGTTCAATTTAATTTAGTATTATCTGCTTTTCTTTGGCCAGTTTGCATGCTATGTTTTCCATTCTTTTATTTTCAACCTATCTATATCATCATATTTGAAGCAAATTTCTTTTTTTTAAATTTTAAGAATGTATTAGTACATACTAGTGATACAGGATAGTAGGTCTGTTTTGGCATATTGGAACATGCGTTTGATTATTTTCACCCTCCCCCTCCCTTCCCTTCCTTTCCCCTGATCCCCTTCTTCATCTGTAATAGTCTACCTTCTACTTTAACTCTCCTTTTAAAAAATTCCTCATATAAGAAACATGTAATATCTTACTTTCTGAGCCTGGCTTATTTTTAAAAATTTTATTGGTACATTTTAGGAATACAATAAAATGTCATTCAACATTGGAAATTTGCACCTTTACATAATCTGTCTTGGTTCTTATTTTTTCCCCCTTCCCCTGCCCTCCCTTCAACCTCTCCATCCCTCCCTATTTATAAGGCTGTTTCTATTTTTTCATTTTCTCATATTAATTCCATTCCCTCCTTTCCTTTCCCCTACCCCTCCCACTTCCTCTCCCCTTTTGCCCCTTTTCTTCCTATTTCACTATTATACCTTTTAGTCCTTATTTACACTTTCAGCTTCTCACACCAGGAAAACTGTTCTGTATTTACACATGTGTGTCCTATTTATTTCACTTGAGTATCACCTCAACGTGCATCTATTTAGCTATAAATGTCTCTAATTTCTCATTCTTTATGGCTGAGTAGTACTCCATTTTATAATAAAACCACATTTTCTTTATCCAGTATCTAGTTTATGGGCAATTGGGCTGTTTCCAAGTTTTGGCTATTACAAACCGAAGCCTGGCTTATTTTGAAGCACATTTCTTACAGACAGAATATAGCTAGGTCAAGTTTATTTTTAATCCATTCTAGTATGATCTGCCTTTTAAATGCTTTACTTGGACCATTTACATTTAAGATATTTATGGATAGGTTAGGGCTTAAATTTCCCATTTGGTTTTTTTTTCTGGGTTTTTTGTTTGTTTGTTTTTGCTTATTTTTTCCAGCCTTCCTGTAGACTACTTACCATTTTTTATAGAATTGCATTTGATTCATCTATAGTGTTTATGAGTACATTTCTTTGTATAAGTTCATCAATATAGGTATCTTTCCATAAGTTCACATAAATAGTAAGTCACTATCTACTTGTGTTATCATTTTACCATTTTAAGTGAAGTATAGAGACTTCATGCTATGGTTTTAATGTTTACACTTTCCAAAACTTAAGTTGAAATTTAATTGCCATTGTGGCCCTATTCAGAGGTGGAACCTTTCTGAGCAGTTTAGGTCATCAAGGAGCCCTCACAGCATGGACTGATAGTGTCATTACAGGAGTGGATTTGTTACTGCCAGGATGTGCTCATCCCTTCTTGTTCTTTACTCTGTGTCCTTCCACTGTGTTATGATGCAGAAGAAAGCTCTTATCAGAGGCCAGCACCTTGATGTTCAACTTCCCAGTTCTAGAACTGTGAGCCAATAAATTTGTTTCACCAAATTGGTGGTGTTCTGTCATAGCAGCACAAAGGGCCAAGGCATTTTGCCTTTCTTTATGTTCCTTTACCCTCTTCATTTATAATGTAGTGATGTCAAATATTTCTCCTCTATAATTTAAAACCACATCAGATACTGTTGTAATTTTTCTTAACTGTAAAATATAATTCAAAAACTCACAAAATAAGGAAAGTTCATTTTGTTACTCCTATGCTTTCTTATCATGTTTTTTCCCTCTCTATATTCCAAGGTTCCTTTTGTATTATCTTCTTTATCCTTTTTTTCATTTTTCATTTTTTTTTTTTTTGGTTTTTGGTACCGGGGATCAAACTTGGGTCCTTGTGCTTGTGCGGCAGGCAGCCAAACCCCTGAGCTAAATCCCTGGTCCTATATTTTTTTTCCTTACAGAATTCCCTTTAGCCATTATTTTAGAGTAGGTCTGCTAGTGACAAATTCTCTTAGTTTTCCTTCCTCTGAGTATGTATTGATTTTCCTGTCATTACTGATGGATATTTTTACTGGGTATAAGATTTTAGGTTGGCAGTTCTTTCCTTTCAGCACTGGGAAAATATTATGCCATTTCCATCTGATCATGGTTTCTGATGAGATATCCAGTGACATTCTTAATTACTTTTCCCTTATAAGTCAGGTGTCATTTTTTCCTCTGTCTGCTTTCAGTATTCTTGTTTGTCTTTAGTTTTCAGAAGTTTAACTATGACGTGTCTTGGCACAGTTTTATTTGGATTTTCCTGTTTCAGGTTTGTCCAGCTCTTGAATCTATAAATTTGTTTCTCTTGCCAAATTTGGGGAAATTTCAGCTGTTTTTTCTCCAAGTAATTTTTCGCTCTGTTCTCTTTCTTCTCTGGCTGGTGCTCTGATGAAGTGAATGCTAGATCCTTTGTTACAGTCTCACAGGTCCCTAAAACCGGGTTCATTTTTTGAGGCTATTTTTTCTCAGTTGCTCAGAGTAAACAATCTCCATTGTTCAATTTCCCAGTTCACTGATTCTTTCTTCAGTATTCATTCTACTGATGAGCTCATCAATCAAGCCTTTTATTTGGTTATGGCATATTTTATTTCTAAAATTTTCCATTTAGTTTTCTTTAAGTCTTCTATTTCTTTGTTGAGACATTCTATCTCTTTGTTAGATCTTTTTACTTTCTTTTGTTTTCACTTATTTCAAGTGTGTTCAAAACTGTTCATTGAAATTTTTTATCATGGTAGCTTTAAAATTGTCACGTAATTCTAGCATTTCTGCCCCCTTGGTGTTAGCATCTACTGCTTTTTATCCTCTCAGTTTGAGATCTTCATGGTTCTTATATAACAAATAATTTCCAGTTGAAAACTGAACATTTTAGTATTCTATTATAAGACTTGGGAGTTTATTTATGTTTTCTGTTTTTGCTGGCTTTTAAAAAGATTTTTTGGTACCGGGGTTCGAACTTGGATCCTTGCACTTGTGAGGCAGGCACCAGAACCACTGAGCTAAATCCCCAGCCCTTTGCTGGCTTTTTAAAAACACCACTCCAGGAGAAAAAGAGGTGAAGCATCCCCTTGTTACTAACAAGCGGACTTAGAGGTCCAGGCTCCCTACTTGGCCCCTGTGGGTATCTGAGGTGGAAGATCATCTTCATTACTGCTGGGTGGGAGTGGGTGTTCTGAGTCCCTGTGTGGTGTTCACTAAGCTTGAGGTAGCACAGGGCAGTTGTGAAAGTCTTGACTCTCCACTTGGCCTCCTCTGACAACATTTGTTATGGTTTGGGTCTAGACCTCCTCCCCCGCAAAAAAGCCTCATGAGATCATAGGTGGCTTTTTCAGAGGTGGCTGAATCTGGAGTGTGTGATGCTGGGATTAAGGGTGGGTGATTATTAAACCAGTACACTGGTTTGGCACTGTCCTAGTTTGGATAAAATAAAAGGGGCATAAAGATGCTGTTAAGGTTCTCTTGTTGCTTTGTTACCTTGTGGCTGCCATGAACTGTTCTCCTCTGTGATGACCCTCTGCTATGCCACCCTGCCTTGGAGCCAGCCAATTATGGACTGAAATCCTCACAAACTGTGAGCTAAATAAACCATTCCTCCTTTAACTTTGAGTGTTGGTTATGTTGTCTCAGCAAGAGAGAAAAGTAACTAACACAACACCCAAGTGAATACCTTGTTACTGCTAAGCAAAGATAGGCATCTAGGCTCCCCATGTGGGCACCACTGACCCCACAGCAGAGCAAGCTCATTACCAATGTGTAGGAAAGGTCCTGGCCCCCAATTTACCCTGTTCTGATTCTCTTACAGCAGGGGGTTGGGGTACCTCATTACAGTCTTGGGGGGGGGGAGTGGGAGTCTTGGCACTTTTTGGCATGGGAGGATAAGGCCACATTTTTGTTTTGTGGTATTTGGATAGAATAAAGTGCTTATTACCTAAGTTTCCTGTTGTGCTCATTCACACTTTCCCTGGTCCTTCGGCTGACTTTTGTTGGGCTGTTCTATCTCTGCACTCATTGGCACTTCTTGGTTACTGGCTTCTTCAGGACCAAGTCTGGTATATGCCAAAGAAAGTCCAGAAAACTCACCACCATGCCATTCCCTGGTTTGCCTTCTTTTCTGTTTTCCAATGTAGTTTCATATCTAATGTCCAGGGGTTTTAGTGGCAGGAAAAGGGAAAAGAGTGTCTACTCCATTTTCCCTGGAGCCAAAATCATTCATTTTGTACTTGAAAGATCTAGTGTAACTAAGAGTTTCATTGTAAGATTTGGAAAATCCAACTGCTAAGAAAAAGTCATGATTTTATAGGAACCCATAAAAGCTGGTGTTTGGGGGCCAAGACTAACGTTTTTAGTAGAGAGAGACTTTATATACAAGTTTTCACTCAATGTTACTGTTTTGTTTGGGAGGCCTCTTTTGACCTGTGGTAGATATGACATGTCATAAAAAGAATATTAAAAGTCATCACTGAGCTTTAAATGATGTGATGATAAGTAAAGGAGACTTTATTATGTTTAGTAGCACTTTTGAGGTTTGAATTCTGTTGCCTAGCTCTTTTGAGTTAGAAGGTGAGTTACTCTAGGCCAGGTGTTACAGCTGAATGATCTGCTCAGAATCCCCAACCAGTGACGTCATTTATATATATGCAAGTCAGGAATATATACTGTAGTGGGTTAAAATAAATGGTTTTCAATTCACCTCTCCAAGGAACTGCTTAAATTTGGCTCAGGCTAGAAACAAACAGGCTGACTAGATAACTTAATAAGGCCTCAAGATACAAAATTCTATAAAGTAAAAATGATGAGCAGGCATGTCAGGTTACATTCTGGGATCTAAAACAAAGATTTCAGAAAAGATCCTATTGCCTTCTATAAGTTGCAAAATAAAACCATCCCTTTTAGAAATTCTCCCTTTGAAAAAAAGTACCCAGAGACTGCTTGGGTGAAACTCACATTTGGGTGATGAAGACAAACAAATCACACTGAGCTGTCCATGAAATGCTTTGCTGGTGTTGGTCTGGCCCAAGTACACTGAGAACTTGAGTAGTGAGTATGAATCTTGGGACACAGAAGGAGTAGAGAGAATGAAAATGTAACTTCGAATGTTCTCCTCCAGAGCTGAAAACAACTCTTTATGACAGGCATCAATTTTCCTTCACAAACAGTTCTGCCAAGGTCTTTTAATACCTACTAGATATTCCCAGAGGGTGCCTATAGCCCTTTAGAGAGCATTGCTTTCTCATGTCAGTGTGTATGTTATCAGCAAAGGTCTCATTATTTAGAAAGAACAAAAATTAAATGGTGCCCAGCCTCAACATAGTCAACTCCGATTTTATTTTCTAAGCCTCTATTTTCCAAGTCTTATGTAATGTTCTGAAGGAAATGTAAAAATATATGTCTTGTAATATGTAAAATAGTGTACTCTCCACTCTCAGGGAGTCCCAGAGTTCGAGATGATGTAAGGAAGAAGCGTCCAGTGACTTAGAGGAAGCACAGACAATCCGCAAACACCAGCAAGTACTCTTTACATAGAAAAGTGGAATTATAGAAAGAGGCAAAGTGAATTGAAAGACAGTCTGTGCAAAAATAAATCTTATTTTCTAAGCTACCACATCCATGATGACTGGAAACTCTGGCAGCTCCTATGGCTTTGGAAATATGAGGTCATGGCACAACTGGAGTATAATTGGCATTCTGTTGCCCTATGAGAAAGGGGCAGGACAACCTTGGTAAGGAATTATATGTTGAAACTTTAAAAGTTCTCCAATCTTCTTATCTACTTCTGTTTTGTTTTTCCCTTTTATAGCCTCCATCACAGATCTAACCACCCTTTCTGTCCTTGTGCCTTGTCTATCTTAATCTTCAACAATGAGCCTCCAGCAGGAGGTATAAAGAACAAGAGCTGCCTGGTTGCTGTAATCTGGTGGGTTGCAGGGGAGAAACCCTTTTGCAGGAAATGAAAGCAACTATATCAGAAAAATTAATGAAGAGTAAAAATATCAAGGCTACAAATCTCAAACTGCCCACAACTCAAACTGCTTGTTTATGTTAAAGACTGAATCCAAACTGAACTTGACCATATTAATCTTATCTTTCATATTATTAAAATTTCTCCACCCATCAAAGAAGCAGATCTGCAGTACACATACTGAACAAAAGACACAGGCCCAGGAGGCCTGAAGGAGGACGTACCTATCATTCTTACCAGCCTACTCTCTCTGCTCACATCCACACACTTGAGCATACACCCTCCATCCAGAATTCTCCATTGCTTGTCCCTCTTGAAATTCCTTGGTCAAATAAGTCCTGCAGCACAGTAACAAGAAACAAAGAGGTCCCATCACCACCATCGATGACAATGACAATGAATAAGCTTCTGAAGCCTGTTTGGATGCCACTGCTACACTTTTAAAAAACAATAAAAGTCCTCTCTAGAGTTGCAGGCTGACTACCAATCACCAGGAATCAAATCAGATGTTTCACCCAAGTCACAACTGCCAAAACGGAGACCTGTAATTCAGCCTTTTGTTTTTGCCAGATGTAAAGCTAGGCTGGGCTCTTTGTCATTCTACCCTGGAAGTAGGAATTATGGTTCTGGCCACAGCTCTGCCTCTAATACCTGTGTGCTTTCAGATACATTGCCCTCCCTCTCTGGGCACCCTCTTTCTCCATGAAATGATGGGCTAGGTTCTGATGATCAGAGCCCCTTGGCAATAGTTATACCATTTACCATTCTCCTGGTTCTTTTCTTCTGTGTTCTATTTGTTCCATTTTAAAGAATGGAAGCAAAATGCAAAGGAGTCCTTTTGAGTTTCTGCTAAGGTTTCTTTTTTTTTCTTTTTTTGGTACTGGGGATCGAACTTGGGACCCTGTGCTTGCAAGGCAGGCTGCGGAACCACTGAGCTAAATCCCCAGCCCACCGCTGAGTTTTCTAATGAAAGGTTGGAAGACCAGGGGGTATTGGTCCTGGTTGGCTGCAGTAAAGCCAGATGTACAGTGGAGGAGCCCTATGGTCCAGGCTGGCCCTGTTCCCTCTCCTTCCTCCTAATCAGAGCCCTGGCTGCAGAAGTCCAGGCTGGCATCAGCACAGAAGCTTACTTTTAGTTGACACAGGGCATACTTTTAATCAAGGGAAGGCAGAAATGAACATATAAGGCCTCTTCCACTCCATGTGGTTTTGAGTATCTGCCTGTAGGTTCTGCATTTGGCGGGGCTGGCCTTAGGGATGGTCCAGCGTTCATGACCAAAGGGTCAATCTCGTTCCTTCTCTGGGATGGAAGCAGTACAAACTGTTCTGGTAGGGGAGCAATCACATGCCATGACCCCCGAACTCCCCAACAGGCCAAGGGGGCACAGAGCCTCAGCAGCCCATGGCTGCAGCCCCTGACAGCCACATGCCGTACAGTTCCCCAGCTCCAGCCTCCTTTCAAAGGCCCTTTATTAAACCACCAACTATTTGCTGTCGAGACATTTAGGATGAAATCATTGTGTTAAACAAATAAACGCTGCTTCATCCAGATTTCTGCTCTGGGAGCAGAGTAAGAAAATAATTTCTGTCTGCTTGCCACAAAAGCAGTTGGAAAGGCCCAAAGAAAAATATTATTTTTACTCCATTGTGTGAAATATTGTCCTGGAGGATCTGACGGGCTGAGCGTTTGAAGAGTTTGTGCTGGCAGGTTTCAAGGGTCCCCTGGGTCGGCCCCCTGGGATTGTTTTCTGCATTAATAAACTTAGCATGATGTGTGTTAAAAGGAACATTCTGTTTGCTTTGTAAATAAGAGATGTCAAACAAGAAGCAGAAGCCTTACAGACACTGGGAGATGTGTTCTCAGAGAGGGAGGGAAACAGAGCGGCACCCTGAAAAAGCGGGCATCATGGGGCTCCCTGAGCTGAGCTGAGGCCTTGTTGGGAAAACAAATCAGTCTGAGTCCAAACCAGGCCATTTCCTCACTGATCCTGGTGGGAAAGCTGCACACTTTGCCCTGAGCCAGCAGGATACAGGCTTGGGAAGGAACGTTCTCAAGTGTCTGTCAGCTGTGTGGTGGAGCAGAGACACCCCCCGCCCCACCTTGTAAAGAAGTTTCTGGGCTCGTCAGGGTCTCTCAGCCCGGGCAGGCAGGAGGGGGCAGAGGTTAAAGCCATATCTTTGGGAATGATGATCTGACTATTGCTCCCTCTGCCTCTCTCATATGCCTTTCTCAGATGTTGCTGCAGCTCCTGAGCTGGTTCTCTTTCAAATTCCTGACTGTCCCTCAGGGACGCTGACATCGTGGGAGACACATCACCCTGGCCCTGTGATCCTTGCCTCTGCAGGAAACCTGCGGGAGCCAGGGCAGGATGTGTACAGTCTCTGGCCCAAGTATGTGCTATTTTCACAGGTGCCTCCGTTGGCTTCCCAGCCCCCCTCCACCCTCGGTTGTCCGATCCAATGTTGTGAAAGCCTGCCCAGACCTCCCCGGTGGTTTCATTTCCACCCGCTGCCTGCCGCGGCCTGGCCTCTTGCCTTTCTCCCTACACTGTCAGGCCCTTCTGAGGTCCAGGAAAGACTCCATGGCCGTCCATCTCTCTTCTGAAAAGTGCAGGTTTTCTCCTGCTTGTATTGTTTCTTCAGGCTTTGGGAGGAGTGCAGAGTTCTGTTCTGCTGAAATCAGACGCTGCGAGCCTTCCGGGTCTAGACAGAGAAACCCAGGGGGGCTGCTCCTGGTACCTCTGGCACCCCCTAGAGGGCTCTGGGACTTCCTAATGCTGAGCTCAGGCCCAGGCAGTTTTGCTTTAGCTATTTTGTGGTGCTGATCAAGCCTCAGACTTTTTTAAGTGTCGGTGACTTCAGAGCAGAATAATTCCAGTTGTAGCTGCCAGGTACCCGGCCCCAGCTACTGGCCATATCTAACACATACCTCATTGCTGGGGGCTGCAGTAACAAAATGTAGAAAACCCGGTGGCTTCCGTAGGAGAAATCGATCTCCTCACAGTTTCGGAGGCCACAAGTCCAAACTCAAGTTGTTGGCATTCCTTGGCTTGTGGCTGCCTCTCTCCCTGCCATCTTCACATTGCTGTCTACTGTGTGTGGCTCTTTCTTTCATCTATGACATTTCCCTTTGTCTCTTTCTTTATGACATTTG
This sequence comes from Heterocephalus glaber, assembly GCF_000247695.1. The sequence goes on from NW_004624905.1 coordinate 2,378,036, forward strand.
TGATGGCATTTAGGTCCTAACCAGATAAACCAAGATAAGCTCCTCCTCTTAAAATCTAGGGGCCAGGGATTTAGCTCAGTGGCACCGCTCCTGCCTCCAAAGCAGGAGGTCCTGAGTTCAGTCCCCAGTACCCCCCCCCCAAAAAAACCCCTGCATCACAGCTTTTGCTATATAAGGCAATATTCACTCTTTTACATATAAGGGAATATCTACAGGTTCCAGCTACTAGGACAGGACATGCCTTTCTGGAGCCACCACAGAGCCTGTGGCCATCCCTGGGTCTGTGGTGGAGTCAAGACTTCCCAGGGAGTACACCTGCTGCTGTACCAGTCCCTCTCCAAGAGCAGCCTGGAGATGCTCTCCCTTTTGAAACAGTCTAGTGCCAAACTTAAGGGCAGAATTTTGCAGCCAGCAGACCTGGGTTCAAATCCCAGCACTTCGTTATTTTACCACTGTTTCCTCAGCTGTAAATTGGAGATAATCACATAGATTTGGTTAAGGGATTAAAAGAAATAATAATGTGAAGCACTTAGCAGGATCAAGCACAAGTAAAGAATTAGCCTGCATAATGAAAGGGCACAGATGAATAGCAGAAACTTAGTTTCACCATTCTGGAGGATGAATGTTGGCAGGTATGGTGTCTCCTGAGGCTGCTTTCCTTGGCTCACAGGTGATCGGCTTCTGGGTGCCTCCTCATGGGGCCCTTTCTGTGGCACACCTGCTCTGGGGATGACTAGTCTAGTCTAACACTACTAGTGTTTTAAGGACACTAGTCTAGGTGGATTAGGATCTCATCATTTTGACCTTAATTAGCTTTAGTTCCCTCTTTAAAGGTCTTGTTCCCAAATACAGTTACAAAGAGAGTTACAACTTCAACATAAAGATTTTAGGGGAACATAATTCAGTCTGTAACACAGTTCAATGTTTGTTATCAGTATTCTTATGGATGCAGAAAAGGTTAGATGTTTTGTAATTTAAAATTCAAAAGTCCACACATTCATGGTTCTTACTACTTAGAAATAAGGAATAAACACAACATGTTACAGGTGTATTGTTGATGCAACATTAGGCTAGACTGAAAGTGAACAAAGGGTAAAAGTACTGAAAGCCCCCTTGTGGGAGCAAGCAGGAAGATGGGTCACATTGGGAAAAGGGGCAATGATGCAGAGGGTGACAAAACCAGTGGGAGAATTTCAGGACACTGCCGGGAGCTCCTTTGCTTGGTATCATAGCTAAATGCACTGCTGTATGCATGTAGTCACCCCAGCCTGCAGTCCTTCCTTGGTGGTCTGTACTAGCACCATCTACCTGACTGAGTAGAGTGAGCCAAAGAAAGTCATGGAGCATTAAAGGTATTCTGACAGCTGTCAGAAACGAGAGACTGTCATCTAGGGGCTTTTAAAGATTTCATGTCGCTCTGTAAAATCCTTGACTAACCACAGCCTGTATTAAAAGGAAAATTCCTGATTGCTAGGCTCAAAATGCATCTCCCAACATCATGGAGTTGGCTTTCCCCATCACGTTGCTGTTTTTAGCACGTGGTCCAGGAAGATTTGTTTTAAATGGTGACTTATTCAGAGCCTTGTCTCTCCTCTGACACTCCCACCATAGAGCCCCCACCCCCAAATGCACTCACACTGTCTGTGGGTCTCCCACCAAAGCCCCAGCTATGCATCTGAAAATACTTGCTGCTGTTTACTTCTACTGAAGCTGTTGCTGTAGACCACAATCTCTGACTGCTCATTCAAGAAATGCAAACCTTGCTCCAGAATGCAGCTTCTCTGAGCCAGAAGGCTACGAGGAGGCTCCCCAAATACCTCACTTCAGGAGGGCAACCCTCTTTCCCCAGTGCTCCTCACTCCCAACAGAATAAACCAAGTAAAACAGTGAAAAGAGCTTTAGACAGCTCAGGAATCCACCTGCAACTTCTCTATCCTCCTCAATGTCTTCGGGAATTTATTTTCATCATCTTGTTCCATGAGCAAAGGGTGACTAGAAATCATAATCTTGCTCCTGGAGGAAAGTTCAAGTCAGTAAGATGATGAAGCCTGAAACTTAATGTATCTTCATAGTGAAGGGAAGCTAAGTTGGCCCCAGCATCTTCCCTGAGGTGTATCCTGAAAGGCTGCCCAAGCCGAAACCCCTCCCCAGACATGGGAAGATACTCCCTCCCCAGATGGTGAGTAACCAGAGCAGAGAGAAGCACTAGACCCTCTAGTACATTTAATGTACTAGTCCACTTTCCACTGCCAGTTAGTGTCACTTGCCTTCCTGTTCTTGACCTCTCTTTGACTGGTTGTCTTTCCATATAAATTTCAAAATTGTAGTCAAACAAGCATTTAACTATACTAGAAAGAGCCTTTTAAGATATCATAGAAAAAAATGAAGATTTAGTGGTTTATGTGCTATATCCTACACATTTCCACATGGCTATCTTTAATGGTGCTTTAATCCTGCTTGAAGTAGTCTCTACCTATACGAAAATCAAAGTTCAGCCACCCAGGGAGTAGTATCTACCAATAGAATCAGAACACTATGAATGTGGTGACATGTTTTCATGGAGGTTAAAAGAATGCTATAGCATCACTTAATATCATACAATAGCTACAGCCTTCCAGTGGTTCTTGCCTAAAACATGCATCAGGGGTTGGGATTGTTGGTCATCAAATGTTCTTGGGAGACAATGATCCTAGCACAAGGCCATGACTGAAACTGGACCAGTTCTAAGATGCCTTTCAGTGGAGCTATCTGGAAATCTGTAGGTCTTCATTAAACAGAGGGATACTGGGGGTCAGGCCCAAACAGCCTCCTGCAGGGAGAGAGCTGCTTAAGAGATGACCAAGACCTCAGGCTGCAGGATTTTTGTGTGCAGGAACAATAGAACTTTTTTTCTCTACCTCTTTTAGCTCTATTTATTTTTAATTTACAGTATAAAATATATACAATACATTTGTCCTTTTTATTGTACAGTTCTACATGTTTTGAAAAAACATAAAATAATGGAACAATCATAATCAAGATATTCAACACTTACATCACCCCTCCCCCAACATTTCCTATTCCCTGGTCACTCAGCCTTTGGCACCCTCTGCATTTTCTAGAACAGTATGTGAATAATATCATTCAGTTTGCAGTCTTTTGAGTCTGGCTCCTTCTCTTTAGCATAAAACATTGAGATTTATCCTTGTTATTAGAACATCAGTAGTTTGTTCTTTCTTATTTTTAGACATAATTCCATTGTGTGATTTTGCTCTACCTTGGTTATCTTTTTTGCCAGTTGAAGGACATTTTCCCCCTAGGTTTCACTGATATGAATAAAACTTCTATAAATATTCATATATAGGTTTTAGCATGGAAATAAGTTTTAATTTCCCTTGGGTAAATATCTGGAAGTGAGACTGCTGCAACACATCACAGTGTATGTTTGGCTTCACTCAAAACTGACACACAATATTCCAAAGTGGCCAGGGCATTTTGCATTCTCACCAGCAATGAGTAAGGGTTTAAATTACTCCACATCATTGTCAGCATTTGGTATTGTCATACATGGTTTCTTTTGAAATATACAACAGCCTTGTTATTCAGAAAAGAAGCTGACAATGTAAGGATGGGGATTACCTTGTTCTTTGACTAAATAGCTGGATTAGAATTTGAATTCAGAACAGTGGATTGTCCTAGACTGGTTTAGCCTACTGTTTTAACTTAACCTAATCTCACTTCCCCTACAAAGAATTTACAAACAAAGAAGGATATTTCTAAATGATTAAAGGCCAATCTAATAGGAAAAGTTAACCTATATGTACCTAAGGGTGAGCCCTAAAATATATGAAGCAAAAACTCATAGACTTCAGGGAGAAAAAGATAATTGAACAGTAATAGTTAACCATATCAATATCCCATTTTGATTATTGGATAGAGTAACTGAGAAAAAGATTGAAAAAGAAGAATTTAACAATACTACAAACCAACTAGGCCTAACAGGTCTCTATAGAATACGCAGTCCAATAATTGCAGAAAACACATTCTTCTCAAGTACACATGAAATATTCTCCAGGATACAACATGTGTTAGGCCATAAAATAAGCATCAATAAATGTAGAAAGACTGAGATAATATCAAGTATGTCCTCCATTCATAATGGAATATAGAGATATAGGAAATTTATAAATATGTAAAATTAAACAACAAATTTATAAATAACCAGTAGGACAAAAGAAGAAATGAAATAAGAAAATCAGAGAATACTTTGAGATGAACATAAACAATAACACAACATAACAAATTTATAAATCTTATAAGATCCAACTAAATTTGTAAATATAAATTACTGTACTATAAAAGAAGATTTCAAATCAGTAACCAAACTTTTCTCCTTAAGAAACTTGAAACACAATTGTAAACAAAACCTAAACCAAGCACAAGGAAGGAATAATGAAGACTACAGTGGAAGTAAGTGAATAGAAAAAGCAAAATGATGAAGTAAGTTAATAAAATTGATTACTTGAAAATATTAACAAAATTGGCAAATCTCTACCTAGAAACCAACAAAAAACAAGAAAAAACCCTTGAAATTAGTAAAATCAAGAATAAAAAAGGGATCATCATTAACAATCTTACCGGGATAAAGAATGAGAGACTGTGAATGATTGTATGCCAAGAAATTAACCTAGATGAAAATAATAAATTCCTAGAAATGCATAACTATTGAAAGTGACTCAAGAAGAAACAAAATCAGTATAGTCATACAAGGTAAAGAGGTGGAATTAGAGATTATATCAAAGAATTTTCTGTAAAAAAAAGCTTAAGTCCAGGGGGATTCATAGGTGAATTCTACCAAATGATCAAGAAGAAGTAATACCAATTCTTCAAATACTCTTCCAAAAAACAGAAGTGGTAACTCTTCCCAAATCATAATTTGAGAACAATACTCACTGACACCCAAACCAAAAATATCACAAGAAAACTAAAGACTAATACCCCTTGTGAATATTCAGATGCAGGGCCGGGGATTTAGCTCAGTGGTTCCAGCGCCTGCCTTGCAAGCGCAAGGTCCCAAGTTCGATCCCTGGTACCAAAAACAAAAACAAACTAAAATATTTAGATGCAAAAATCCTCAAAAAATATCCTCAAATTGAATCAGCCACCTATAAAAAGGAGTATATACTATAACCAAGTGAGATCTATTCCAGGAATGTAAGTTGAGTTCAACATAAAAAAAAAAATTCAATATACTACATTAATATAATAAAGAACAAATACTACATGATCATCTCAATGCGAAGTAGGATAGAATAAAGATAGGTGGAGGCAAGAAAAATCATAATTTTGAAATTATGAATTTTCAGGTCACAAAATTACTCAAGGCTACCAGTGTCTCTTTCCCTTCCAGAAAACTCACCTCCCTCAAATTCCTAAGAATCTTAAAGATATAATAAGCCTGTAAATTGGGGGCCAGTTTTTTTCCCCCTGAAAATTGCTCTCTTCCTTTCATAGACCTCCATACTCAAGGAAGTAGCATTATTAAGTAGGCAGCATATCAGTAAATTTCAAACACATGTAAATGTTTTACATTCTAACCTAGTTCACCAAATGGATAGCCTGACAGACAATTGGAATACGTATCTTAGATCATCCATCTTTATGACATTCCTAAGACCACATAAAATCCCTGCAGCCTAGACCATAATGTGTTTCTCTCTTGAGGGCCCATATTCGATTCTCTCTGTGTATGTACTTCTTTAATTCTGCCTAATAAACCTTTCTAGTGCCTTTCATTGATGCATCCTACAACTCTTTTCTGTGACATAAGTCAGCGAACCTACAACTACCTTATGTGTGGGGTAAGTTAAGGTCTCCATCTCTTCTTTGGGGGACCTCCTTGAACCCCACCAAGTAACAAATGTATGCAGAAATAACATTTGACAAACTTTGAAACACTTCTATAATAAACACACACACACACACACACACACACACACACACACAAACTAAGAAGAGAAGGGGGCTTCCTCAACCTGATACAGGCCATCTATGAAAAAACTGCAGCTAACATCTGACTTAATGGTCAAATGCTTTGCCCCCTAAGATTAGGATGAAGACAAGCATGTCTGCTTCTACCACTTCTATTCCACAGATACCTAAGTTGATTCCATCTGTTGACCATGATGAATAATACTACAATAAACATAGGACTTCAGGTATCTCTTCCACACACTGATTTCACTTCCTTTGGATATACGCCCAGTAGTGGGATTGCTGGATCATATGGTATACGGATCTATTTTTAATTTTTGAGGAGTCTCCACAGTGTTTTTGACAATGGCTGAAAATTTATATTCCCACCAACAGTGAGTAAGAGTTTTTTTTCCCCACACCCTCACCAACACATGTTATCTTTTGATTTTCTGATAGTAGTCATTCTAACTGGAGTAAGATGATATTAATTATTATTGTGGTTTTGATTTGCATTTCCCTGTTTTTAGTGATGTTGAGCTTTTTTCCCCATATATCTATTGAGCCATTTGTATGTCTTCTGTTGAGAAATGTCTGTTCAGACCGTTGGTCCATTTTTCATCAGAGTAATTTCTTTGTTTTGCTATTAAGTTTGAGTTTCTTATATATTTTGGATATTAACCCTTTATCAAATATATTCTTTTATTCTGAAGATTGTCTTTTTCTGTGTTGATTGCTTCCTTTGCAGTGCGTAAGCTTCTTAGTTTGATATAATTCCATTTGTCTACATTTGCTTTTGTTTCCCTTGCTTTTGAGGTTTTATATAAAAAATAAAGTAAAGTTTAAAAAAACCCTTATTTACATCATGGAGCTTTTCTTCTATGTTTTTGTTTTTGTTTTTGTTTTTTTGGTAGTAGTTTTGTAGTTTCAGGTCTTACATTTAAGTTTTTAACAGATGTTGACTTAATTTTTGTTTATGGTGCGAGATTATGGTCAGTTGATATTTGGCAAGAAAGCCAAGGCCCACCATAAAGAAAAATAAAATTGTTTTCAACAAATGGTATTTTGATAACTGGAGATCTATATCCCCACTCTTCACACTTTGTTCAGAATTAACTCAAAATGGAACAGAGTCTTAAATGTAAGAACTAAAACTGAAGGACTCTTAGAAGAACACAGAGCAGTGGGCTCAGTAGTAGATCACTTGCCCAGCATTTGCAAAAGACCTTGGTTTCAATTTCCAGTATTGAAAAAAAAAGAACAAATCTTTTAAACTGGAATTAGATGAAATCTGTACTGATTTCTTAAATATGCCACAAAAAGCACAAGGGATGGAAGAAAAAATTCGGTAAGTAGATTGGCTGCACATTGTCAAGATTAACATTTTTGTATTTCAAATGATATTATCAAGAATGTGAGAAGACAATCTATCATATGGGATAAAATATTTGGAAATCATATACCTTGTAAGAAATTTGTATCTAGAATATATAAAGCTCTTAAAGCTCAATAAGAAAAAAAAGCCCAATTATAAAACAGGCACAGGATTTGAATAGATACGTCTTCAAAGAAGATATACAATGGCCAATAATCACACACAGAGATAGTCAATATCATGGATGTCCAGTCTTTTGGCTTGCCTGGCCTCACCAAGGGAAGAGGAATTGTCTCAGGTTACCTGTAAACGTTATAATATAGTTAATGTATACAAGTAACAAAACTTCCTTTATTTTTATATTTTATGTTTTTTATTATAACATTTAAAAAAGAGGGCAACATACAAACTAGTTTATATGTTTATACAACATAAAACTAGGGAGACATTTGGCCTTATTTTTGTAAAACTAATGCATCAACATCTGGCTGAATGGAATGGTTACTCAAGGTGCTCAAGGTGAGTACTCAAGGTGCTCGTCAGAAATTTTTGATCTAATTTTACTCGTCCTATGTTTCATCCTTGAAAACAGTTCACAAATAACTGTACTACCAAGAAGTGATGACATGAATAAAGTGTGATGACAAGTCCTATAAAAGTCTGGAGAAGAAACATGACCAAATTTTCCTTTAAGTTGAATGTCTAATTGTGACTTCTGCTTTCCATTTGAAAATTCTCCAGGAATGTATTTATGTTAACTAAAAGTGGGGTTGCAAATATACCTACACATGTGTGTGGCAGGTGTAGGAGGCAAGGTTAGTACTTGTTATGGCTTGTCTCTAGATGTCCCTCCAAAGACTCATGTGGTCATAGGTGGAGAGTTTCAAAGGTGGCTGGATTAGGATGTGTGAATGTGGGTTAAGGGTGTGATACTTGGATTAAGGGTGTGAGTAATGGAAGCTCTACCCTCGGTGTGGGTGGAACAAATCAATAGGCTTGTAGCCTGGATGGAATATAAAGGAACAGAAAGAAGGCGGGCTCCTGCTGCTGCTTGCTGATTTCTGCTTTCTGTCTGTCACACCACGAACCGCTTCTCTTCTGTGATGCCCTTCTGCCAAGCCATCCTGCCTTGGAGCCATCCAACAATGAACTGAGACCTCTACAAACTGTGACCCGAAATAAATCTTTCTCCTTTTAATTTTGGGTGTTGGGTATTTTGTCTTAGCAAAGGGAAAAGTAAGTAAGAGTACTCTACTGCACTTTGCCCTCCCTCACACAGTGTGCTGTTGTCACCTACACAGCCTGTGCTTGAACACCATGCAATTGAGTCATAAAAAATATTGCTAAAAATCACATAATAAATATGTTAAAAGTTTAAATCTTATGGGGCTGCATTACTTGCTGTCCAGGGCCACATGTAGTCTGCAGGTCCCTGGTTGGACATGCCTGGTCAACACTGTTATGCATCATAGAAACACAAATCAAACTGCAATGAGATATTACTCATACTCATCAGGATGACTATCATCATGAACAGAAAATAATGACTGTTGGTGAGGAGGTGGAGAAATTCCACCCTTCATACAATGCTGGTGAGAATGTAAAACAGTACAGTCATATTGGAAAAACACTTTCCTAGAACCTCCAAGTGTTTAATATAGAGTTACCATCTGATTTAACAATTTCTACTCCTAGGTATATACTCAAGAGAATTGAAAATATATCTTTGCACAAAACTTGCACACAAATGTTCACAGCAGCATTATTCATAACAGCCAAAAAGTGGAAATAGCCCTTCTATTAACTGATGGATGAATAAACAAAATGTAGTATAGCCATCAAATGAAACACTATTCTGCAATTAAAATAATGAAGTTCTGATAAACAGTGCAACAGGGATGGACCCTGAAATCTTTATGCTGTGTGAAACAAGCCAGACACAAAAGCTCCACATTACATTTCTCTTAAATGAACATTCTGAGTAAGCAAATTCAGAAAGACAGAAAGTAAGTTGTTGATTGCAAGAGGCTGGAGGAAAGGAGAAATGGGGGATGACCACTAACGAATATGGGATATCTTTTGGGGGTGTTGAAAAATTTGGAATTATGTAGAGATGATTGCACAATTTTGCTAATACTAAAAAAATCACTGAAGTATGCCAAATGTTAGACTTTATGGTATATGAATTATATCTCAATAAAACTATTAACAAATAAAGTAGGTATATGTGTGTCAATATCCTGATGTAGGGGAAAGTGCAGGGATAGGAAGGTATAGGAGACAACTTGGGAAGCAAAGACCCAATATTACTTCTTACTTGCTCTATGATCTTGTAAAAAGCTGCTTCTCTCCCCCACCCCCTGTCAATTTGGTCCTTGAAGTTTCAGTTTCTACATTTGAAAAATAGGAAAATTTCTATCCTCTCAAAGGATTTGTAGGGGTCAGATAAGATAGTCTGTGAAAGCATCTTCTGAACTTTAAATTCCTATTTGAATGTTAGACCTCACCCTAGGAGTCTGAATGACCTGAAGTGGCAACTCTTTCCCTAAGATTTGAGCTGCTTGAGAATGATTTGGTCACTTTTCTAGATTCTGTTCCTCATGCTGACCCCTCAGTGCTTGTGTTAATCAGTTTTCACTGCTGAAACAAATACCTGAGATAATCATCTTATAAAGAGAAAAGTGTTATTTGGGCTCACCAGTTTTGCAGATTTCAGTCTGTGACTGGTTGGCCCATTATTTTGGGAGCCTGTAGCAAGGCAGCACATCCAGGCAGCAGTCTGTGGCAAAACTGTTCAGTGTGTGCCTGGGATGCAGAAAAGAGAGCTAGAAAGGGACTGGATTCCTACAATCCCCTTCAAGGCCACACCCTCAATGAACTAAGATTGTCCACAAAGCTCCACCTCTTAAAGCTTCTGCCACCTCCTAATAGCACTAAGCTGGGGTCTGGGCTTTTACCACACAGACCTTTAGGGGACATTCCAGATCCGAATTATAGCAGTACTTAACACAGTATTTGGCATGGTAGGTACTCCTTAGACTGATTCAACAGTTGAGCACCAGCAGAGACCTGGAGTAATTCCATAAGTGAGATTTGATTGTACCCTCAGGAAGGTCAGTTGAGTGATGTAGGATATGGGATAAGTCCCTAAATTGATAAGTATGTATAAGTGTACTTCATGGAATTACATGCATGTGGTCACGTGTGCACACCTGTGTCTCCTGGAGATGCAAGATGAGGACTTGTGGACAGGTATTTTTTTCTCCAACTGTTGGATCTTGCATGCCTCCAAAGAGAGGGAAGGTTGAGCATGGTTTAAAAAGATTCCTAAAGATTTATGATGTTGACTGTTTAAGGAGATAAAAACATGACTAACATATGATTGCTAATAAAATGGGAACATAAAAAAAAAACCATCATATTTCTGCTGTGCAGGGCCATTCCTAGCTCACTCCCTTTCCTGGTAACCTCTTGATTATTTTGTCTCAAAAGCTCTAAGAAAAACACTATGTAATTCCCTCCGACACTCTGTTCAAAGTGAGGTTCCAGAGGGCAGAACAGCCCATGTATTTTCTAAGTTATTTACAGGACTAATGCCCCACGAGGGAGGCATTAGATGGGCCCCTTTCTATTAGGTCGTATGTTGTTCATAATGGGTTCCTGGAAACCCAGTTGTCTTTTCCTAGGACCCCAGGATGTCGTGACCACAAATATACATTTTCAAACCTCTCCACTCAAAAGGAGTTTTGCTGCAGCCTTTAATTCTTAATATTGAAATAGTTCCATTGATGATTCTTTGGCTTAGCAAATTCAAAACCTTGGTGTTTAGAATAACTTGCTAATGTTTTCTTAAATTACATCCTCTTGTGGGTCCATAAAATCCCAAAGTTATTACAAATAAATAAATGGAGTTTCTCTTCATGATGTAAACCAGCCCTCCATGAAGTCATGGAGGGAAGTTTGGTTTGGATGGAAGCAGTCCCTGCCCAGGGCAAAGCTGCCTTCACCAGAGGGGGCCAGTGATATTGGACGGCAGCTGCTGTAAGTCAGCAGAAAGAGGCCAACCCCTGCTGCTGCATGTCTTGTTTTAACTTCCAGTGGAAAATTCAGTTTTAAAATGTACCCTTTTTGTAAAAGCCTCTGCTTGTGGGGAACAGGGCCACACCTCCTCGGAGCTGGTTGACTAGAAAGGATGATTGTACCTCCCCATGGGCTGCCCAGCCACCAGAGTGGACCAAAACTGGACAGGGACAAAGTGGTCCTGGGACAATTGATCAGCAAAGTGCCATTGTCAAAGCGGCCTCCTCCAGGCACACTGGAGAACACACTATTTAGGATGAAAGAAAACTGGGACACAAAGGCTGCCCCCAGGAGAGGGAGACCTTGTGTGCCTTGCTATGGGTGCCTCTCTGGTTTTCTCTGGGGCATATCGTGGCAGGGAGCAGTTCTTGAGGACTGGCTTCTGTTGAATATCAAGCAGGCCACCTCCTAGGTACCTGTGGGCTGCTACACTCTTCTGAGAGGCCTGAGGTTGGGTAGGAGGCAGTAGGATAGCCCATTTTCTATGTGGTGGCAATTACCACTCATGTACAGTTTGAACCCAGCAAGCTGGTGGGTCACAGCTCTCCTTGGCTGGACAATTTCCTTTTTTGCTTCTTTGAATACAGAGCAGATTTTCTTCTATGCAGGGTTTCTCTTTCCCAACTCTCCCCCACAAAAATAGTTCTCCTAATTCTCCTTACTCACATTAATACAGAAATATGCTTTCCAAAAAATAGTACACTAGAGGTAGCTAGAATTTTGGGGATCATCGGAAGATTATGAAGACAGTTCATGTGTAAAAACACACAACACAACACCGAATGCTGGTGAAGACATGAAGCAATAGAAACTCAATAGGAATTCTTCTCCATTACTAATGTTATAGCTACTCTGGGAGACAATCTGGTGGTTTCTCACAAAACTAAACATTTTTTTATCATATGAACCAGGGATTGTACTCCTTCATAAATTTTATCCACACAAAAACCACGATGTTTATAAGAACTTTATTCATTATTGCCCCAACTTGGAAGCAATCAAGATGCACTTCAGTACACGAATGGATGAACCGTGGTACATCCAGACAATGGAATGTCATTCAGCTTTGCAAAGAAACGAGCTATCAAGCCATGGAAAGACATGGAGGACCTTTAAAGGCACATCACCAAGAAAAGCCAATGTGAAAAGGCACATATTCTATGGTTCCAACTAGATGATATTCTACAAAAGGCAAAATATAGAGATAGTAAAAAAGATCAGTGGGCGGGGCTGGGGGATGAACAGGTGGAACACAGAGGATTTTTAGGGCAGTGAAATTATTCCATATGATACCAAAATGGTGCATACATGCCATTATATATTTGTCTAAACCCATAGAATGTATAACACCAAGAGTGAACCTCAGTGTAAACTATCAACTTGGGATCAGTGTGGCTTCCCCAGTTGTAACAAATGTACCATTCTGGGGGAGATGTGGATAAGTGGGGGAGGGCTGTGCATGGGTTGCGGGGAGAGAAATCTTTGCAACTTCCTCTCAGTTTTGCTGAGAACTAAAACTACTATTAAAATTTTTTAACTATAAAATTTATCTTCTTAACCATTTTAAGTAGTGTTAAGTACAGTTTAGTAATGTTAAGTGCATTCACATCATTGTATAACCAACCTCCAGAATGTTTTCATCTTGCAAAACTGAAACTCTATACCCATTAAACAACATACCATTTTCCCCTCCTTCTGCCCCTGGCAACCACCATTATACTTTCTGTTCCTATGAATTTGACTACTATATATACTTATATAAATGAAATTATACAGTATTTGTGCTTCTGTGACTGGCTTATTTCATTAGCATAATGTTCTCTAAGCTCATCCATGTTGTAAAATTTCCTTGTTTGGGGGGGCTGACTAATATTTTATTGTATGTCAGTCTCATGTTTTGTTTACCCATTCATCTGCCAATGGACCTTGGGCTGCCACTGATGTTCAGGTGACAGGGCTGGATTGTTAAGCTTCTTCATTCCTTTCCTCATTGTTATGGTGGAAACCGGTATTTTATAAAAGTGCCACACAACTCCCAGACAAGGGGTCTTGGCAATGTCATTGGATTTGCATGTGTAGCAAAATACAAACTAATGGGAAGACTTAGCAAAAGTTCATGGCTATGAAGGGGCTACAGAATAAAAGCTTGGTAAATGAGGTGTCTGCTATCATGGAGAGAACAAATATTTCAGCAGTTTCTCAAAACTTATGAGCATACCGCTAGGATCCCAGAAGAATCTCACTGGACTGTAAAGAGACCTATGTATCCAGTTCTTCTGGTATTTGCCCTGGTGGTGCCCTTGTCACACCTGCTTCTGAGTGAAGCCCTACTGTGCAGACTTAGCCCAGTGACTCTGCTGTGTGAATTTCTGGATGACACTCACACCACCCAGAGTTGTTCTTGGGCACCTCCTAAAAGCAAACTTTGTCTGGCTTATGCTCACAAGTTTTGACAAACTGCTGGAATAGCACTAAATATTCTATTTTTTCATTCTGATTTCTGGTATGAGAAAAAGCTCAATACCTTCGTAAATACAAGTCAGCAAAACTATAAATGCCTAAAGAAGAAAAATCTACCTCACATGACAAATTTTCTGCCCTTGGAAAGTCTGCAGAGTTACCAAAGGAGACAGAAAATTGATCTTAAACATCATGGGCTTGTGACCCACCAGCAAATTCATCAGGAATTTCACAGGCTCCAGTCATCCTCCAGCCCCTGACCCTTGTCAGTTTCACAAGCTTTCCTTCCTTGACTTACCATATTTGGGAGCTTGTAAGCCTTTCTTTAATTTTCCTGATTATGTAACTCTTGACTTTTCCTTCTATTCTTTGATTTTCCTCCTCTTCCCAACAAAAACATCATGGAATCCCAAACTCCTAGGTTGAGCTTCAGGGACAGCTGGGATTAGTGAAATAGGGGTACACCTCCAGGGTTCCCTTTGTGTCCTTATGACTTGCTCTTTTACAAGCCATCATTTCCCCATGACCCTGTGTCATCCAAATCTACCTGAGAGACAGCTAGTGCCAATCCCAGGATGCCGCATTCTCATTAGTCACCCCCTGGGGTGTTTATCTTGTTTACAAGAAGCCCATGACTGGCCCTTCACTAGGACTCATTCATCTCCCAATCTGACCAACTCAATGCCATTTCCAACCCCCAAGTCATTCCACTGGGTGTCCTCTGGAATGTCCAACCATTCATCAACACCATCCTCAATGTCCTGTGCTGCTCTGAGTGTCCCTTTACCTTTGGTTTGGATAGAAGTATAATCTCAGGGATTTTTTTCACAGTCCTCCCAAGTGGTCCTGAAGCTGGAATAGATGTCTTCCTTGCTCACAATCTTACTTCCAAACTATTGTCTCTCTTTCCTCCTTATGATGATGGCCTGGTCATTGATGAGCCTTGAGGTCATTCCTTGGAGATTTTGCACCAGGTTCACAATCACTCTCTTCAATCTGACTCATAATAATTCCAGTAATGCTCTGGCTCCTTACTCCAGTTTTGCTCTTCCGATGATACTGCCCTATACTTGTTCCTATTTCTAATTCTCTTACCTTCATATTCTCAAGTTCAACCTTCTATGTTTCAATATCACCTCCTAGGCCTTAACAGCTCCCGGACTCCTCTAGGGTCTCCAATCTATGTCCCTGTTCACTGTCCCTCATCTACTATGTGGCCTCACTTCCCACTCACATGGATCCCATCTAGCACAGATTCCAGGCTCCACCATTAGCATAACTTTCCTACACACACTCCTGCGTACCTTAGAATTCATCCAGTAAGCACCCAACCCTTGTTGACTCCAACTCTCCACCTACTGGACGGACATCTGCTTCTCCACTTCCTGACTGGTCTCAGTCTCAGATGGCCTTTATATGCTACCAACTTCCTCTCTCTCTCTCTCTCTCTCTCTCTCTCTCTCTCCCCCCACCTCGTTTTCTCTCCTTAAGTTTCCACAAGTCCCTAGTTCTCTACTCTTAGCATTTGAGCTCACTCGCTCCTTACTAGAACAATGGAAGCCACCAGAAGATGACCCTCCCTTCCCACCAGCACATCTGCCCCCAATGCATCTGTGCCCATAATCTCTGCCACTTGGGTTGACTGTGAATGAGCATGGCCCATACCAAACCCTCCACCTGCATCCGCAGGTCCTATCTCTTCTTCCTATTCAAGGAGAGCACACTGCATTGTCCCATCTGCCTACCCTGCCTGTGTTCCTGTATCAGCATTCAAATGCACCATAACTTCTCTCACCTGAAAAAAAAGAAAGCAAAAGAGAAAAAAACAAAAAACACCAAAAATGACCAGCAAAAAAATCCAGAAATCAATCCAGGCATTACTCGTGTCTTTGCTTTATAGCAAAACTCCTCAACATACTCTATATTCCTGCTACCCTGAATGGCTTTTCTCCTAGTTACTTAAATTTTTTAACTTTTTATTTTGAAAAATTTTAAGCATATATAAAACAGAGGATAGTGCAATAAATCACTCCACCTAGATGCAATCGTATGACACATATTGTTTCACTTCTTCTCTTTTTGCTAAAATATTTTACAAATCCCTGGAAACATGACATTTCACTCTTGAATATTTCAGGATGTATCTGTAAAAATTAAGGAGTTTTCTTAAATAACGACAATATTACATAAGAATAATGCTGCAGCAATCCTATAATACATATTATATACCAGTAATTCTTCTTCTCTCTTAAAGCCAAATCACTTTTGCTCAGGGTGTCCCCATTGTTCCATGGGAACTTCTCTTGGCCAAATCACTCATGACCAACGTGTTGCTAAGCCCAAAGGCCATGTCTCACCCATAGGGTGACTAACTGGCCGGTTTGCTTACTAACGGAGGGATTTCTTAGGACAGGGAGTTTTTCTTAGTATGTTCAACCTGCTGAAACAAAAATGCCTTAAATTGCGTGTCTTATAAATACCAGAAATGGATTTTTTTGCCATTCTAGAGACTGAGAAGTTCTAGGTCAAGGTACCAGCAAATCTGGAGTCTGTGGAGGGCTCACTGTGTGCATCACTGCATCCTCCACGGTGGGAAGTGAGCTAGATTCTTGGGGTCTTGTTTGTAAGTGCACTAATCTCACTTGTGAGGGCTGTGCCCATGACCTAATCATCTCCTAAAGGCCCTGCCTTCTAACACCATTACACTGGGGATTAGATGGCAACATATGAATTTGGGGGGAGACACAAAATTTCAGACAACTGACTTTCAGTACTAAATTCAGGAGAGTTTTGGGAAAACTGAGTTGGTTGATTGGTTGGTTATCCTATTTTTCAGGCCTCATCTTTATTAACTTTTAGGAGCAAGTGGGGGAAGGAATTATTCATTTTTCTTGGACAGCATTCTTCTTGTGTCTTCCAGGACACCACTGTCCCTGGTCCTGGCATCCCTCTGGCCACTCCATCATTATCTCCCTTGCTGGTGCATAGACCTGACCCCTGACAGTTGGCATGTCCCCAGGGGCTCTCTGTCCCTGGTCCCCTTCTCATCTTTCCTCTTGTCAAAAAATTTTAAATAGCACAGGTCCACTGACAACTTGCAGGTTTCTATCTCTACTCTAGACCTTTCACCTGGATGTCAGACTCTCATTCCAGTGGGTTTGCTGCCATCTTCACTTGGAAGTCTTGACAGCATCACAAACCTAGTGGTTCAAAGCCAAATTCTTGATCCCTTCCTGAAAATCTGCTCTTCTTACAGCTCTCCCTATGACAATAGTTGTCAACTCCATTCTATCTGCTCAGAGAAAAACTCTTGCAGTCTTCTGAATCCTCCCTTGTTTAACCCACATGTAATCCATCAGCAAATCCTGCGGAATCACCTTTCAAAACTTACATCCAACTACTTACTATCTTTACTGGCACTACTTCTTGCTTGAATTATTGCAATAGATTCCTAGTCTTTTTACCTTAATCGATGATCCCTCCCACTGTGCTAAACTGCTGTAGTTTTTATATCCTTAAAGCATTAGAAATGGTTAAGAATCATATATTAACAGACACATGAATATACTTTTCCCATGAATATACCCCAGGGGAAATCTTTAGGTCACAAACACACTGACTGTTTTTGAATGTTTGATTTTACAAATAGTACATCCTCAGCTGTGTCTAAAGATCTGTAGTTAAAAGTGTAACTTGTCTAGGACTGTGAACTTCCACATTTCTCAATTTAAAAACAAAGCTTTATTATAATGAAACAATTTAATCACTGCTATTGAATCCTGTTTATATTGACACAGACTTTGAGTATTTTTATAAACTTTTATGAAAATGCATGACTGTACTTTTACGAAGAAGCTCAAGAATATTTATATGAAGGAAACACTGTTCCGTTAGATTTAATTCAATGTACCCATTCCTTGAAGCCAAATTTTCTGGGGAGTGAGAATGCACAAACATAATGACTAATCTTATATATTTTAGTTCTTTATTACTAATAATACTTCTCACAGCTTGATTTCTAAATTTTCCAATCAAATAATTAATCTGTGATTGAGATTATTATATGCATTGCATTATGGTCTTTATTGTAGAAGACTTTTTTTAAAAAAGAAAAAATTCTAGTTCTTTTAGAATTAGTCCTTAAAAACCAACATGACAATTGTTTCACTGCCATGACAAAAATATTGTTTCTACTTATCTTTCCCTAGAAGCTTTCCAGCAAACACAACCAATATTATTCCTAATTCTCGATAATCAATAAAATATTGCTCAAGCCTTTCATTGCTAAGATTACATGCAAAGAGACATGGAGAATGTTATCTGTGGCTCATCCATCAAGAATCTTAATGGAATATCATTTGGAACCACAAAACCATGCTGAATACTATGGAGACACCCATACTTCCCTCTCCCAAGGCCTTGTTGAATTGCTTTGCCAAGTGAAGAATTGAGTCAATTCTCTGAAGAAGAAGAAGAAAAAAAACCCAGTGGGGAAAGCACAGCTCCTGCAGGCAGTCTGTGGCTTGTACACTGGCATCCTCTACTGGATGAGGAGGAGGCATTCCCGGAAGAGGGAGCACTACCTGGTCCCGCTTCTGGAGAGGGCAAGCAGGTTGTGCGTTGGCAATCACACTTCAGTGCTTTTCAATTCCCATGACAATCCTCTGTATACAGTTCCTCCAGCTCCTGTTCATAAGTTGTTGCTAAATCTTCCATGGCTGCTGTGATATTTTGTGAGCTCTTTCACCATGCCAGAGGACCCTGGCCCTTAACTGCCTGCTGAACTTTACCCTGTATTTGCTCGCCCATCTCCTTAAGGGGGCATGAGTTGCTATAAAACTTGCAATGGGGTCCAGCACGATCCTCTGCCTTTGCTTCTTTGGAACAGGACCAGCACTGTTACAGTAGATCTTTTTCAGCCATTAGGGTTCAACACTGTTTGCCAGAATGAAACTTAAGTGGCAGGAAAGGTCACAGGAAGTAAGCAGCCCCCGTAACAGCATTGCCCAACACCCTATATCCAGGATAACTTGGCAAGGTCCTCAGCAGGGGAGAGCACCTACAGATGATGTGCTACTTACTGCTCATTGTTATTACATTGTTCACATTAGCTAATAGCATATATGCATGGCAAATATATATAATTATCATGAATGCTCATGAATTACACATAGGATCTTTCAGTGTTGTGATTTCCTTTACCTATCCCTTTCAGTTCCTAAAGTGCTAGTCACCTATTACATTTTTTTCATAGAAAAGTTGAAGACTGCCACCCCCAAGTAGCTTTAACTTCACTTATCTCATATGACTCAAATTTGCTGTATAAATGCTCCATGTTCTAGCTCTTTCGTCTCCACTGAAATAGCCAACACTGCTGGTAGGCAAGCTAGTGAGTTTCAGCTCATCCTCCAATATCATCTTTGTCAGAATTTCCCAAAGTTAACATCCCAGTTTCAAGTGACTTTCTAGACTTCAAATGAAACAATGGCTAGTTTTTGACCACCGAGTAACTGTTCTGTCTTCCTAATCAAGCACCCTGATTCTTTTGGGGTGGATTACTTCTTCCCCTTATGTGTAAATTTGATGGGGCAATACCTCCTCCTTCACAGAAACTGGGAGCTTAGCTCCTTTTCCCTCTCATCTTGTTAGCACAGTCATTGTGATAAAACCTTATCCAGGCAATGCTCTCTCAAGAATGAACCCTGAGTGACCCAGTCATGGCCTCCTCAATGTGGAGCCGTCTTGGTTTCTGCCTGCCCCTGAGCTGGTTCTCCAGGCTTTCTGTCCATCAGTGAGTACCCTTTAGCTGCTAGTAAACTCTCTTTTACTTCTCCAAAATCTATCTGTTGCTTGCACCATAGCACTCAGGCTGACCCACCAAGACAATGGAGGAAAATATACTTGTAACTCAGTGAACATCTCTTCAGCCTGCAGACAGCTCAATAAGCTATTAATTATCCCAGCCATAATCAGATAAATGATAATTGTGTGTTGTTTTGTTCTACTTGCATTCCCCATGGACTGAACAATGGCCAGTGTTCTGATATGAATCATTTGAATAGTTTTCAACCTACTTGATTATTCTGGGCTTTATTCATAAGTTAAAGAAATAAACCCAGAGCCTTTGTTTTTATTAGCTTTATTAGCAAATAAGCTTTATTATAAAAGCTTTATTATAATAGCTATAAGCTTTATTAGGTTTTTATTAGCTTGTTTTTATTAGCCCAGTTGAGATGGTTCCACTTTAGTCACACCCTGTCTCAGTGTTCCTGCTAAAAGCCTCCAGTGGATTGACTCTCCTTTCCTTCCCAGAACTGGTATGATAAAAGGGTCCCACTTTACTCATGCTTCAGCATCATCTCTGGAAATAAATGTATACATGGCTGTGCTAATTGGAAATGAGTAAGAGGTGAGGACCGGAAACACTGAATTGAGGCACCCAGGAAAGGGAGGGAGGAACATCATCCACCTGGACAGCAGAGTGGGAGAAGTAGACAGAGAGTGAGAGGTGGGCAGGGAGGAGGCCTCTGTGAGTGGGCACAGCCAGTGCCTGGGCTGCCACTTGGTTTGATCCTTGGGCAACCCTCACATTGTCAGCTAAGTAGATGTGCAGATTCCACATGAGCCACTTGAAGGAGGAGTTTGTGATGGCACCAGCTGGGGAGGGGGACAGGCAGATGAAAAGAGCAAACTGAGGCTTCCTCAGGATCCCCAGTATAGAGGCACCTCTTTACCCCCAAGACTGTGTCTCATGACAGCAATGACAGTAGCAAAACAGAGTGGACTGCTAGAGCTGGCATCTTGCCAAGGCTTGTTTATCAGCCAGTCTCCCAGCTGCGTTCCGACACTTGGGGAATCCACTTCCACAGGGAACAACTCACAGGGGTAGTGTGCCAGAGACAGAGTGGGTGAGATCTCTGTCTAGACCAGCGATGATGAACCTTTTAGAGATGAGTGCTGAAACTGCAACCCCAACCCACCTATTTATTGCAGAGTGCCCACACTGCAATTAAACCTTAGTACTGAGGTTTTAGTTTAGAAAAAACAACCCATACAATAACATCTTTTGTCTTAAAAGAAAAACACAATAACAGAGTTTTCAACAATACAAACAGCCCACTGCAGCATGCGTGCCATAGGTTCGCCACCCTGGTATAAATGGACCAAGTCCAAAAGACATATACTCAGTGCAGGTGCAAAAGGAACATGCAGAACTGAATACCTAGTTGAGGCTGGAAAGAAGGCTACTGAAATGGAGAGATGTAGCTGGCAGGTGGAAGAAAAGATGGGCTAGCCAATCAGTTAGTCCTAAATGCAGCTCTGTTGTGCAAAAGTCTGAGTAAGGTTCCCAGTTGGCTCAGGGAGGAACTTGGTTTATTTACTTTAAAAAATTTTTTTAATCCTTTGCCCATATGTTCTGTGTGAGAGTCAGAGAACAACCAGGCTGGACTCCTGCTAAGAAGCTGCCTGGCTGGGTCTCCTCCCCAGGTTTTCTTTCAAAAGGATCTGGTAACATACTTGCAGCTTGCTGACACGTACACTGTGACATTTCTGGGCAAATGTGATGCCCCATTTCTTCCTCTTCAATCCCTCTGGAAAATGCCACCCTGGTCAAACAGCCAAAATGGAAAGCACACCTTTCTTCTAAGTTAGTCTTCCTCTGGCCTCCTGGGTATGTTGTGTTCCAAGCCGTTTGCACTGGTGCTATTGCAACAGTTCAATGGAGTCTCCTCCTCAGAGTGCAGCTCAGCAGCTCAGGACACCCCACAGCATGAGGAAGGTGGCATTTTCTTTTTGTTGTGGGTAAAGTTGAAATATTAGAACTAATTTTTTAAAAAATTTCTTAAAGGATTGTCTTCCTAGTACTAGGAACTGTATTTATTTAGGGAAATGTGTGTTAACCTTTGCCCAGAACCTGCGTTGACCTAGCTTGGGTGACCCAGGCTGCTGGTAGTTAAGTAGGCCATGTCTGCTCACAGGAGGAGGTGATTTTAGTCACAGGTGCATTTAGTCACCTTCTGTGATGGCTACTTTATGTTGTAGGTGCCCTGCTAAGAAAAGAGGAAACAGAAATTAATGAATAAGAATCAGTTCTTGCCCTTTAGAAATTTATAATATTGACAGAAATTTGTGAGGGAAGCTAGAGCCCAGGGCAAAAGATAAAATGGAAGGTTTATGAGAGAAAATAAAGGACAGAAGCCAACAGGGGGTCTTACCATACCAAGCACCCAGAAGCTTGAAAACCAGCAAGCCACAGCATGGTTATTCCTTCTGCCTAGATCAACAGGTAGGAGGGGAGGGGACAGCGTTCTCTGGCTCTAGTCAATCTGTGTGGGCCTTTCCTTGTGGCCCCAAACCCAGCTGAGCACCCTCTCTAGACACTACTGAGACCGAGGACCCTAGGTAATCCTTAGGGTGGAATCATTCGCTCGGAAACAAAAAGACGATAGGGGCTTCTGTTCTTGAAAAATTATTTTTGCACCACTTCTGGTTGTAATCATTTAAATCAGGTTAATTCTTATCGTCTATAACTACGTGCATTTCACTCTAATGCTAAGGGCATTAACAACCCAAAATATTTATGCTAACACATTTAATCCAGGGGAACTGGGGGGCCATAGAAGTAGCTGCAAGAGGCTGTTGCCCCGGGGCCATGCAGAGCACAGTAGGGCCCCCACCCCAGCACACCACCAAGATTTTTTCTTTCTCTTTTATTAATTTTATTGGTACAGTTTAGGTATCCAATATAATGACATTCGTCGTGGGAAATTTGCACCTTTACATAATCTCTCAGGTTCTTATTTTTCCCCCTTCCCCTGCCCTCCCTTCAACCCCTCTACCCCTCCCTATTTACAAAGACTTTGTTTCCAGTTTTCCATTTTCTCATATTAATTCCATTCCCTTCCTTCCTTTCCCCTACCCTTCCCGTTTCCCCTTCCCCTTTGCCCCTTTTCTTCCTATTTCACATTATCTATTATACCTTTTAGTCCTTATTTACACTTTCAGTTTCTCACACTAGAGAAACTATTTGGTATTTATACATGTGTGTACTATTTATTTTACTTAAGAGTATGGCCTCAATGTGCATCCATTTAGCTGTAAATGTCTCTAATTTCTCATTTTTTATGGCTGAGTAGTACTCCATTTAAAAATTTTTTTCAATTTTTTTTGGTACCAGGGATCGAACTCAGGACCTTGCCCTTGTGAGGCAGGTTGTAGAACCACTGAGCTAAATCCCCAGTCCCAGTACTCAGTTTTATTTAAAAACCCCACATTTTCTTTATCCAGTCTTCAGTTGATGGGCAATTGGGCTGCTTCCAAGTTTTAGCTATTACAAACTGTGCTGCTATGAACATGGCTGCACATATATCACTGTGGTATGATTCTTTTCTTTGGGGAAGATACCCAGCATGGGAATAGCTGGGTCAAATGAGACTTCCAGTCCTAGTTCTTTGCACCAAGATTTTTTCACAGGGTGCTGGGATTTCAGCCAAGTTTTCAGATACTTGTGAAGGCTCTAAAGAATTTCAGTCACATAGCTGTATCTGAGGTCAGCATTCCTCACATCAGCTGGTGATCAGGAACAGACTATGGCAGTGGATGACTATCAGAGGACCAGCACTTCCAGGGGGACAGTCTGCGAAGCACAGATTGAATCCTCAGAGAAGTGTTTTGTAACCTTCTCTGGAAACTACCTTGTAAACATAACCTCTTCCCGCTGCCAAGGTCCCTCCTGAAGGAAACTGACAACTCCTCCTGAGGCCTAGGTGACTTGAAAAGCAGGACTGGAAAGTCACCCCTGGCTCACTGGCTTCCCTCTGCCCAAAGGCAGTAGAGCCAGGTAATACTCACAGTAGGCATCCAGCGCTTAAACTGTTAACTGGAGTTTTTTCAAAAATGTGTTTCTGGTTAGTTTAAAGAAGGATAAACAAGATTTAATAGCTGGCAATGAATCACATTTTTTTCTCCCTAAACACTCTTTGGATCCACTCAAACGCCTGTCATTCTACTTTTGTACAAATAAATAAATCTCCTTTTCTTTTGTGCATTTTTCTCTGTCCTCCATTTCCTAAAATACAATTTGTTTGACGGATGAGTTAAGCAGTTCTGAGGTTTGTTTTGGGCTATGTAGGCAACTGGGTTGTTTTCTCATCATAATTCAATGGGACAGGGTTATCACCCTCACAAACACAACACCTCATTTGGAACCAGAAGCCCCTCCCCGCAAAGAAAGCCACTGCTAATTTCGAACTGTGACTTTCAGTCCTTACACAAGAAGCTTCCTCGGATTTGGATTGCTGCTCTGCCCCCAGGCTCTCACCATGTTGTAGCCACACCCAGAAATTCTGGTGCACATAGACAATCTGAAGTGAAATTATGGGCAAGATGGGATGTAAACTTAACAAGATGCTAACAGGTAGGTTTAACATCTACTCAGGCTTGGGCACTTCAACCAAGAACCTCACGAACATACAGTAACCTCACTGGCATCTGAAAGCAAAAATAACCCATGGAGTATTTTTTTTCTACAACACAAACCACACAATCATAGTTTTTTTTTTTAAAGAAAGATGAAGACCTGTGAAATATTTGAACTGAAATTAAACCTATGCATTTTCGAAAGAAATTATTCTAGAATAAAACTGCACTATTCTCCAAACAGACGTGTCATTTGGTTTCAACTCCTTGGTCAAAAAGAGAAATACCTTTCAAATAACTGGCTGGTATAATAAAAGATGAAGTAGTTCTATAAAAATGTAAGTTGAAGGTCTTAAAGTTCTCCTCAAGAAGGCAGGACCTTGGTGAGCCTGTCCCAAGTGATCTATTGGTGCTTCTTATAATCAGAATGCTGTCATTTAGGAGAAAAGCAGAAGGCTCTAAATGTGTGGGTAAACTGAGGACCCAGAAGTGGTTCCTGCTTCTGCTGGCCCTCAGGAAAGAGGAGGGAGGAGCAGGTGTCTACCCAGGAGCTGTCTGTCATTCTACCTCTCCTGGTGCTCTCACCCAAGCTCCCCAGCAAAGCCTTCAACAACATGACACGGTCTGGAGATCCCCGCTAGCTCTTTCAGAGGATTTTTTTATATCATAGTGCTGTTGAAATCCGTCTTTCAGCACTGATGTATGGTATTGAGGGCACTGTGTGATTTACAAACCTGTCATTACTGAAATACAAAGGGATGGTCCCATCTTTGGCTCGCACGGTGTCTACAGCACATTAGAAAGGCAATAAGTGATTCAGTGAGTGATCACAAGAACAAATGAATACCAAATGGCTTTCACTCATTATCAATTAATTTCCTTTCCCAAGTTTCATATATCAGCCGTATATAATAAAATATATATTTGAAATATTGAATTAGTATGATTTTTACTGAGTTTTATACAATGTTGAAAACAGCTTATGGGGCACCATCCTCATGTCCACTCAGCTCTAGGCACCAGGAAACTTGAAGTGGGCAGAATTGGCCCAGGCCAGTGTTTCCAGACTTGAGTGTACACTGAAGTTACCCAGAGGACGTTTTACAACAGTGTGGAGGACTCCCAGCACTGCAGTGCTGATTCCACAGGATGCTGTTTGTCTGGGAACCAGAAAGAGCACAGTGATTCCCTGTGCCTCTGTCTCTACCCACTTGTACCAGCTCTACCCCGATTAAATTGTGTGACCTTTGGCAGATCATTTATCCATCTCATAATGCCCCATGAAGATGGGGAATGACAATAACTTTTTTTTTTGGTATCAGGAATCGAACTCAGGACCTTGCACTTTCCAGGCAGGTGTGGCACCATTGAGCTACATCCCCAGCCTGACAATGACTTCTTATATCCATGAAATACTTCAAAATGCTCACCCTGGATCATTTCCACGATCACATTTTTCTCAACTTCATGGGGATGTGAGATAAAAATGAGCAAAAAATATATATATAATAATGCCTTGGAAAGCCAAAAGTACTGTAGAAATATGCAGGTTTATCATCATACTCTCTTTGGTCTTCTCTTCTCTGCTCTTTCCCATCCCAACTAGGCAGATCCTAACTTTACATCAGGTGTTGTCCACTGGTGACTTCAGGGTTGGACGTCTTCATGTAGAAATGCTAATGTTAATTTAAGGAAACAATCCCTTGACTTAGATAACTTGAAAAATGGCTGAACAGTATGATGCTTGAGGGTTCATAACCTGGAGGATTTTCTGGGCATTCTACTAAGCTGATACAGAAGGACTGGTGTCTATTTAGTATCTATGCGCCTGTTTCTATCCACTGATGCCACAGCCACCAGAGTTGCTTCCTGGGGATCCACACACTCATGTGGGCTGGCCACTGGCAGCACCGACTCCCACATAAATCAATTTGACATCTGGAACAGACCTGAGGCACCCCCACTGCATTGCCACAGATGCCTTTCATTTCAGCTGTCAGCAAAGAGATTATTTGGTTTAGGGTGCCAGGTCTATGCCACACAATCCTCATGGAAGGCTGAGTGTCATATTAATAAAGAAGCTGAATAATCTGGGAGTGTGGGCAAGACAAAAATTTCCCTCTGTGATCTGTCAAGTCAGACCTACACCAGAAAGGCATTTTGCCCACTGCAGAGAACTCACTGTGGTTGAGCAGACCTGGCTGGATTCTCCTTTGTGTATTCTTGGGGTGCATATTTTGCCCATTTTTGCAAATCACTCTCCTCCTCGAGCTAACTATATGCGATAGCAGCTGCCACTTTGAAATCCTTTAGCACCCCATAGTCTGCTGCAGTCACAGCTTGCCCCAACTTTAGTGGTGCTGGAAAGGATGTCAACCTCTGCTTAGCTAAGTCCCAAAGATACTGAGGCACTGGAGTGACTGCCAACTTACTCCTTGTCATCATGATGACAGCAGGGACTGGATGGCGGGTAAATATCAATTACATCCCTTTTTCTTTCAGCTTTTTATGCTTCTAATATGGAAAATGAGAACCAGAACATTACACAGAAGAGCTGCTCATTAGAAATTGCTCTGTGATGTTAGGATAAAGCAGGCAATAAAGAATTAAAATTTACCTCATCAAGTAAAAAAGTCTGTAGATAAAATTGTAAATCATCCCAGAGACAAGTGTCTGCCTGGCTTGTCACCCACCACTTCACGGCATTGATTGCTCAAAGCCTAAAATCATAAAGAACCCAAACCAGAGCGGAAGCATGTCCTGACCTCCCATGCTCACTGATTTAATTTTCCTCTCCGAACACACGCAGCCCCATAATTAGAACATTTACCAACCATAAATACAATTTAAACTCTGTACATATGTGTCCACATGTGTGGAAAAGCTTGAGCTGAGATACAGTTTCAATAAAAACAGTCCTTCTGCGCTGATTAGAACGTGTAAAGAGGAAATCTGTTTATACCACAATCTACTCCAAACTGGTGTTGGCAGCAACACTCTTGGCTAATAAATGTCAATAGCAAAGCTGCAAGGGAGTATGAATTAAAACTCCTCACAATCTGGAGACTCAGAGCCCGGTCTCAAGCTCTGCGTCCATCTCCTTCTGCTCTGTCCAGCCGAGAAGGAATGTCCCAAGCCCTTGACTGAGTCTCAGACCGACAAAGGCAGCATATTTATTGATGCTTCTCCTTCTGCTGATTCAAGTTCATCTCCAGAAGGGAAAGAGTTTCTAAAGGAAACTGCAGAGAGCTGCAGTGTTTGCGGGAAGTTTTTATTCTCCATCCCTTAAAATAACAGTAGTTCCACTTTATATCTACAGAAGCATTAGGATGAGATTATTGAATTAACTAAAACCTAATAAGGCATTTTGTCTTTTTTTTTTTTTCTGGTACTGGGGATTGAACTCAGGACCTAATGCTTGCAAAGCAGGCACAGTGCCACTGAGCTATCCCCAGCCCTCATTTTGTCTTTTTTGATGCTCCCATAGGTCCTATTTTTCATCTCTTGTTGATTTATAAAAATCAAAAACCAACCACTCTCCACAGGGACCATTCTGCCCTCTATCCAGACCCAGAGGATTCCAGGGCAAGACTGGCTGCAGGCAGCAGGACTCAGACTAGAGGCCACACTGGAGAACAAGAAGGTAGAGAAAGGACACAAATAAAAGAGGTTGAGTCCCGTGAAAAGTCATGCATGAAAATGGACACTCTATCCAGAGATAGATAGAGTAAGGGTGTGGTATGGGCCTGTCTGCTGGTAAGGACAATGGGCTTCACCCATGTTACTTCCACAGAGGCTGTTTAAAGAGGGAGTTTAAGGGTGATGCAGTCTGGTGAGTTACAGGAGGATCTCTGAAAGCTGTACAGTTGTCCCCTTCAGGTTGGCCATGGGGTGATCTGCACCAGTTGAGCTGGAGGAAAATAGAATGGGGAGCTGGCCTGCAATAACAATATTAAAAACAACAGCAATAATAATTATAAATCCGTGCTACACGCCAGACGCTGTTCTAAGCAGTCTGCATTTATTATCTCAATTATAACCACTGCCCTGACAAGTAGTTATCATTCCCATTCCTATTTTATAGATGAAGAAACTGAGGCACAGAGGTGTGGGAACTTCCCACAGTCATCTAGCACTGAAGGCAGACTCAGGCAGCTCACTGGGATTCAGGAGTCTAGCATAATGTTTTAGTTGCCTCTCCAAACCACCCAGCACAGCTAGTGCTGATCCAAGCCTTTTGCACACACTCACCCATCTAATGCTCATTGCACTATGGTGTGGCAGTGGTGTGGCCAAGTCCGCAAATGTGGGCCCTAAGCACTGAGGAGTAAGGAGCACAGTAAGCAGACCCCAGGCAACCAAGCTCCAAAACCCTGCTTAAAATCATCACTCCATACTGCCTCACCATGTGCCTAGCAATGTCCGCTGAATTCATGTGTGACCCTCCACCATTTCTTCTACCCATTGTTCTTTCTCTAACTCCAGTCTCTGCCAGGATCTCTGATACACTCAATCTCCGGTGTCCAAGTTTTTCCTCATGTGTCCTTGTGCTGTCAGATGGGGTGCAATACTCTGGGACCAGGCAACTGTCCCTTCTCAGGGTTACTTGGGTCTTCCCTTGCATCTGACTCACAGTTGGTGAAGGCTGTGTGGACTCAAGTGAAGACCAGGAGAGAGCCTGGGCAATTCCTTCTAATACTTTGGACTCCAGCAAAATTCCAGATGCTGTGGTTTGCTCATAGTGCACTTGCAGTATGTGAAATCAGTGTTTTCGCACATTATTTCATTTAATATTTGTTGCAACTCAATGAAGCAGCCATAGGTGTCTCTGATTCTTGTGGAAAAATTAGTTTCAAGAAGAGCTAAGTTTCCAAGATTGTACATCTAGTAAAAGGCACAGCTGGGACTCAAAATCTATGTCGAGATGGTGATGCTACCACAAAAAAATAACACTCTTTCCTTCTGCCCTTTCCAAATAACAATAATTGCTTTTTAAAATCGCCCCTCAGCTAGTGGAACAAGAAAGCTTATGAGCTCAAATGGACCTCATGGCGTCAACTCACCCATGTAGTGCAAAGCTCCCGTGCTAAGCAGGACAAGTACTATACCACTTTGTTTCTTCCACCTCTCTTCTGAAGTGACACTGGTCTCCACACTCCTCCCTGATGAGCATTTCTGGGGAGCTAAAAGCAGGGGTCCTGCATATAGCACCTCCTCCAGAAAATATCATTCCTCTGGTTCTCTTGAGAGCTCTGGTTAGCTGACCATAAAGGCACGATGAAAGATAGTGCTTTTTGGTTTATTTTCCCTAGATAGTTGGGGGAATGTTGTTCTGGGCTGGTGTTCAGGGGCTTTATGTTTTTTGTTGCTATAATGGTGTTTTGCTATAGTGGTATTACCATATTTTGGGAAGTTTTCTAAGCCATTAACCATGCACCCAGGGGTGACCATTAAAATGATGGGACATTTTTATAAATTTTCAAAATAAATAAATGTTGAAAATACACAGTTTGCAAGATGGGCAAAGCTAACTTGGCTAAAGGAACAACTTGAAAGTAGTTTTCAGAATCTAAACAGAATTTCATGCCTAAAAAGATGTCCAAAGGATAAAAATTCTGCCCATTTTAGGAGAAAATAGTTTTGTATAGGAGTATGATAAATGATATATGTTGGCTTTGATTTTATAGTTTCTCTAGGTATCCAGATGAAAGAAATACTGGCAGAAAAAAATTAAGCATGTATGAATTAACTATACCTTATCTGATTTATGTATAATCATTCCTTTTTTAGAATCAAAATATGCATAATATTTTTTTTTCTTTTTGGAGCCCAACCCTGCGAAAGGAACCTGCCAAGACATGTCATGAACTGGAACTTCTGGGTCACCCACTCAGCCCGTCCTCCGTTTCCCCATACCCCACCCATGGCTTGCCAGGAGTATGGCTTCTCTAGTTGGATGCTTCACTGACTGCACACAAACTCCATCCTAGGCTCCCTGCTCATCCCTGAAAACTCACAAAGGTGGTTTTCCAAAAGGGAGAAAGTGACTGCCAAATGTTTTGTGTGCTGGGCAAAATTACAATAAATAAATTAATATATATATGGGAGAAATATAAGTTATGTGGTTAATAATTTCACTAATGGGTAAAAATTAAACTGCTTACAGGTTGAGAGGTCGACAGAAAATTTAGGTGTAGGTAGGATATTGGGCCCACACCAGGAGGAGATTGGGAGGTAAACATGAAGATGCCAAGCCCTATCACCTGCTAGGCTCCCCAGGGCTGTTGCAGGCTACCCAGCAGTGGCGCTGACCTTGGCCTGGGCCCACTCTTCTTTTTTTTTTTTTTGGTACGGGGGATCGAACTCTGAACCTTGCACTTGGGAGGCAGGTGGTGGCACCACTGAGCTAAATCCCCGGCCCTGGGCCCACTCTTGTAACACAGGGCCTAGACTCCTTATGGATGGTTACAGTTGTGGAGTGGGGTGGTTAGGTTGGAGCATCAATTTAATTAGCTTTGGGATCCACCCAGAGGATTGGTGGAACACACTCCTGGGTATGTTTGGGGAATAATGGAGGCATGCCTTCATGTACTATACATGGCCCCGGCCCATTTTCTTGCTGGCACTGTTCCCCTGCTCTGCTTCCCAGCCACCATGAACTAAGCAGCTTTGCTCCACCAGGCCTTTCCACTATGACATTTCTGCCTTGGAGCCAGATAACCATGGACTGAATCACCTTAAAACATGAGCCAAATTAAACCTCTCCTTCTTAAGTTGTGAGTGTTGGATACAGAACTTGGGTAAGATATGAGGAAAGCAGGTTTTATCTTAACTGGACTTAAACTATATTGGAAATGACAAAGCAGGTGGGCCATGTGAGCTGTCCTATCATTATCTACATTATTAAAGGGGGGTGAATCTTTGTGCAGCAAAATGCTATAGAAAGGTACTCAACAATGAAATCTCTAATGACTACAGAATGGATAGGACTATGTCCACTTAGGACATTCAGTTCTCTGTGTGTGTGGTCTGAAAATCAGACCAAACAGAAAGTCCATGCTGTGGTGGGCAGGAGGTGGTGGAAGGAGCCACAATCAAAACACCAATTTGTTTTTAACTCTGCCAAACTCTTTAGAGTAACAAAATCAAACACTTTCTGAAGCAGAAAGAACTATTTGCTTTCAAACACCAACCAGGTAAAAAGGGTCTTAGAATTGATTAGAAATGCATTGTGTGCTCTAAGGTTATTCTTCCTAATCACATAACATAAAAAATTTCAACCACTCTCTGTAAATTACTCCCAGGCAATTAAGACCTTTAGATTCATCCTGTGGTGGTGGCAACCTTAACAGGCAGTGTCTGTCCTAGAACAGCTATTAAGATCCTAGCATGGAAAAAAGCATGTGACTTTTCAGCTCATAAGCCAGTTAGTTTATTTTCTGCAGATTACATTTGAACATCACGGTTATGCAAACAGCAAAGCAAGCAGCTCTGGGTCAGCAGCCAGAAAATGGAGCTCTCTAAGGTTACCCCAGGAAGGAGATGATCAGACAATGTATCTGCACACAGATCTGGCCCCTGAGTTCCAGATTTGCCCCTCAGTTAATTCCATGCCCATGGCAGGAGAGGTGGGAAAGAAGCACAGAAGTGAGCCAGGAACCTGCTGATTGCTGGCTTCCCAGTTTCCTTGTTTGATTTTCTCTCCTGCATAGCCTGAAGACCACTTGGATCACCAGAAAAGATCCCTGGAACCTGTGTTTTTCCTCATGCTCTGTCTGTACTGGCAAGAAGCTCAAGGCTTCCTAGTCTGCTCCCCAGCAACACTACGTAGGCTCTTCCTACTCCTAAGCAAATATCCTAAGTCCTTTAAATCTTTCCTCCCCAAGCAAACAGGGGATCCTAAAGAGAAGGAAACACATCTTTGTGTCCTTCGCCACTGCCAGTAGTGTTAAGCAAATAGCAGTCTCTTAAACACAAACTGTGAGGAGTCTTATTGAAGTAAACTTTGCCCAGTACTAGATGTATACAAAGGACAAAGAAAACAAGGGTCAGGAATGACAACTAGTCAGGCCAAGTCAGCCTCTGCTAAGAAACTCTGCTATACTACAACCCTGTTTTGATCACTGGCCCAGATATGTAAGTGCTGTGTTCAGAGATAATCCTACTGTCTTTCCTTTAAGCTTTGTGGCTACACTGACAATAAATACAAAGTTGAATCTTAAGCTGAAAGCATTCAGACCTGCATCCAACTAGTTATAGTATATAAATCTAAATTCCTATTCCATGGCAGAGAGCCTTTAGTTAATGCATTATTTTGCTTTTTGAACTTTTAAGGGTAGCAGTAAATTAAGAGTTTTCAAGGGAATGGAAGGTGATGGAGAAAACTCAAGGGCTGGCTAGCACAGGAGTGAGGAGCTTATTTCCTTCTTCCTTTGAAAAAGATGGAGCTGTCTCTGTGGGGCACAGGTTCCAGTTAGACCTCCTTCCTGTACTCTCCAAGGGGCAGGCCTCTGTCCTAACAGAGCTGGCAAAGATCACTCCTCTAGCTCAGCTGCTCACATAAAAATGTGGATCTTCCTTTGTAGAGGAGTTCTTCTCTGATGTTATACCCTTCCATGAGAAATCTGTACTACATATTTTAGTCTAGAGGTTTAAATGAGCAAGATAGGATTGCTACTTGCATCTTTACCAAGGTAGCCCTGGTCACCACTTGTACTGTGTGTTAATCATCTTAGTTTTCTCCTCCTCCTTATTGACTTTTTCTTTCCATATAGAGAGACTAAAACAGCAAATTAGCATGAGATGCAGAGAGAGTGGTTAATTTCTATCAGGACACTGGGACAATGAGTGCCATTAGCAGTTTCATTTGCCATTTTCTTTTGTCCTAATCCTTGGACCAAAAAAGCCTGGATATCACACTATCTGCCTTCACCCTACCCCACGTTCGTTTAGGGTCTGTTTCCTCAAGTTGGAAGAAGCCCAGCAGTGAGGCAAGCCTGCCACCAATCCTAGGCTTTTCACTGCTGGCGTGGATGAAGTAACACCCGCAAAATCAGCATTTGCACACATGCCAGGGGCTGATTACAGGCCTCTCAGCCAGGGCAGCTGACAGGATTTTGGAGCAATTTCTCTGATTACACAGCTTGCGGACTGCCCCAAGCACAAGAAGCTACCTCACAGCGCTGGGCTCCCCATCAGCACAAGTCCCTGACACTGACACTTTGGAGACCCCAGCCCTCGAGCAAGAGGTCTGTCCATCGGGGGGAGTGCCGACCTTCCTGACCCCCCCACCCCACTCCAGGCCGCCAGTTGGTCCCTGGGCTGCCCATGCCTGAGGTCCATCCTCAACCTGCAGAACAAGCCAGGTCAGAGACACTTCCCTGAGGTTTCTGGACCTGTCACTGGGGGAGGGGGGAGGGAGGCCGCTAGCTGTAGCTGTCAGCCCACCAGGCCTTAGAGGTGGGAGAACCAGTTGGTGCTGTGCTCCCTGTGACCCGACTGCACTGTGCGTCTGTGTCCCTGGTCATGGTCAGGGACCAATTGGTTTACAAATAGTTATGATAAACCTAAGATCTTAATTTCCTTTACCAACCGACCGCGAGGCCATGTAACCTCTCCTGACAGACGTAATGGAGGGTTATTAACAGCACAAAGCCTGTCAGACCCCTCGCATTAGTTCAAGGGAATACTTCGGTGTCGCACCGAAATTGCTGCGCACATAAACTAATTTTCCCAACAGGAGGGTAAACACGGACTCATTTGAACCGCGAGATGAAAACAGATGGGATATCGCAGTTTCCCAAAATACAACAGACTTCTGGGCCAATTACACGTGGTTAGTTCTGAATGGGAAAGGAAATAGTTTTCTTCGCTGCTAAATGTCACAAAAGTCATCCAAAGGCACAGAAGGAGGCTGCTTTGGTTTTTGTGAAACTTGCTAAAATTAATCTATGCTGGAGCCGCTTCTACAAAACAGAACAATCCTCAGCCCCCACCTCGCTCACCGCCGCTGGGTTTCCGGTGTTTGGGAAAGAGAACCCAAGGTGTGAGGCTCCGGGCCCTGGGGTCTCCAAGCCTGAGCCTGCCAGTCAAATAAGCTGGAAGAGAAAGAAAATGCACTGGGCCCTCGCCAGCCTAAGGAGGGGCCCAGCGCCCCTAGTCCCGGGCACAATACGCGTCCCGCGCGGGCCTGGTCACCGCGGAGCAAGAGAGTATAGCAGGCGGCTCTGCCCAGTATTAGTAGGCTGTAAGTAGCACGTGCTTCTTGCTTTCCATAATTCGGCTATATTGTTTTATATTAGGCAGGCTGGCCGGGGAGGGCAGGGCCACATCGCGTGGCTAGAGCCCGGTTGCTCGCACAGCCCGGCTGGTACGCCCCAGGCCTCGGAGCTGGTGCTGCCCGGGGCACTCGGGCCTCTCCTGCGCCCAGTGCGGCGAGCGCTGCGCCCAGAGAGGGCCTGGTGTCTGCGGGCTGCTGCGGGAGCCGGGTCTGCGGAGGACCTGAGCAGGAAGGACGCGGCTGCACCTGGACAACCGCAGCCCAGCTGAGACCCTGGTGGCTAAAGCTAGGGCTGGGTGGAGGAGAAAGGGTCGCCTGAGGGAGCTGCGGTGGCTGGGGACCCTGGGTTTAAAGAAGCTGCTTACCTCGCGCTTCGGAGCCGCGCCCAGGGTTCAGCCATGTTTCAGTTGCCCTCTGACCTGACCCTGGGCCCACAAAGGCCTCCTGGGTGCGCTGCCTTGGCCCAGCCTTCCAGTCGCTGCCAAATTAATGAGCCCACGTCAGATTGGGTTTGCAGCTCCGCCGTGAAGCAGCGGAGTGGAAAATGAGCCCGAGGCCACTTGGGAGGCTCCCGCACGAGGGCGGTGGCGGCAGCCCGCGTTCTGGCCGCCCAAGTAGGCCGGCTGGCCCAGGAGGCAGGGGGCGTCCAGGCTCCTTCGGTCTGCCCTCCACTGTCACTCAGCGTCTTTACTTGTCTCCCAAGGGAACAAGCCTGGAGTAGGGAAACCTGCCAGTATGTGAGAAATGTATCTACTTTATTAAAACAACACAAACTCTGTATTTAATATTTCAGAGGCGGCAGAAAGCTAGGCGCGCTTGACAGCTATCCTTGTAGGCTCAGCGCCCCTGCCATGTCTTTGCAGGGCCGTGCTTTGCTCTAGGCTCCCCAGCTTTGGGGCCTCAGTTTTGTATCCTTGGAAACTGGTTCCTTATGGCGGCAGAAGACCCAGGGTATCCCCAGTGAATGTGTGCCCAAGGGGAGCAAAGAACAGTTCGTTCTTTCCACGGGCAAGGGCCTAGAAGGCAGACACCCAGAGAAGATATTTTCTAGAGCCAAAAATAAGTTGAAATAGGATTTGGTGTGTTTTGAATAAAAGAATAAAAGTCGACCTGCTGACTTGAAGTCTAGAAAACTGGCTCCCTGGGCTAACTTTGCTGCTTTCTTATTGCTCTTTAAACATGGGGAATTCAGGTCAACAAAAATGACTAACCTTAAAGCTGATAAAGATTAAGGTATTGATTTTTACTATTCCTTCTAGATTTTTCAAATGTATTAAAAGAAGGCACTTTCATTTAAAAAATACTCAAAAGGTCGGAAAAGCAATGCTCTGAAGTAGCCCCTTTCCCTACAGATGTTTGTTGTTGAGAACCCAGAAGGATAAGGAGGAGAAACTGGTGTGGCTGTTCTCTGGGTCACATGTCACTTTTGTGTCATCCTCACCTTTGTTCCAGACACCCCTGCCTTTCAGAAGTGGGGGCTGGGCTGCTGACTGGGTTCTGGTGACACAAGCAAGGACACCACTAGGGCACGTCTCATAACCCCCACTTTGACTCATCAGTTTTCCATGTCTAGATTCCACACATTCCAATCCTCCCAGCACTTGGAATCCTTGCAGACCTGGCTGCCCTCTCTGAAACCATACCTTCCTCTGAGATCTAAGGTCAAGTTATTGCTACCTTTAAAGTCTCTACTGTGGTTCTCCAGAGGAATATATATATATATATATATATATATATATATATATATATATATATATATCAGTAAGCTCAGTCCTTGGAAGTTGGAGCCTTAGAAGAAGGAAGGAAAGACCAATGATGTGGCCCTAGTCTGAGGTTGAAGACCTGGAAGCCCCCTGTAGAGCTGTTGGTGAAAACCCATATTCAAAGGCTGAGCAATCTGGAGTCTGATGTACACAGGCAATGGCTGCAGCAAAAAATGTACCAGCCCAAGAAGGGTTTAGTGTATGTGAACTTTCTGGTTCTGCCTTTTCATTCTCACCAGGCTCCCTGGCTTTTGGACAGTTCTGACCACACTGGGCCTGGTCTTCTGGCTCAGTTTGCTGACCCACTCGCAAATTGTCTTTGGAAACAGCCTCACAGACTCATCTAGAAGTGTGCTTACCATCTTCAATCTAGGCAGTTCTCAACCCAGTCTAGTTGGCGACCGAGATTACCAAAGTGCGTGTGTGTAAATTATGATGTATTATAATTACTCTTTTAGATAAGCAATCTATCCTCTCCTTAAAATTTAAGCTCTTTGAGTACAATGACAAAGATTAGTTATCTGTGTTGTCTCATAGAACAGTACAGTACCAGATCAGGAAATGTTACATATATTGAGTGGACAGCTAACTTGAGTTAAAAAGCCCCCTCTAAAATGCAAATAAATTGAGTGTGCTGGGAGGAGCTACCAATCCTTCTCTTGTTGTTAATTCCTGCTTCATTCTATGTTATATCAGTAGACTTTTTGAGACAGAAAGAGAGAGAAAAAGAGAGAACAAATTAGAGCCAATGCCAAGGACAAGTTTTAGGTACTCAGAGGCAGTGTAGTATTTCATCTGGGGTGACACTGTCATAGTGGGAGACCTCTGGCATTGTGTTCTGTTCTAATACTACAGCTCACCTTAACTGGTGGGTAGGGCAGTGGGGAAAAGTTTTGTTTTTTTCACATAGCTATGTGAAAGTTAAGTATAATCACCAGATATTTTAAGAAAACAATAAAAACCAATATGGAAAAATAATGAGTGGAAGTTTCTCTAGAAATAGAGAAGGTTTTAAAGAAACACACTTAAATCCTCTAAGTAAAATTTCTGGTAAGATGAGAAAGGGTATTCCATTCATAAAGTAAGAAAAGAATGCTCTAAAAAAAAGAAACAGTAAGAAAACATGAAAGAAATTTTGGAAATTAAAAAATACAGTAGCAGATATAACTTCAGTAAGAGTTGAGATGAAATATATCAGAAAAGAACAAAAAGACAAAAAAATGGAAAATGGGGGGATATAGGAAAACTTGAAGATCAATGTAGGAGATTTAATATTCAAAGTAGAAAGATAGTAATAGGGGGTTCAATAAAACAATCAAAAGAATGCCAGATGTGGACACACACACACACACACACACACACACACGCACCTGTAACTCCAGCTCTTTGGGAGGCTAAGGAAGGAGGAGGACTATAGTTTGAGACCAGCCTGGACAACTTAGGTTGACCATGTGTCAAGATGAAAGAGGGAGAGATGACAGAGAGAGAGAGAGAGAGAGAGAGAGAGAGAGAGAGAGAGAGAGAAGGGTGGAGGGGAGTGGAGGAGAGGGAGGGAGGAAGGAAGGAAGGATAAAAGAGAAAGAAAAAGACAGGAATAAAGGGAATGAGAGAGAAAGAAAGAAAGAAAGAAAAGGAAGGAAGGAAAGAGAGAGAGAAAAGAAAGAAGGAAGGAAGGAAAGAAGAAAGGAAATGAGAGAACTGGGGAATGTAGCTCTCTGGTACCAAAACCACAAATGAAAATAAGATAAAAATCCCAGAATTTATTGGGATAAATTCTCAGACTAGAAGGTCCAATTTGGTGCCCCACACAAAGAATGAGAAAAGACATACCAAAACACCAATCTTGAAATTTCGGATACTCCACATACCAAGGCCCCATACCAAAATTAGGAATCAGATGACATTGGACTTGTCAAAATAATAACATTAGAAATGAAAAGAAAGTATAGTAAAGCCTTTTAAATCTAAGGAAAAATTATTTCTACTCTATAATTCTATAAACTATCCGTGAAATATGTGGATAAAATATAGACATTTTCAGACATGTAAAATTCTCAGAATTTTATCTCCAATGCACCCATAACAGACACTGATAGCTTGTCCTAAAGACATCCCCATCCTTTCTTCATATTAATTTTTTTTTTTTTACAAAAAGAAAAGTTTTATTTAGCTCCTAGTTTTAGAAGCTCAAGGGCATGATGCCTATATCAGCTTAGATGCTACAAGGAACTTCAGGGTGAATGGTAGCTGGCAATGACTGGAGCATGTGTTGGAGCAAGCAATCAGGTCTAGAACCAGAAAGGGCTGGGGGACAGACAGACACACACACTGGCATTCCATAATCCTTTCTAAGGGCACTGTGACCTAAGGACCGGCCCCTTGGCTCCATCCCTGAAATGGG
>NW_004624905.1:2420244-2446874 GCF_000247695.1 Heterocephalus glaber
GATTCCATTTGTTTCCTATGTTGGGATTCCATCGTGTTCCTGAGCTCCTCTCTAGATTTATTAATCATGTCTTGAACTATGAGCACAATCTCTGCTGTTATCTGAGAAATTATTTCTGATTTTATTTTTTCCAGATCTTCTTTTGTTGCCAGTTCTGGGAGTCCAGTATCAGAGTGTTCCATCTCGTTTCCCTTTGGGGTTCCTGTAGGTGATCTGGAAGTCTGGTTTTGAGACTTGTTTATGTCTCACCTTGTTTACTTCTCACCCTCTCTTTGATGGGGTGGGGGGGTGCTGCTGCTGGCCGGCGCACTGCTCACCTCCTGTGTGCTGGCGGGGATGGTAAGGTGGCCCAGAAGCCTCCTCTTATGTGCTGGGTGTGGCTCACCTTCTGTGTGCCGGGGGTGGGGGGGAGGGTGGTATGGCCTCCCAGGAGCCTCCTCTTGTGCGCTGGGAGGGGCTCATCTCTTGTGTGCTGGTGGGGGTCCATGTTAATTTTTTTTCATGCTTCTGGGAACCCAAGACTCTACCTGGCCACAAGGAAGAACTTTAGTTAATCAAGCAGCTGATAGGGATCCTGGCCAATGATTGGGTTAGAAATGGATATGTAACTCAATAAGAATCAATTAAATCTGAGGAAGTCTACTGGAAATATGGAAAGGAGCTCCCCCCCGCCACTTTTACAGCGGACATAATGAAGGGGCTTAACTCTTGCAGCCTTTACTTGCAGTGATGTAAGAACATGCTGCTCTGAGTTGCTGTAGTTACTTTATGACCACAATGGGAGAATGCCAAGGATGGAAGAGAAAGAAGAAAAGAATCTGGGTACTTGGTGATGCCCCTGAACCATTGCATTCATCAAACCTGAAACTGGCCTATATTCAGATTTTTTGCTATGTAAGTACCAGGA
This sequence comes from Heterocephalus glaber, assembly GCF_000247695.1. The sequence goes on from NW_004624905.1 coordinate 2,421,152, forward strand.
AGCAAACTCTGCATTTGGATTCATCTCTCTAGTTGAGTTGAATGATGAAAGCAATAGTAATTCATAAAAATACCACCACTGATTGAGTACCCAGGCACTGTTTTATAGTCTTCTAATGAATGGCGAAATACTCCTGTGAAGTCAGTACATTATTTCCAGTTTCCAAATGACGATATATAGGCTCAAACAAGTAGGTGAACAAGCCCGTTTTGTACCTGTCCCTCTGTGACTCCCAGGATATGTATTTAATCCCAATTCTACACTCAGGGCTTACTGAGTGATCTCAGATAATGATAGCCATATGCCTAGGGTATAATAAAATGTTTGTAAACAAAATGTGCTGAGTTCAGATATGTTCTTAATAACCATTTTTAATTCACTTAGCTATTTGTCAGTATTGTTGAGACTTATGGTAAACAACTTTCAAGATTGTCCCTCAAAGATTCTCTCTTCCTGGTATTCACACTTTTGTGTTGTCCACTCTCATATAGGGTTGATCTGTGTAACCAGTAAGACCTTATACAAATGAGAATGTATAACTTCCAAGGCTAGGTCATAAAAGGCATCATGGCTTCTGTTTGCTTTGTTTAGATCACTCACTCTGGAGGAAGCCGGTTGTTATGTCACATGTAATAAAGAAGAGGTCCATGTGTCAAGAGGCTGAAACTGCTTGTCAGCTTCCATGGTAGTGAGCTATCTTGGAAGTACTTCCTGCAGCCCCGTCAAATCTTTAGATGACCACAACCCCTTCCAACACTTGATCCCTGGCCATGTAGCTAGGTCACTTCTGAATTCTCTATTCATAGAAACTGTTCAATAATAGACGTTTATGGTTTCAAGCTGCTCAGCTGAGGGTGAATGTTTATGTGGCCGTGTATAACTTAATAGACTGGTAATTAAATAAGCCTCCCCTTAAATTTAAAGGCAGAAAATCACCTCCAATTTGTTGATCCTTTTGTGTGCCTCGAGGGAGAAGATACGTGAGCCTCATCACAACCTCATAAAAGAAATAGAGAAAATGCCATTTCAGAAACTGACTGTCCAACAAACTTGCTCAAGGTCCTCCAGGGGCAAAATTAATGGAAAAACATTTAGAGTCTCTGCCACTAGGCCTTGCTGGTGTCCCTGTTTAGAAGCTGGTTTAGACTGAAAGACTCGGAGAATCAATACAAAATAAAACAGAAATGAAAAAAAGCTCCGAAGAATCCTCAACTTAAAAATACTTTGCCTGAGGTAGTCAGCATTTTGTAACACGCCTGCTACTCTCAGCCTTCTTGCTTCTCCTGGTTCTAATAACACACAAGAGTTATGGTTTTGGATCTGTCCCCAAACTAGATAGTCATCAATTTTGAGAACATTCATATATTCTCCACAGTGAAACTGTTAATAGTTATGGTGTTTACAGCTTGGGTTTAGATAGGAAAATAAAGATAAAATCTCTGTTCGATAAGGTGCTCAAGCCTCATCAATGGAAACTTTCCTCTTATACACTGAGGCTCGGATTCCCTTATTGAGCCCTCTGGGTTCATTCCCAGAAAACACAATTAGGAAGTAGTTAAAACTAACAGAACAAATGTGTTTCTCCTAGAACTAATATCAAGGTGGTAAGTGGTACTTTCAGAAAATAAGGAGTGAGTGGATGAGTGAGAAGCTGAGCCTGCTTTTTGTTAAGCATGAGCCCTATAGAGTTTGTTTTGGTTTCCTGTTTACTTTGAAAGAGCAAGCAGAATCTCTGGGGCCAAAACTGCTCTGACAAAAACCTCAGTTGATGACCTTGGCTGGAGTTGGGGCAACCCTTGCAAATGAAGCCTCATCTTCGGTCTAGCGGCAGTAAAGTTGTAATCCATGTGGCCTTGCAGGAGCAGTCATCTGCAGCAAGGAACTTGGCAGGAAGGCAGCCTGAGTGTGTTTCTCAGAGTAATGTGCATTCAAATCTAAAATGGGCTCTGAAGCACATACCCATCTGCAGTCAATGTTGCTACAGGTGTAGGATGTTGTGGTTTCTAACATCTTACACATGTTCTCTGAATAATACCTCAAGTGTCTTTGTTTCTGGCTTGTGTGGTTTCCTGCATTTCTGGTAGTGGATCTTATGCAGAAAGGCAGCTGCCTGCAAAGTATTACTAAAAAATACATATAAAGACACACCTGCAGAAAATAGGGTTGGCTCTGAAAAAAGCTGACCCTGAGCCTGGAGCAGGATGGAGTCTGGAACACTTGTCTGAGAAGCTGAAATAAGCACAATGTTATTGATGTTCAGGCCTGAGCAGCCTCCCAGAGCTCCCAGGAATTACCCCAGTTCTCCAGCTCTTAGGCTCTGCAGAAGACAAAGTGGCAGAAATTGGGATTAAAAATAGCAAGTATGTCTGATGGTTAAGAAAAGGGAAGCACCCATATGGTGAGAGCTCTGGCTGGGATGCCATAGAACAAGTAAGGAATGTTGAGATTTTTTTGGTGAGATTCAACCAAAAATATCCATCAAGCAAGCTTTGGCTCTGAAGCCCTAATCCTGGGAGCCAGAGATATTACTAGGACACAGTAAACTGATAAATGCTCAGGGATAGAGCTTGATACTAAACAGCCAGGTGGTAATTTAAAGAGCAAATAAGGCCTATCTATGTACAGTCAATTCATTAAGATGTTCATCCCATGCCTGCCAAGCTAAGGGTCTTCCTTTACCTCCTCCCACAAACATTCTCTTGAGACTATATGACTCCCATTTTTAGAATTTGTTCTCTTTTCAAATTTGACTGATATTCATTCAGGTCTCATTTGCCCCATGTGAAAACACTGAGGAGAGTGGAGTGTGGAAGGTTGGAATGCCTTTTGTTTAAATTCTCAAATGAAGAATTGAGTCTGTTGGGAGCTCCTAGTTTTAAAAGCTGTAAAATCTGGAAATGGAAGGCAAATGAAACCACTTCTTTGTGGATATGCGTTCATGCTTTCTTGGCTTCTGAGAAAAGAAACCTGGCCGAATTCTAGTCCCTGACCCTGCAGGCTGGGCAGTTTCTCATGGACTAATGGAATATGTGCTTCTCCCCTTGTATTCTAGTGTTGCAAATGAGACCAGGGAAGGGAAAAGTCAAGCAGGGTGGCTGGAAAGGGAATCTCAAGGCTAAGCCATGGGGCAGGGGTGGGAGTGGATGTCTCAGAGTTTCAGTGCCTCTTTTTCTGTCCCCAAAGTGAAAATTCAAGACAGCAATAAAAGCATGATGTTTAAAGATATGGATCTACATGGGTCTGTCTTCCGCTGCTGTAACAGAATACCTGGAGCTGGATATTATATAAAGAAAAGAGTTCTTATAGCTCATAGTTATGGAGGCTGAAAGTCCAAACATGGCACATGCTCTAGTGAGGCCCCTGGCTATGTCATATCAATGTGGATGGTATCATGACAGGAGAACACAAGAGATGAAGAGAACACAGTGAGACTGGAAGCCACAGACTAATACCAGGGTCACTCTCACTCTCTTATAACAACCCTCTCTCAAGAACTAACCAGGGTCCCACTAGATCTATATCAGTTCCTTCTGAGGACAGTGACCTCAGTGAGCTAATTACTTCCCACTAGGCCTCACCTCTTCAAAGCTCCATACCTGCTCCCCATCCCACCACGCTGAGGACCCAGCTCCCAACATGTGAATGCTTGAGAGAGGCATGATTAAACTATACCCAAATCATAGCAGGATGTAAACACTAAGATAATCATTTGGGAAAGTCGAATAGTGGAATTGCTCAGTGGAAGAGGCAGGGGGTGGAGACTTTTGTTTTTCACATAAGGCTTTTGTCTCCTTATAGTCAGGCGCATATCACTCTGATAGGAGTAAAATCTACAGAAAACATATCATCATAGGGCCTCTACTTGGTACATTCTTGAAGACTACTCGATACTGTACGAAGCTCAATAGGCGCTGCTTTCTAGAGGCTTGGTGGTCTCATACATCCATGTGTTTTAGTTCAAGTGTGAAACTTGTGATTTTCATGACTCTTTGATCCATCATGACACTTCTTAGAACTCTGCAAGGCAAGGCTAATTCATTAGAGGTAGAGCCAGAGGTGATAACACTCCGACCAATGAGAAGGTAGCTCAAACAAAAGTTTCTTCAGCAGAAAAATGAGGCAGTGATGAGGGCTGCTTGCTCACAGTTGCACAACTGGAAAGCTTAGGAACTCTTATACTCTCCAAGATAAGAAAATTTTCACACTTAGTAACCTCACCCTCAAAACCATACGAAAAACTTGGGCTACTTAACAACTTTCTTAAGCATTTTCAACTGACTTCAGTGTAAACAGCTCATTCAAAAGCACAGTCTGTATGAAGTCTTTCAGTTTGGAGTATACAGACAATGCAATTCAGACATAAAGCAGTCCAGATGACTGTGTGGCTCAGACTCCAAGAGCCGGTGCTCCGTGTTCCTGCTTCTTTTAGGAAGAAGTTTCTTAGAGACCTTCTCTAAGGAACAGGCTCTCCAGTAGGTGACAGAAACAACATATCCCAGTTAGGATCCTGACTTAGGAAAGTCGTGGGGTTAGTTGAGGGGGCTTTGTTTTTGCTTGTTTTTAAAGAGAAACGTTTGTACAGAAGACACAGAAAGAGAATCCAAAGAAAAGTTTTGATATCTTGAAGACATTTTGAAAGTAAACCTTACAGGTAAATTTTATCCCCTTCTCCAAACAAATTTGAGAATCTTACGTTCTCCAAATTATGCAAGATACCACTTTTGTGCAAGATATTGTGCTGATTGATGTAGGAGATATAAAAATTAATAAAAACTGGACTCACCTTAAAAATTTTACCAGGCCTGGGCTGGGGATTTAGCTCAGTGGTTCCAGCACCTGCCACACAAGCACAAGTTCCCAAGTTCGATCCCCGGTACCAAAAAAAAAAAAAAATTTACCAGGCCTGAAACTCCTAGTAATACTTATGTCTGAAAGTGGAATCTTTTTCTTTCAGAGTATATTTTCGGTAATTTCTCTCTAATTGAGTATACTTCCATATTAGTCAGCTGTTGGTCACTGTGAAAACACACTTGAGTAAATAGATTACAAGGAGGAAAGATTTATTTTGGCTCAAGGCTTGAGAGATTTCAATCCATGATCAGCTGGCTCCACTACTTTTGGACTTTGAGTGAGGCAGAACATCATGGTGGGAGAACATCATGGTGGGCAGAGCCAAGTTGCTTGCTTCAGGGTGGCAGGGAAGGGGGGGAGCCCAACACCCTCTTCAAGGGCCTGCCACCAGTGACCTCAATGCTTTCCATTAGAACCCACCCCTTGGAGGTTGCACCACCTCCCAGTAACACCACAGACTAGCATCCAAATCTTTAATGAATGATCTTAAAAACATTTGAGAGCCAGGTCATAACAACTTTGCATGGTCAGCTCCATCACTGCCATCTCTTTGGGCTCTAATTTCAGTCTGAGACCTAGACTAGGTTTGATTGACTATTGTTGATCAAATGTCATTCAGTTTGAATAGATTTTATTGGTTTTAGGTATAGTAAAAATGATTATACCAATAAAGATTAGTATCTTCTACATGCACTAAATGGAAAGTAATTATGCTTCAGAATGGCTTATAGGGCAGGCTAAAACTGTTCAAACTGATTTTATAGATTTTTCTGGGATAATTTCTATAAACCAGCCTCTATTTTCTCCCTTAGTCCTTCTCGAGGGTGCCATGTGATTTTATATGGATGGGATAATATAGATGATCACTCTTATTTTATTTTATTTATTTATTTTTTGGTACCGGGGATCGAACTTGCGTCCTTGCGCTTGCGCAGCAGGCAGCGAAACCACTGAGCTAAATCCCCGGTTGATCACTCTTATTTTAAATTGAACTATTCTCCTTCTCTGTCAAAATGAATTTTCACATATTCATTTTCAATCAAGTTGTGAGCTAAAGAGAATCAGTATGAAATATAAACCAGAGATTCATAAATAAACCTCAACTGCTATTCTGCAGTTCAGAGTCCAAACTTGCCCATGGTGAGGACATGACACTGTCCTGTGCTATCTCAGTCTAATTTGTAAAGGCAGAACCTATGACCCTGTGGGCCCAGATTCTTCTGCATGTTTATCTTCCCGAGACTGCTTGAACTTTGTACCCTGATGGGCAGGCAGTGCAGAGCGAAAGCACCTGGTCCCATTTGTCTACAGATGCCAAGCAAAATCAAAAGTGAAATCTCTGGCTGGTGTATTTCCAGTGAAACCATATCAGTGCAGGGAAAACAAGGGTTTTCTCCATGTGCCTGTGGAGAGATGTAAGTCTCTTCATCTCCACTGAGCGTTCTCAAAGAGGGTCACTGCCAGCTCTGAGAATGCAGACTACATCCACTCCTGTGTCCACATCATAAATGAAATGTGACTATACCAGCAGTGTGGGGCTCAGACCGAAGCTTTAGCTTCTAACCTGTGGCCAACATTACTTTTTTTTTTTTTTTTTTTGGTACCATGGAAAACAACAAGAGACCAAGAGAAGCCTTTGCTCTCTCCTATGTGGGATTCAAACAGGTTTTTTTTCCCCCTTCAGATGAGTAATAGTCTATCCGGACTTGTCTGGCAAAACGTGTCAAGTTATTTACATTTTTAATTAACAAAATTAAGATTTGCACCACAAATTATTGGAGCCAGGAAAATCTCAGAATTAATATTGATAAAATCAGCACTAATTTCTGATTTAAAATTTTAAACAGTTTCTCCTAGCTTCATCTTTTTCATTTGTCTGAGAGATGTTCTGACGTTTTTAAGTGCCAGGGCTGTTGCTGAAGGACTAGAAGTGTGATTGTAGCAATTCTCCCAGGGGGCTATGAAAGTGAGCAAAGTCTCAGGCTCCCCAAAGCTGCTGCTTCTGGGGACTCGCTTTGCTCAACAAGGAAGGCCTATATGAATGTCCTGCTGATATACAGTGTAATCTGATGTTAAAGTTTAATAACTACCAGAACAAAAAGACAAAACAAAACAAAGCTTTTACTGAATGTCAACAGTAGTACTGTGGGGCTGTACTCTCAGAAAGGAATTTTTAAAAACACACAGTAGGAAGCTCACAGGAAGTTCTTCAACCACATCCAGTATTTTACATCACTGACTTGATCAAGAAACAGGTAGAGGCACTAGAATGGGGCACCTAACAGTGCCCACAGCCTCCCAGGTACACAATGTAGCCAGTTTTACTTAGGAAAAGCTCCTGAATAGTTAATATTTACCAACCTGTATCGTTCGATGGTGAACATTTTTGTACAGGTGTTATTTCTCTTAGTGGCAACAACCTGAGCCTTTTAGACAAGCTGAAGGGTTGGTGAAGTCCAGAGAACTTCCCACCCCACTTCAGAGCCAAACTAACTCATCCAAATTGGGGGGAGATATTTCTCCACATGATCCCCATAAGGATCTGCTTTGGCAGCACTGCCTCATTTTCATGAACTCATTCATTCAATAAGCATCTATTATGTTGCAGGCACCATTCTAGGACTCTGCCTCTAGTAGGATATAACAGACTCAAATGCCTGCCCCCAAAGCACTTACACTCAGTGGCATGAACACAGACTGTCACAGCTGGAGCCTGTCATATAAAGAAGTTACAAACCAGAATGGATGTAGGAGCCAGACTGGAAGTGAAATGTACAAAGTTGACAAGAAGGGGTGGTGACTATAGCAAACCAGAGAGTGTGTGTCCCAAAAGGCATCCAAATACATTTTTCAAGAATACTGTATGGTCCGAACAGAACACCTTTGGAATCCAGAGGCCTCCTGTGGCTGCTGTTCAATCCTCCAGTGTCCTCAAACCAGAAATCAAGACCCAGAAAGAGTGCATGCCTTGCTCAATGTCATATAACCAGGCAGTGACAAAGCTAAAGCTAGAACTCAGCTGGGCTGGCCCTGGACTTTTTAAAAGCAATGCATCACTCCCTTCAGTCAGCTCCTTGAGGCATCTCAGAAAGTTACTAGTGTTTGTCATGATCTTGTTGAGCAACTCATTCTCTCAACAATTATTTATAAACAATTATTTATATCGTACCTAACTCCAAGGAAAGCTTAAGATTGTTGAACAAGTTCAATGTCGGAAATGTGCCTTAGCCTCTCAGAACTTAAGAACAAATTATTTCAGCAATCTTGATATATAATTAGTAGGAAACAATAAATTCCTTTTTCCCCTCCAGAGCAGTAGTTACGACTCTCCAGGCCCAGATGCACATGTCCTCAACCCAGACAAGAAATAAATGTAATATCACATAATTGATGTCATGTGTCCTTTAAAATTAACCTAGCCCAACAATTAGTATAAGAAGATTACTGTGGAACAGTAAGCAGGTACATAGAAGGTGCTCAGTATGTACTTGTTGGAAGCATAACTGTAAGTGTTCATGAATTATATAATCTCAGCTGCTAAGCAGATGCATTTGGCTGATCTCACAAAGTCCCAGCAGTGCACAATCAAGTGCCAAGACTATCCATTCACTGCACAAATACTGATGAAGTGCCTGGCTATCATGTAGCAGACTGGTAGAATGTACACAGAAGTGCTATGACATTCTAAGACCAGTATCTATTATCCAAAAGTAAATTGGAAACAATTTTTTAAAGTATTTCCCAGAAGTGTATTAGAATCCTTTAGGAAATAGCCATGATTGGGTGTTTGAGGACAGAAATTGAGTTTACACTACCTGCCTCAGGTGAAGGACAAATGCCCAAAGGTATGATGTGCACTGACTTACACATTGTGACTAATGGTTTGGCAGGATGGTGGGGAACTCTGGGAGAAGACTGGCTGGAAAGTTGGTGACTGGGAGATTTAGGAAGAGGGCTCCATCTCTGAATGGACACAAAGTATAAATATATTTGTGTTCCAAGTGAATTTTCATAGAAAGATGGTCTCAGGTGGATAGGGTGACCTATTCTGTAGACATCAGTCATCCTCCTTCTATATTCTTATCATTAGCCGATAAGCTCATGAACAAAGTGGCCATGGTGGCAGGAATGGAGGTTATTCATGGGCTGGCATCCTGGACTTCCATTCATCCAGGCTGATCAAGTTATAACCACAGCTGAATGCCTAATCTGCCAATAGCCCTTAAACCCCTAATGTGGCACAATTCTCAGAGAGATTGACCAGCTTGTTGAAAAGTTGATTATGTTGGACCATTTCCATAATGGAAGGGGCAGCATTTTATTCTTTTAAAATGGACACTTACTCTTTTTGCCTCCCTTGCCTGTGATGTTTCTACCTAAACTACTATCTGTGGACTTAGAGGATGTCTTATTTACTGCCACAGTATTCCACATAACATTGTTTCTGACCAAAGAATTTATTTCATACCAAGTAAAGTTGCAAACAATGGGTCCACACTCATGGAATTCACTGGTCTTAGCATGTTCTCCCATCATCTTAAAGCACCTGACTGAAGAGAATAATAGAACAACACTTTAAAATCTTCAGTTATGGTGCCATGTAGGTGACAACATCTCGTGAGGCTGTGACAATGTCTTTCAGGATACAGTATATGCTCTGGAGTCTAAATCGATGTTCACTATATGGTGACCTTTCTCTCATTGTCAAGATTCATGGGTCAGGGATCAAGGGGTGGAAATGGCAGTGGCTCTTCTCCCTATACCGTTAGTGGCTCACTACCATCCTTTTGCTATCCCTATCCCTGCAACTCTGGGTTCTGCTGCTTTAGAAGTTTTAGTTTCAAAAACAACCAAAAGTGAAGATGCTTCCACTTAGGGATAAAACAATGATTCCATTGAACTAGAAGCTGAGACAGCTCTGCACATTTTGTGCTCCTCCTGCCAGTGAATCAAGAAATAAGGAAGAGGCTACAGTACTGACTGGGAGGATTGATCTGGATAATCATGGGGAAATTGAGATTAATATGCAATGGGCCCAAACAATAACGTATTTGGGATGCAGCTCTTCCTCCAAGGCACCTCGAACTTTTTCTATGTCCTATGATTAAAGCCAAGGGAAAAATTTAAAAATCCAATTCAAACAGGACTGCAGGTTTGAGTTATCCCACCAGGTGAGGAACCATGACCAGTGGAAGTGCTTAGGACAAAAAGAATACAGAATGAGAAGAAAGCAATCATAAACACTAGCAATGATCATGTGACCACTGCATAATTGAGAATTGTACAAGTTTCTTCCTTCTCCTTCTAAATATTTACATGTTGGGTAGCATTCCTCATAGAACTAGAGAAAGCAGTCCTAAAATTCACATGGAACTGGAAGAGACCCAGCAAAAGCGATCCTGTTCAATAAGAGAAAAGTAGGAAGCATCACAATCCCAGACTTCAAGTTATACTGCAGAGTTACAGTGATAAAAACAATATGGTACTGGGCCGGCAGGGGGTACAGTTCAGCAGCATGATGCCTGCTTGGCAAGCACAAGGTCCTGAGTTCGATTCACAATACTGGAAAAAAAAACGGCACTGGCCCAAAAACAGACATGTGAATCAACAGAACAGAATAGAGGATGCAGAAACACCCTAGGCACATGCAGCTATCTGATCTTTGATGAAGGGATGAAAAATATGCACCAGAAGAAAGATAGCTGGTGCTGGGGAAACTGGCTATTCACATGCCAAAGACTGAATTGATAGCCATACATCTTACCATGTATTAAAGCAAAAGCAAAATGGATCAAAGATCTAAATGTTGAAATAGAAGCACTTAGTCTGCTGGAAGATAAAATAGGGAAAATTCTTGAAGATATAGGTGTAGTCAAGGACTTTCTGAGCAGAAATTGCACAAGAAATAACACCAAGAATTAACAAATTAGATCATATCAAATTTTAAAACTTCTGTATAGCAAAGGAAACAACCAACAGAGTAAAGAGATAACCTACAGAATGAGAAAATGTTTTGCCAGCTATTCCTCAGACAGAGGACTAATATCTAAAATACTCAAAAAATTAGACATGCTAAAATAAAAGACCCAATCTAAAACTGGGCAAATGAAATAAACAGACACTTCTCACAAAGTAGAAATGGCCAATAAATACATGAAAAATGCTCAACATCTCTGGTTATTGAAGAAATGCAAATGAAAACAACACTGAGATTACATCTTACTCCAGAAAAGATGGCTATCATAAGAAATCAAATAAGAATTCTGGTGAGGCTGTGGGGAAAAAGGAACCCTTCTACATTATTGGTGGGAATGTAAACTAATATAGTACAACCATATGATTTCTACCTTGCCCTTATGGAAATAAGTATGGAGGTGCCTCAAAAAAATAAAAGTAGAAATTCCATTTGACCCAGCTAGTTTCCTTCTAAGTATCTTTATGAGAAGAGTTAAAGACTCTTCTTATATTACTTGTCATGTTACAGTGACACATGCATCTACATGTTTCTAGCAGCACAATTCATAATAGCTAAATCTTGGAAGTGGCCTATACATTCATCAACAAATGAATGGATAAAGAAAATTGATATTTATACACAATGGAGTGCTATTCAGCCATAAAGAAGGATAAAGTTAAATCACTGGTAGGAAAATGGATGCACCTTGAAACCATAATGTTAAGTGAAATAAATCAGATACACATGTTAAATATCACATGTTTTCTCTTGTATGACAAACTTAAAATATAAGTAAAGAGTAAAATGAAAGTAGATAATAGGAAATAGGGAGATAGATCTTTTTTCTTTCTTTCTTTTTTTTTTGGTACTGGAGATGGAACTTGGGTCCTTGTGCTTGCACAGCAGGCGGTGAAACCACTGAGCTAAATCCCCAGCCTGGGAGATAGATCTTTTGCAAAAGGGAAGGGGACCAAGAGATGAGGGGAGAGAGGAAACAGTAAGAGGATCAAAAATGAATTAAAATTACAAGGAATGTAATCATTTTGTACTGCAAACGTGTACTAATAAAAATTAAAAAGTAAAAAAGTAAAAACAAATATCTATATGTTGGTCTATATACTAGCCAAATATTTTTCTTCTTCTATTTTCTCTACCTTAAAATATATTAAATAGTAATTAACTTTATATACCAATAAAGTTACAAGATATTGGAAGAGGGTTATGAATCAACTAGAAGAAGAATTAGTATCGCCTCAAACCAAAAAAGGGGCATTGTACCCTCTTCTGGAAAAGAGGTTAGTGTATTTTGGGTTATGTGTGTGATGCTTGTGCCATGTCAGTTAGAAGCATGAATTTATTGTGGTTTTCATTTGGAGATAAAATATAGAACTGTATATAATGTGAGTTGACCAGGGACTATGACAGGTTTATAATCTGTCATCTTAGCCAGAATGAATTTCATTTCCCAGAATTTCATTCCCTGTGTGTATCTTGTTCCAGCAGGTCACAAGAGAGGGTCCTGTGTGAGATCTGGAGGGCAGAAGAGAAGCAGCAGCCACTGCCATTGATCTGGTTCACCTTACTGTCATGATACAGCAGCCAGGCCTGGAGCTGCCCCACCTTCTCCTGGGTCCTTCTCCAGCTTCATGGACTCCTGGCTGGGTGCATAGCCCAGATCTGTGACAAAGGACATCAGCTTCTGTAGATACTCATACCATTACAGTCAGAAGCAGCTAAAAATTACCAGTTGTTCTATGGTTTCTACTTTACTCTTGCTCTGTCCTACTTTGGACCTTTCTACCCTGTAGACTTCAACTGCTGCATCAGTTTTCTGGCTCGTGTCTAGATGTGACCTCAAAGCACCCAGTGGTCATAGGTGGGGCTTTTTCAGAGGTGGCTGGATCTAGAGTGAGTGATGCTGGAATTGATTCATGGTGTAATACTAGGATCAAGGGCACTAGGATTAAATGTGTGAATGCTATCCACCCTAGGTAGGCTGGAAAAGATATAAGGGACAGAAAGAACTATTGTCCTTTGCTTGCTTTGCTACCTTCTGCCTGCCATGAACTGTTTCTCCTCTGTGATGCTTAGCTGCCATGCTAACCTGCCTTGGAGCCAGCAGACTTTAAACTGAAACCTCTACAAACCATTAGCCAAATAAACCTTTCCTCCCTTAACTGTGGGTGTCAGGTATTTTGTCTCAGCAATGAGAAACACAGATAATAGTCCTACAAAGACTCCTTAGCCAGATACTACAATTCCTTAAGTCATATATCTGCCACAAAACTCTCTCATACACATATCCTTGTGCTTTTGCTTTTCTGACTGAATCATGTAGAAACAGCAAATAAACATATGAAAATATATTCAACAACACTGATCATTCGAGAGATGCAAATGAAAACAACGCTGAGATTCCACCTCACTCCAGAAAGAAGGGCTGCTATCAAGAAATCAACCAATAACAAATGCTGGCGGGGTTGTGGGGGAAAAGGAATGCTTCTCTACTGTTAGTGGGAGTGTAGACTAGTGCAACCATGTGGAAATCAGTATAGAAAGATCTCAAAGAACTAGGATTAGAGGTCCCATTTGACCCAGCTATCCGCCTGCTGGGTATCTCCCCCAAAGAATTAAAAGAATCATACCACAGCGATATATGTGCACCCATGTTCATAGCAGCACAATTTGTAATAGCTAAAACTTGGAAACAGCCCAATTGCCCATCAACTGGAGACTGGATAAAGAAGATGTGGGTTTTTTTAATAAAATGGAATACTACTCAGCCATAAATAAAGGAGAAAATAGAAACATTTATAGCTAAATGGATGCACATTGAGGTGATACTCTTAAGTGAAATAAATAAGATGCACACGTGTAAATACCAAATAGTTTCTCTGGTTGAGAAACTGAAAGTGTAAATAAGGATCAAAATATATAATAGATCATGTGAAATAGGGAGAAAAGGTCCAAAGTGGCAGGGGAAATGGGAGGGGCAGGGGAAAGGAAAGAAGGGAAAGGAATAAATATGAGAAAAGGAAAAAACAGGAACAAAGTCTTTGTAAATGTGTGTGTGGGGGTGGAGGGGTTGAAGGGAGGGCAGGGGAATTGGGAAAAAATAAGAACCAAGATATATCGTGTAAAGGTACAAATTCCCAATGGTGAGTGTCATCATACTGTATACCTAAAATATACCAATAAACTTAATGAATGTAACAATGGGACTTTATTTCGTTTACATCTACCAGTGCAGAGGTGAGCAACCCAGGCAGGCTGAAGAGCTCTGCTCCACACAGACTTTCAGGGACTCCAGTTCCCTTCATTGTACTGTGCCAGTATCTCAGGACATTGTCACTACTCCCCTGGCCAAAGCTGAGTCTCTACATCTAAATTCCAGTCAGCAGGGAGGGCCAAGAGGGTACAGAGGGGGCATAGCCAACATTGAAAGCCCAGCCCTGGAAGTGATGTATCACTTCTGCTCACATTCTGTAGTGAGAACTTCATCACATGCCCTCACCTAATTCCAAGAGAGACTGGGAAATCAGTTCTAGTGGAGCAACTATGTGCCCAGGATTAAGGAGAAAAGGCTATTTGGTGACAACTAGCTGCCTATACACACACACACACACGCGTGCGTGCGTGCACACGTTTCAATAGGGTGAGTATTATGATATATAATAGGTAATAGTAAAATTAATATAATTTAATATGATTAAAATTAAATGTAAGCTATATAGTTATATAACTATAATTAAATTACTACAGTGATATAATATCCCCAGTATTAACATTAGGCTATATGTGTGACATATACAACTCTATGTACATTATATATATATATATATATATGTATATATAAAACTACTTTGTATACATAGTTTTATATACTGCATGCTGACTCCAAGTCCTAAAAATAGTACAAAAAAACCATTACAATTGAGCTTAGTTACTCTACAAACCAAAGCCAGAAACAGTCTAGTGCTATGAGAATTGAATTGAATGTTTCCAGATTTAAGATTGTTTGTGCCAATAAATAAATAAATAAACTACTACTGTAACAACAAACCCCAGGAACTTTCCCAAGTAAAAATCATAATTGATTACAAGTTGTTGCCTTCAGGATTGAGTTACATGCTGCCTTACCAAGTGAATGCCTCAGTAGTTCAAATGGCTTTGTTTGAGATTCACATAGATTAAATAGCCTAGAACACATCCACCCTCAACTAAATCAAAGAGAGATTTAGTTCAAATGTTCCTTTTCAGCATGTCAGGAAATGTGTGCTCCAATTAAATAATCTCATTTTAGAGTTAACTCTGTGCCAAGAAAATAAACAATATATCTTTCATGAACACATTCACTCTGTTGTATAAAAACTTTTATTTTCTGGGAGGCTGCTCTTGGAATCTGTACATATAATAAGATCAGAGCTGGAAAAATTCTGTTTTCTTTAGCATTTAATGACTTTGGAAACTATAAAGAAGCTGTGTGACACAGCATACCACAGAGCTCTGTGAACAAGTGAATATCAAAGATCTACAGATAATCCCCACCAAACCAGCAGTTCTACAGCAGTGCTGCCCTAAGTACGGGAAGATGTTTCCACTCAGACGTGAGCTGTGTAAAATGACCTGCAAGAGGATCTGTTGCAGATCACAGACTAAATACTGTTATGCTTTCAGCACATTTGAAGGGATTAGGCATGATGGATAAGGACTTCCAGATCAAGTTAATACTGGGATGTCAGGGGAAACACTGGCTGCCTAAAGAATGGCATGGATGAACGTAGAAGGCTGGAGGATTCCTCCTTGGAAGCCTCTGCCCCTCTAACTCCAGAGGATAGCTCTGGACATGGACCTGGAGCAGGAATTGTGCTCTTGTTGTCCCAGCATCCCATCATGCTCCATGACACCAATGACTCCCTACCCTAGGCCACAGTGCTCCCCTACATGCTGTCATATATGCTGTTCCAATCCCAAACTCCCTGTTGTCCCACAGACCCAGCTCTAGCATTCCTTCTTGCAGGAAGCCCAGACAGATAATTGTTGTCCCTCTCAATTTTTTCTTACTATTTCCCCTGTTGTGAGCTTTGTAAAAGCAAGAAACCTTATTAATATTGTTTATTTTACATTCCTCTGGGTTGTGCCTTATATCCAGATGGTCCCCCCAAAGTCTCATGTGCTCATAAGTGGGGCTTTGGGGAGTGACTGGATCATAGGTCTGTGACACTGGATTAGTCCATTGGTTGGGTTAGCATGGTCCTGGGTAGGGGGGGGGTGGATTTCCTGAAGAGGGAAAACACACTCTGGATGTGGATGGCACCAACAAATAGGCTTGTAGCCTGGATGGAATAAAAGGAGAGAAAAAAGAAGGAAATCCCACTGCTTCCTGTCTGCCATGCCATGGACTGTTTCTCCTCTGCCATGCCACCCTTCCTTGGAGGCAGTTGACCATGGACTCAAACTTCTACAAACTGTGAGCCAAAATAAACCTTTCTCCCTTTAACTTGTGGAGGTTGTGTACATTGTCCCAGCAATTAGAAAATAACTAAGACACCCTAATATATCTGGACTCATGGTAGGTACATGACATATGTTTGTGAAGTGAATGAATATTAACACCTCCCCCCCACACACAAAGGCTATGGGAGTTTATTGATTAGCTAGGGGAATTAGACTCCCTTTCTGACATGGTGAAAAGCCTGTCCATAGTTTACTGAGGGAGAAAGGAACAGAAACTTCCCTCATCTTCTTTCATACTTTCCTCTCAATATGGATCTGTGTCAACCAAGACCAACAGTTAGCAGTTTCCAAGAGTGTATCGCAGCCGAGAGTGGTATAATCCTACCATTATGGGAGGCTGAGGCAGAAGGAGTTCAAGTTCAAGCCCAGCCTAAGCAACTTAGCAATTTAGAAAGACCTTGTCTCAATAAAAATAAATAAATAAATTTTTTAAAAGGGCTGGGGATGCAGCTAAATGTGAAGACCCTGGGTTCAGTCCCCACTATGGAGAGAGAGTGCACCTTGATTTTCTTTGATCATACATAGAATGCACTAGTGAACATCTGCTAGTAGGAATGACACAGCAGCCCCTCTGCCCTCAGAAATGCAAAGAAACATTCCCTTTGGGGATATGTGCCAGGGCAAGCACTAGGGTCAATGGCACCAGAGAAGAAAATATCACAAACCTTCAGGGAAGATTTTTAGTGCCTTCAGAGGAAGAGTTGCCTTCACTCTGCCCAGCTTTAGAGTTTAGATGGAAAATTGGAGCAGACATAGCAGGGGATTCCAGCCATCACAGACTCTCATACTCTTTGCCATCACTCTCAGCAATTGCTCCATGGGCCTCTCAGACAGGCAGTGAAGTGAGAATCAGGAGGACTATACCTAGGTCTTGGTTCTGCTGCTATTTGTGTGACTGTCCTCCTCCTCATGTCCTTGGGCCTCAGCTTTCTCACCTATAAATGAGACCACAACACCCACCCAACCACTTTATCATGAGGTGCTAAGTTCTGAAAAAGTTAATTTCCACAAACTTCTTCATAGATTTAAAGACACTATTACCAACATACAGCTTGCCTCCCAATATTCCCTTGCAAGCTTTCTTCCTGTCAGCCCACCCGGACTTTTCTCTGACCTACAAGCACTGTGCATTCCCACACCTTGCTTACAGTCTCTCACCCACAAAGCAGTCTCCCTATGCAAACTCTACTTCTTGCTTAATAGCATCAGTTATGTTCCCTGGATATCAAGTACCTCTGATGTGGTGTGAAGAGAGAACTTCTCCTCTGTGACTTCCTTCCCCAAACCCATAACCCTAGTTTAACCAGGAGAAAACACAACACAACCTGAGACTGGAGGAAATTCTGCAATATACCTGGTTGGTACTCCTCAAGACTGTCAAGGTCATGAAAATAAGCAAAGACAGAAACTGACACACACCCAAGTAGACTGAAGTGCTGTGACAACTAAATGCACTAAAGTCACCTGAACTGGATCCTGCAATAGCAGAAGAATTTTAATGGAAAAACTGGTGACATCCTAAAAAAATATGGAGTGTAGTTAATGGTAGTGTGCCCAAGTTGGTTTTTTAGTTTTGACAAATGCACTGTAAAAATGTAAGATGTTAAGAATAGAAGATGTTAAGTGAAGGGTATTGGAGCCCTCTATACTATTTTTGAAACTTTCTGTATATCTAAACTTATTCCATAATTTAATCAATTATGTTTTTAAAAGAAATCCTACTTCCCCTTCAAGCTTCCTTTGTGATGCCTGACTGAATCCTCCACCTTAGTTCTGCCTTACTTTCTTCGAAACTCTCCCACCACTTTGCTTTCTTCTTAAATGGCATCTGCAGATTATAATTTTTTTTTACTCTTCTAACCACCCCTTAACACACTGATATATTATCAACTTGAAGGTGGAATTTTTAAAAATTCATAGGCTCCAGCAGAGTTCCTGACACATGATAAACATCTAATAAGTGTGGATGGATGGGTAGATGGGTGGGTGGATGAATGGATGGACAGATGGATGAATGGACTGCAGCAGCCTGTGCTGTCAAAGTGTGGAATTACTACAGCATGTTCATTTTTTTTCCAGGCTTAGCTAGACATTTCCCCAACACAAAATTTATTCTGTGGACTAAGGCAGTGTCTGTTCCTACAGATATAGCCATATAGTTTAAAACTAATTTCCATTCTAGACTTCTAAAGCTGTTTAGAAACCACATCTTATTAATCTTCATACCTTCAGCACATGAAATGCTTTGGACATAATTTGGTAATCCAAACTGTATATAAAACAGAGGATTTGACAAATACCTAATTAAAGATACAATGCTGTACTCACCTTATTCTGTGCTTATGACTGTGAAATTAGTGAACATATGGACTCAGAGGAAGGAAAATTGAAACATTTTTATAGCTGTGGATTTTAGACATCAATACACCAAATTTGAATAAAAAAACAGGTTTAAAAAATTAGGGATAAACAAGATAGCTGAAAGCCAAACAGGACGTGAGAATTAAGAAATAAAATGTGAAAAGAATTGGAAGTATTACACTGACCTGCTAAATCAAGGAGGCCAGCACAGGCATAAGAAATATTATTGTTTTTGACATACATTCTTTAAAAAGCAGAGCTTGAGACACGAGTTTGCATGTAGAGGTGATTTAAAAAAGCAGGAGTGGAGAACAGAGAAGCATGAACCAAGCTAGTTGATATTCTCACTGTGGGGAACATAACATGTTGAACATAACCTGTAGTAACTGCAAACATGTGTGATTATAAGTTAATATTATAATGACACAAACATTAATGGTAAATGGTAGTTCTCCTAAAAAAAATTTTATTACTACATGTTGAATGTACATATTAATATTTTTTGTTTCGGTTTTTTGAGACAGGGTCTCACTATGTAGCCCAGAGGAGCTTCCAGAGTGCTAGAACGATGGGCAAATGTCATCTGGGATTTTCTTTTGGTGGTGGTGCTGGGGTCTTGCTGTGTTGTCAAGGGTCGTCCTGAACTCTTGGGCTCAAGTGATCCTCCTGCTCAGCCTCTGAAGTAACTGGAACTAGGCACACACCACCATGCCTGGCTACATGTATATCTATTTTTTCAAAGCCATCTTTATGAAAATCCTGTGACAATGAATAGATGGCAAACTCTTGTAGCTAATTAACTCCTCAATCTTGCTAGATGCAATTTTTTTTTATTTTGGGTACTGGCGATTGAACTCAGGACCTTGCACTTGCAAGGCAGAAGTGATGCCACTAAGCTAAATCCCTACCTGCTAGATGCTATTTTTAAAGTCCAAATATACCAGTCATCCAGGACCAGAGACGGTAGTGCATTTGTAACTAGCATCATTATTTTCATTTCTAAATCCACTCAATGAAAGTGCAGCCTTTGGAAAAACAGCAGTTCTTATTAGTACTGTGTTAGTGGAAGGGGATTTTTTGTTCTCCTGGATTCTCACATTTCACAGTGAGCTACTACCTGCAGAAGCTGAGCCCATGGACACACAGCTGTAACCATTGCTGGATTATACATATCTTCGGCTCCTTGCTCTGAATTGTTCATTGAAACACAGGCAGATTAAGGAGCTCAAGGTTCCTGAGATAAATAATAAGTCGAGCTGTCAGAAGCAGAGATCTTCAGAGAAAACCAGTCTGCACTCTGCTGGGATCGCCAAGGCTTCCCTGGTGTCTATGGCTATGGAGCCCCAGACTGTCAAAGTGGCTCAGGGCTATTGGCTCTCTGTCTGCTTCACTGTCTGCCCTTGCTTGTCATGCTGTGGGGCAATTTGAGAGAGATGCTTGGGATGAATTCTCCATAGCTCCTGTAGCAACCTAACGTAGGGCAGCTTGGGAAGGCAGTCAGAAGGTATGCACTTAGGGCTTCCGAGGCCCTAGAAGTTAATGTAGCTGTGTCTTAGTGTTTGACCAAGACCAACCTCTTCCTTCCAGAACCCTTCTCTGCTGGGAGCTTACCCACTCTGCATGGTCTGTGAAGGATAATTTCACTTGGAAGTTAATGACTCTGTTCTGCTTCCAACTGGCCGAGTGACCTCAGGTCTCTCACAGTGTCCTTGGGCCTCAGTTTCCTCATCTATTAAAATATAAGTGGAGGAGTAAAAAGTCTTTGAATCCCAAGATGTTATGGTATAAAATTCCTGCCAAGATAAATCTCTCAAGTGTATTTTCTTGTATTTCCCTGCAGCCTTCTTTCTACTTGTTCTGCACATGGAAAGTATTGGATGCCTCGTCCTTCTACACCCTCCCCAGAACTTGAGAAAATCTGGAACGTTTCTTTTACAAAAGAGGTTGAGCTATATTTTCTATGCATTTGGTTTTTCTTTTCCAGTAAAGTCCCTACCTTCTCTTCCAATTGTAAGTAACCAGTGCATCAGAAAGATCATCGATTCCCATCAGGCTTTTTGAGTCTGGTAACTAATTTGGTTGTTTCAGATATCTTTTTCAGTGTGAATCAGCTAATACCAGTCTATCTATTAATCTCTGATTTACACTGTGGTAATTTTAAGTAAGATATTTCTCATAGAAAAAAATACATTGGGAAAAAATGTGTTTGGAGAATTCCTTTGCCTATTTGGGACCTACAGAATTTTAGTTGAAAACCCTTAGGGAAAGTTACAAACTTACTCTTATGGTTTGTATCTAGATGTCCCCCCATAGCCTCATGCAGTCGTAGGTGGGGCTTTTTCAAGGGTGGCTGAATCTAGAGTATGTGATACTAAGATTAAGGGTGTGTGATTACTAAATCAGTCCACTGATTGTTTTGGCAGCACCCTAATCCTGGTAGCCTAGATAAAGGGGGCAGAAAAAGGTTGTCATGGCTCCTTGCTTGCTTTGCTGCCTTCTGCCCACCATGACCTGTTTCTCCTCTGTGATGCCCCTCTGCTATGCCACCCTGCTTTGCTGTCAGCCAATTCTGGACTGATATCTCTACAAACTGTGAGCCAAATAAACCTTTCCTCCCCTAAATTTGGGTGTCCAGTATTTTGTCTCAGCAACAAGAAAAGTAACTAACACACTTACCTTTGTATTTCTACAGACATTGTTTATCATTAGAAAGTTATGGAGAGTTGGTTGGGAGTGGTTAAAAGCAGATCTTGTGTTCCAATCTCAAAGGGAAAGTAAAAATCAATAATTTAATACAGTTTGCACCATCTAGCATCTACCAAAAGTATTAATTTTGATAGCAATGTCAGCCTGAATGTACAGAAGAGCATAATTATAGATTACAATTCCAATTTAATGAGAACATTCCTCAGGCTGATATGTTTGAGTCTTATTCCCTTTTGGAAGATGTAGACAATGGGTGGTCACTGCATGATGTTTAATTCTGTTGTGTAGTATTGTTGATGCACAACTGGTGCTAAGCTGATCTTTGTTATCTTCCTGGGCCTGCAAGAAGAAAAGCACACCATTGTTAAAATCAACCCCTATTCACAGGTATAGCACCAATGACAAATGTCTATAGAGCAAGATAGTTCTCCATGGCACCAGAACAACAATTTAGTTTGATCTTCTGCTTAGGCTGACTGACCATATGGCTCGTTGGGTGACAAGGCAGAGTATAAGGTAGGACCCATGGACCTTATAGACTGATGTGAGGGCTGATGCTGAAATGAGGAAAATCAACATGGCAGCCTGTTATGTTTTTCAGATGTGTCTTGAAAAATAAATATGAGGTCTTCCTCATAACCATTCATATCCAGGCCTTTCTTCCTTTTGGATCCCTTAAATCTCTTAGTTGGCCCACTTCTGATGCACAGAGAAGTGTCAGTTCAGTAGCTGACAGAAGCTGAAAAGTGTTTCTCTTTGTTCCAACATTGTGAATGTAAATTCTGCTGCAGTTTTGACCCACAGAAGCTGGGTTTTCTTCTCAGCTCCTCCAGGCAAGTCATTTATTCTCTTGGGACCTTTTTAATACATCTATAGGAATAAGGAATTTAGAATAGGCAAATTTTTGCAGAACTGTCTACATAATTTGCAGGTCCAGGGCAAAATAAAATGGCAGGGCCTAACGTTTAAAAATGATTAATATTTTCAAGATGATAACAATGCCTTAACCCAAGTATGGGATCTTTCTGAGTAGAAGGCCATGCCTAACAGTGTGGGCAACACAAAGTCACACGCTGACCTTCATCTCCTCCATGCCTTGTCCAGCGACATACTTGTCTGATATTACAGCCTTTCCTTTCATCTCCACATGCACAACCCTCATGCAAAAATCAAATACCAGGACAAAAACAAAGTAAAAACTAAAAACTGGAGTTGCATTTTTTGCCTGAAATCCATCTTGCTTTTATTTTTCATGTCCCTGTGACCAAAAGTTGTACCTCAGCCCTTCCTGACTTCCTTTTATTCTCCAAGACGGATTTTCTTCTTTCCTGCCTAAAACATCCAAATGACCTTTGCTTTGAGCTTTTTCTAAATCACCATATGTTAGATAATTGTGCCCAAAGGAGTTACTTCCAGAGTGGCTTAAACACAAAAGAAAAACACACAGCCAATTTTTTTTCTAGGGCAGTGCAAACATTTCCTTAAACCTAAGTGTCTCTAGAGGAAAACTGACAGAATAAACCTTTCACCCAGCAAGACCATTCCGTGTAGGGCTTGTACTGAATTCTGCTTGCGTTTTTACATCCCTAATTTATCTACTGTTTTGCCAATAAAAGCAGTCATGTTCTTTGATTTAAGTTTTGTTGTTTTTTTTTTACAATGGAAAAGTGGCCAGAGAAAATGGCTCAGTTGAGTGTTTTATTAACGGAAAGAACTGATATGCCAGCAGCAATCCAAGTGCTTTGTCCCTTCTCTGTCATGCTACACCTAAAATAAAATAGTACCAATCTGAGAAGTAGGATATTGGAGTTAAATGTCAGCAAATTAATGGCTTTTCAGATGTTATATTTACTAAAAAGTGGAGTACCAAAAGAGAAATACATTAGTATAATTTACCAATTACAAAGCAACTACCAAAAAAAGGAGGATTCTCTTAACCTGCCTTTGAGGAGAGTAAATTTAATTTTTTGCAGGACTAAATTACTGAAGTCTCATTCAAGAAAATAAACTTCTTGTCGAAAATGTCACTATAATCTCAAATCAATAGAAAAATCAGATTTATTGCTGGAATTAAATCCTAGAATTTTAAGAAGAAAACATTATTCCAAATCTAGTCATGACTGACAACCCAACTGGAAGGTGAATTTATTTTCAATTTTGACGCTGTAGGGTGTTCTGTTTATTATCAAAACCAAATACATGGGCTGAGGATGTAGTTTATTGATAGAGCACTTGTCTAGCACATGTGAAGCCCTAGGTTCAATCCCTAGTACCAGGAAAAAAGTACATTTACTTCTGTAATCTTACAAAAACAAAACCCATCTGTCTCAAATATTCAAGATCATAGATGCTTAGGTTTTTTGTTTTTGTACTGGGAATTGAACAGAGGGCCTCACCCATGCTTAGCTCTACCACTGAGCTACATCTCCAGCCCATATACGTTCAGTTTCAAGGCACAGCTTAGGAAGAGAATATTATACATGCTAATGAACCACTCTCTTGTTATGAGTATTCTAAATATTTGAATACCTTTACCCTTTAAAACATGAGCAAATACCTACATTGAGAACTCGTCCACTTTGCTCCCTAGTGGCAGGATTGTATTAAAATTCCCTGCATTAGTTTCCTAGGGCTGTCATAACAAAGTACCATAGAGTGGTGTCAAGTGATGGAAATGTGTTCTTGCACAGTTCTAGAGAGCCACAGCTCTGAAATCAAGCTGTCAGTGAGGCTAGGCTCCCTCCTGCTTTGTCTTTTCCTAGCTTTTGATGGTTGGCAGCAATTCTCCATCTATGCCTGCCTTGTCATGCGGCCTTCTCCCTTGTCGCTTCTCTTCTTATAAGGACACTGGTCATCTTGGACAACTTCATCTTAACTAAGTTCATCTGCAACAGACCTATTTCTTAATAAGGTCACATGGTGAGATTTTTGAGAATGACAGGATTTTGGGGGGTTCTATTCAACCTAGTATACTCCCCTAAACACATGGTAAGCTCTCCTACATTTAAATGAAATAAAACAACTTTATGAAGTATTCTGGAGAAGAAAAACTCAACGTATTCCCTAAGAATCTGTCTCCTTCAGCAATACATCTCAGTGGTTCTCAAAGTGTAATCCAAAGACCACCCACATCAATTTTACTTGGCTGGTAAGGGTTTACTAAAAATGTAGATTTTAGACTCCACCCCAGATTTGCCAAGTCAGAACTGCTAAGTGTAGAGGCCAGGAACCTGCATTTTAAACAAGCTCCTGGTGGTTCCATGCACACAAAAATTTGAGAACTACTGATCTATAGTTTCTGAAAAATCTGCCTTACATTCCCCATGGTGCTTCTTAAATTTATTCCTTATTTCCCCCCTCTTTGCAGGTGAAATTGAGAACAGCTGGTCAACAAACTTTCTTATAATTGCACACCATTGTAAAGCTATTCCTCATTCCTTTTTCCCTCTAGACAAAATCATATAAATTTAAATAATACTAATTCCTTAGTTTTGATGGGAGGTATTGCCTAGTCATTAAATCATTTAAAAACTCTGGTCAAATTCTTTTCATCTCCAGAGCCATAGACAAAATCTTTGGGTCATGGAATGAAATACTACCATTTTGTACTTCAGTTTTAAAAATCTGAAGCCTAGAAAAGTCACACTAAAATAACCTGTATTAGTTGGGATTTTGCAGACAAATA
The DNA here is from genome assembly GCF_000247695.1 of Heterocephalus glaber. Next base: position 2,446,228 of record NW_004624905.1, read on the forward strand.
GAATCACAAAGATGGAGACAGAAATCTCACCATTTACAGCTGGAGGCCCAGGAAAGTTGGTGGTATAAATTTTGGTCTCAGACACTGCAGAGGGGTCCCCAGTTGCAGGGAAACTGCCCTTCCAGCCCGTGCCCCTGGCAGCAATCTACTTAGCCGCACGGGTGCCTGCAGGACACACACCCCCTTGCCCCGCTCCTCTGGCCTCTTGGCTATACTGCCACCTGGTTCCACACTACAAACGGACCACCAGACCACCATACCCAGTAAGTTGGAGGGATCATCACCTCCCATTGGAACCAGGACTATCTTCAGGGGAAGGGCAGCTGGAACCTGCAGTACAACCCTGCAGAGTTCAACCCTACGGGAGGACAGGGAGCTCAACTTGGGTCTTGCAGCCAGAAATCTGCCTGAATCTCACTGGTCTGCAACTGGCTTGCTGAGACTCATTTACTGATATCTGCACACTCCTACCCATGTTGTCTATTGTGACAGCAAAGACATACCCTGAAGGAGGCCTTTCATTTTCATTTTTATTTTTTATTTCCAAAATTATCATTGATTTATATCTGCACACTCCTACCCATGTTGTCTATTGTGACACCAGAGACATACCATGAAGGAGGCCCTTTATTTTCATTTTTATTTAT
>NW_004624905.1:2452421-2488398 GCF_000247695.1 Heterocephalus glaber
AAACTGAAAGTGTGGATAAGGGTTAAAATGATTAAAATGAATAACTGATAATTTGAAATAGGAAAAAAGGTCCAAAGAGGTAGGGATGAAGGGAGGAGAAGGGGAAAGGGAAGAAGCAAAAGGAAAAATTATGAGAAAAGAAAAACAATGGAAATGATGACTATGTAAATAGGGAAGGGTGGAGGGGATGAAGGGTGCACAGGTAATGGGGAAAAAATAAGAATCAAGATACATCATGTACGGGTACAAGCACCCAATGATAAATGTAAACATATTATATACCTAAATTGTACCAATAAAAGAACTTAAGAATAATAAATTTTAAAATTAATTAATTAATTAATTTTGGTCTCAGTCTGAGAGCTAGGGATGTTGGTGTTATAGAGCCCAGTCCAAGGGCAAGACAAGATCCATGTCCCAGCTCAACAAGCAGGAACCAAAATGGGAAAATTCCTCCTTCTTCCACTTTCTGTTCTAGTAGGGACCTCAGTAGACTGGAAGATGACTGCCCACGCTGCAGATGGGATCTACTTTGCTGAATCCACTAATGCAAATGCTAATTTTACCTGAAAAACTTCTTACAGACAGACTCAGAAATAATCTTTAATCTGGCACCCCTTGGCCCGATCAAGTTGACACACAGAATTAATCACAACACCATCATATTCGGGGTTACTTCCAGCTGTGAAAAATGCATACATAATTAAGTATTGCTAGCATATTAGACAGTGTTTGCCTCTATTTCCTCCTTCCTTCCTGTTGACCCTGTATGGAAAATGTTATCAATGAAGAAACAAGCTTACCACATCTAGGCTGTGGTCTCAACCCTGTAGGGCAAGAAAAGGTAACGAGACCAGGGAAAGGGGTGGCCATAGGGTAGGAACAAAGTAACTTTTCATCTGAGCTAAAGCTTTTGCAAGTCTTGAGAACTTGTCATTTCTTCTTTAAGCAATTTAAAATGAAACTTGGTGAGATCTACAACTAACACTCTGATATGCTAGAGTCAGAAAGTTTGGAAGATCTAGCGCTGATACCTGATATTATTTCTCATGCTTTAATTTAGCTCTCCCTTAATACAAAACTCTGAGTTGATTGTTCACATATGCATTCATCACACATCAGCCAACATTCCTGGGGTACTTACTATCTTGAAGTGGAAGCAGTCATATAACACCAGAGTTGCGATATGTACTGTGAATGATAGAATTTCTGAATGAAAGCAATGAAATGGGAGTGGAAGAAAGTGGGAAGTGCTACTTAGATCCAGATCTACACTGATCAATGAGGAGAAAAGACTCAAGGAATCCTCTTTGTGAGTGAAGAGAGCACAACTGAGAGATAGCACAACCAGGTCACCCAAGTTGATCATTCACACTTCTCTAGTAGTAGAAAAAATACTAACTAGCTAGTAGCCATCCACATCTAGTATTTCCTATTCTAGAAACAATTGGGAGATTTTGCTGAGAGTCTCTTAGTGAGACTGGGAAAGTTAACAAGTTTTAGTGACTTATTCAAGCATTTACTAAATACTTATATAAGCACAACTTTTTAATTATTATTAAGAATTGATTTAGAAATTAAAGGGCACAGTCAGCTCTTGTAGGCTTTATAATTTATTCAGGAAAGAAGACATATGTATTGTTAAAGAGTGCTATAGGGGTTCAAATTAAGGATTAGGTTTTTCCTGTGAAGTGCAATTGATCAGGGGGACTACAATGAAAATGATAATCTAGAACTTAGTCCTGAAAGAAAAGGCAGGTGACATTGATAGAAAGAAAGAGGAGGGCTGGGGATGTAGCTCAGTAGCACCGCATTTGCCAGGCAGGTTGGCAAGTTGGATTCCCAGTACCAAATGTGTCACCAGCACTTATTCTGCCCCAGCTGCAGGAAAAAAGAAAGAGAATGTTAAGGATGGCAATTTCTATGTAAAGTTATGACTCAAGAGTTTTAAATATCATTTCCCCTTATATCCAGTTGGCCAGATCTTGGTCACATGGCTACATCTCTTCCAATGAAGCCTGGGAAATGTAGTCTCTAGGGGTGGGCATGTGTCAGGCTAAAACTTCAAGGGTTCCTATTTAAAGAAATAGTGGAGCGCAAGCGCAAGGACCCGAGTTTGATCCCTGGTACCAAAAAAAAAAAAAAAACAGTGGATATAAGACAATCAATAACTATCGTAACTATTGTAACTTAGTGAGAAAGTCTTTTGTGAAACTGTTTTAAAAAACAATAACGGAAAGGCCGGGGATTTAGCTCAGTGGTTCTGGCGCCTCCCTTGCAAGTTCAAGGTCCTGAGTTCAATCCTGGTACCAAAAAAAAATTATAATAATAAGGGTAAATCCAGATTTTCAAATATCAGGTTTTCCAGTATTGCTGTATATTTGTGAAGGGAAAAGAAGGAAGAAAATGTCACTTTCTTTTCCTCAAACTATGCTCCAGGGTCTAGGATTTTTACCTAATCAGTATGTCAAGAAAGCATTGAAGAATTGTGTGGGCAAACTAGTTGTTAAATCTTTGGAACATTTTTTGTTAGAGTATCATGTATCTTATTACACATACTATGAACCAAGAGCTTTTCTGGAAAGAGACAGCTCCAGATGAAAAACGTAATTGTCCAAGTGAATCTTTAGTTCCATCTTTATCAACACACCTGGGGCATTTCCAGTGTTACATCTTCCCCTGGAAGTACCACACTTTCATTCCAACTGCAACTGCTTTCCCTGGAATACCTAGTTCCTCTTTAAAATTCAGCCTGGACACAAGTAGTCAACACTCTTTGTTTAGCTTCTCTTTATGCAGCTAAGATAGGCTGGCATTCAAAATGACTTAACTGAATATGATGGGAGAACCCAAAGTAAATAGAGAAAACAGACGCAGCATAACAATGGTAAGGTTTTGGGGGCACTCTGCAGAGAGAATTCTGAGCCATGGGGACAATGGTGGGAGGACTAGCACAGTGTCAGAGACTCTCTTTGCTAGCTCCCTGACATTGTTTCCAGGTGGGCTCTGGCCACAGCTTGTTTTTATAATCTCTAGGAACCTGGCCCAGATAGTTCTACCCCTGAATGAAAACCTTTGCCTGCCATACTGGGGATTATAAAGACAAATTAAAAGACACCAGCTCCTATGTCAGGCCCTGAGGTACTCACCATGAGCAGTGGGTAGTGTCTCATCTTTCTTTCCACATCCATGACCAGCATAGTAACCAGGACATGGCTGGGGCTGAATGTAATGTGTCTTAGGTAGAAATCCAAAGATTTTCCTTGTACAAAGGATCAGAGCACAAATCAATGTTTTCCATTTAATTTCAGTTTGGTAGCTGAAGACCATATTCTCCTGAAATGGTTGGGATTAGGATGATGGGCACCCTGATTAGCCAAGGCTCCATGATTTAGGTTACCTGCTCTACTTGGCTTCACACACTGCAAAATAGGAGGTGACTTGTAGACCTGACAAGATCAGCAGACCAACCACTTCACTTTCAAACGAGGAAGCTGGGTCCCAGAGAACCAGGCTAGTGTGGTAATCTGGTGGCAGAGCTGCACCTGGAACCCCAATCATATAACGTCCATGTCTGTCTTTGTTTTTTTTTTTTTTTTTTTGGTACCAGGGATCAAACTCAGGTCGTTACGCTTGCATAGCAGGAAGCGAGACCACTGAGCTAAATCCCCAGCCCTGTCTGTCTTTGTTTTACCACACTCCTCATCACGGCTTCCTACCTCTTCTCATTTTCATTAGAACCTTGGTCTCAAGGAAGCTTCAAAAGGTGGCTGTCACTTCGGACAGGTGACTCACTACTGTCCCTGTTCCTGCCTTCACAGTCTAGTGGGACTTTTGTTAGTTCCCAGAGGTGAACTACTTCCTTATGGTCACTCCATAACCCTGGAAATTTAGTACATCTGAAAACAGACACTGTCTGCTATTGTGTTGCAATAGGAAACATAAAGTCCATAGTTAAAGGTTTGATGCCCAGGGCTCCCTCAGACTTGTAAGAGGTGAAGCCTTGTTGGAGTCCTAGGTCACTGGGGACATGCCCTCAAAGGGGACTCTGGGATCATTCACTCAGTCTCTCTCTGGATCAAGATGTGGCCACTCGCCCTGACACCCTGACATGTACCCTAACCACAGTGGGCTGCTAGTCTCATCACTAGAGACCCACATGATGGGGCTACCTGATCTTGGACTGGAGACTCCAGACCCATGTGCAAAAATAAACGTATTTTGTAAAGTATACTGTGTTGCATATTTCATTATAGTGGCAAAAAATTGACTAATACATTGCCTGCTCCTGAGCTTATCTATGGAGGCTCTGGGGACTTGAAGAAGGTAGGGTTGGTGGGGTCCCAAGCGGGTCATAGATACCAGAAAGAACTTATTGAAAGTAATGCTGCTTTATTCTTCTTAAAAACTCTCTCCCTCCCACCCACTTCCTCCTTCCTGAACAAATTGTTGGAAGACTTTCCAAATTCCTGATTCCTGGTCTGGAACAGATAAATCAAAAGGGCCAGTAACTCTGTGCCCCACACCTTTACTGAAAATTACTCCTATTAAACAGTATGTAGTTTACTACCAGAGGACAAATTTATTTTAAAATAAATACTTTTGCTGGGTGTGGTGGTGCACACCTGTAATCCCAGCACTTGGCAAGCTAAGGCTGAGGAGGAGCACTGTGAGTTCAAGGTCAGCCTGAACTACATAATGAGACCCTGTCTCAAAAAACACTCATACATGCATGGATGGACAGATAGATAGATAGATAGATAGATAGATAGATAAAAATACTTTTATTTGACTATAATAACATTTACTCTTGTATTAAATTCCTGGGGAACTATAGAGAACTATAAAGAGGTTTTAAAAAATATAATCCCACCATCACTGACAGTGTGTTGGTATATTTCTTTTCAGTCTTTTATCAACACATACACACAGAGAACTACCATATAATTGGAAGCAGAGTAATGATTAAAAATGAATCAAAGTTTCAGTTTACAAAAATAGGCAAGAAAAGAGACCCATGTAGCCCAGGAATTGTTGACACACATGTAGAGATAAACACAAGAAACCTTCATTTTTGAATTTAGAAAGTGAAAACTGAGCATGGTATTCATATTCTTTTTTTTTTTCTTGCGGGGCAGGCAGCAGAACCACTGAGCTAAATCCCTGGCTTCATGTTATTCTTGTAACTGGTTCTTCCTAATGAAAATATCAATTTTAAATTTTTTAAATTTTTAATGTATTTTGGCACCAAGCAATTGTATGTATCAATTGTATGTATGTGGGGTACAGTGTGGCATTTCAATACATGGGTACAATGGAAAAAATTACATCTGTTCATTTGTTGATCAGGATTAGAGTAAGTGTTTGCTGTGACTCTGACTACAGTCACTTTCTGTTCTCTTGCTGAAGTGGAATGAATCAGTGTGCTGTGGAACAGGGCTGAAGCAATGCTAATGGCAGCGAGGGCTGCAGCAGCGACAGCCTGAACACAGGAAATCACATTGGAAGGGGAAGCTCACGGCTGGCAGAAGTGTGTTAACCTTTCATCCATGTCACTGGGTTTAATATGTCAACTTTGTAGTAAAAGCTGCTTCTCTGAGCTCAGGGTTCATAAAAAGTGTTACTGGTCCTTGATGTTCCCAGTCAAGGATAGTAAGGAAAACAGAACTCTGAAAGCTCACATTGATGGAAGCAAAGACGGAGCTGGGGGGTCAGCCCAGTGCTCCAGCTCCTCCCCAGCCTGACAGAACTGAACAGCTATTCATAGCCGCTGGAGTGCTTCCAAGCTGTGAGTGTAAATTTACTTGTATCATCTCTGCAGAGAGGAACTGTGTAGTCCCCAGCGCCTCCCGGTTGATTCAGATCGACTGTTTATTTGTTTAGTCCTGTAATGATATTATCCACAGGGCTAGAGCCACACTGGGAGGATGAGGAATTCCTGGAGGAGGGAGGCTGTGTGTGTTTATTGCCCTGTCAGTCCTTCCCGACAAAAGACAAAAGTTTCTGTAATTTGTGTGTTCCCACACACACGATCCATATGGACAACATCGAGTATAGGTACTAAGGGAGAAAAAAAAAAAAAGGATTACCAGAAATCAGGATGCTAACTGCCTTGTGAGAAATGTGGAGAAATGCTCTCACAAGGAGCCTCTGATTAAACACCACAATTCCAGAGCTGGAAGAAATTCTGAGACATTATCCATACCAAAGAAAAAGATCCACCGGCTCCGGACTAACAGGCCTGGTGCTGCCTTGGACCTTAAGCCTTATTTATTTTTTTCTTCTCTTTTCAAGCTCAGTGGTTTCTGTTGCTGTCGCGAAAGAATCTAAGTTTCTCATGGCAATGCTTATTTGGGGGGACCATGATTTCCCTCTTCCTCAGCACATTTATTTATAGCTCAGTTTCAATGCAGTTCATAGTTTTGGGTATATTATCAGCGCCAATTCAAGTTCATCTCCTCAGTGTCGGGCTGAAACCACCTAAAATGTGCTGCCAAATTGTTCCTGATTGGTTTTCTGGAAGCATCCACTCTGAAAGCTTTTTCTCCCTCAGGAACGTGCCATCCATCCAAGAAATACATGACTGGAAAGAAAGGGCGGAACAAATGAACAGAGTCAGCATGTCACTCAGTGGGCTGGCGATCGGCAATCTTGCTGTGGCCCTGCACACTGACACCACTTCACTCCATTTGATCAGGGCCACCTGCAAGTCTCATGCCCATCATCGGTGCCCCGATGGCCAAGGGTGCTGTAGCGAGGAAGGTAATGTGCTGAGATGGATGGATTGCTGCCACAGGCCTTGAGAAACAACACTGAGGGCATGCCCAGAACACCCCCACAAAGGATGCCACGCCAGCAGCCGGCGAGGGAGGATGGAGGACCTAGCAACCTCAAACAGCCTGGGCTCATTTTGAGCAGTGGGACAAGACAACCAGGGTTGGATCATGAATAGCAGCCATTTGTGGTTCCCAAACAATGGAGACATTGCATGATCAAGGCCATGGAAAGGATACAATGAGCCACATCCGTCTTCCTGGCAGTAGTTGCTACAGCAGCTCGATCCAACTGACGCAGACCACTCCAATCTGAATCTAGTGAAAAGCCGAACTGCTTAGATAGAACTATAATAGAATAATAGGACACAGGAGGAAAATGTTTAACAAGTGAACTAGAAGTTCATTAGTCATCCTCAGTGGCCTGGAATTGCTGGAAGAGGCAGCAGGAGAGAGGCTGCTGCTACTGGGATGTGGCCTCAGAATGGTACCCACCAGTCTCTGAGTTTGCCTTTTCAGGTCCCCTAGGTGGGAAAGAAAATCTATGAGAATCCCCTACATTGCTTACTGGGTGTGAGTGGTAAGGAGAAAGATGAGAAAAACTTGCCCAAGAACAAAGCAAACCTATTAACCAGAGGGGCTGTCACAAAGCAAAATATAGGCAGCTCAAGTCTTTTTAATGACCAGAACCAGGGTGTCCTGTGCAAACACAAATAGTGCCCTGCCTGCCTGCTGAGGCCTAAAAACCTAACCATTGTCATCTTCACGGGCCCTTGTCCTGGTCTTCTAGTTCCCTACCACCTCCTCCTAAGAGGGCCTGGCCCTGCCAAAAATCATTTGCAAATAAAGAGCCCTCAGAAATGTCCCCTGCCTTCAGCCAAAAAGAAGAACCTCTTTTCCAATAAATATTTGGCCGGGAAGGGTGGAGAGGGGCCAAGAGTCACCGAAGGAGCCAGAGGCCTGGGTTTGTTTGGATTGCCCGCCGGTGGCGCGGGAGCTGCCGCGCGCAGCTGACCACGGGCACAGATAGGTTAATTTCCACATGGAGCTGCAGAAACCCTATCCGCGGGTTGCGAAGCGCGGGTCAGCCCAGGCATGTTAATCTGTTTAGCATGTGCGCCGCGCGGAGGAGCCAGACCACCGGGGCGCAGGAGGCGCGGCCGCAGCCGCAGCCACAGCTCGCTCCTCCGGGGGAGTTAATAAAGAGCTTACGGCAGTCAGCGCCGCGAGGCTGCGGGCGGCTCCGAGCCGGCGGCCGGGCAGGGCAAGGCGGAGGCGGAGGCGGAGGCGGAGCCGAAGGCAGAGGCGGAGGCAGAGGCGGAGCGTGTTGGCCTCGGAGCGGCCCGCGCGTCCGCGGACTGGCCGCACAGCGAGCGGGCCGGGCTGGAGCGCAGCACCGCGCCGCCGGGAGGAGGGGAGCGGGGCCTCGGGGTTTCGAACATTTTTAACTAATCAAAATATTTGCTGATGAGTATTTATTTTCACAAGAACTCGATTTGGCTGGAGACTTCCCGAGCAACAATATGCGCTGCCGGATTAGGTTTGTGATGAGGCCAAGCAAGGCTGGGTTTATTGAACATCCGCGCCCGGAGAGCACCCGCTCCGGCCCTGCTGGGTCTGCGTTCTGGGGAAGCTGCATTCCCAAGGCCATCTTTTTGCAGATGGCGCTTAGAATACAACCGCATGACACCTCCCCACCCCCAAGGACGGAGGAGAGGCTTCGTGTATTATGTTTGGGCTGAATGAAAAGAGGAACGCATGTCCTTTCCTGTCCAAGCCAACAAAAGAGAAAATAGCGGGAACCATTTCTGTCTTGAAAAGGGAGAGCCAGCGCTAAGGGGTTCCAACCAAAACACGGACAAGAAGACCGGATAAATGCAGCGTCCCCCAATACATCCCTCCTTCGCACTAAGCTGCCCCTTCCTCTTGTCTTTTGTCCTCCCAATATTCCCCTAAAACAGATTCGCTTTGAACTTTACCCGGCAAAGTTTTTGAGTCTGGTCCAAAAGTGATTAAACAACTTCATTCAAACCATTGCAAAGCCACTGGCCACTATTTAGGAAAAGCCACGGAAGTAGTTCAATCACGTTTGACAATGTGCAAATGAGGAAGTCTTAGAAAACAGCCTTGAACTGTAGATGCCTGGAAAATGCTGGACCATATTTTTAAAATGTTAATGATTGAGAAGTGGATGGAAATATCCTAACTGGTGGCAGTACCAGTCATTTTGAAAGTGGCCTGCTGCGGCATGAATTCTTTTGTTAATCTCTAGCAATTCAATAGTGCCTGCTAAACAGACTGACTTCTTAGTGGTTGTGTCTCAGAAATAAAGAGAGGCTGGGCAGGGTTGTCTGGAAGACAGCGTGGAAGACTCCTGCCAACAAGTGCCTGCTGTTGGTGTAAATGAACTGATACTGAAAATAACAAGTTGGATCTGAGCAAGAAGAAAGTAAATTCACCCACTGTTGAAAAGACTTCCCAAGTGCATGATGAGACAGAACTGGTTCAGATATGTAAAGGAAAAAAAAAAGTGAAGAATCCTAGACATGCTAAGCTACATAGCACTGAGAAATGCAATCTGCACCTTAGAAAAGCAAGCATACCACTGGGAAGTAGAAGGTAAAATGAACCATTAGAAACTATGAATACACATTTCCTTTCATTCTATACCAGACGCTTTTATTCAGCTTGGGGAGCCCAATTGAATAAGAGATTTGGAGAACTAAAATAGTCTCTCTTCTCTCCTGTATATCCTTCATTTGTTTGGTTTATAAGTATCTTGATCTTAATGACTTAACAGTTGGCACCTGTCTGATGTTGGTCCATACACTCCCCCAACTTAAAATCAAGTTATCTATTACTTTGAAAAATAAGGCATTGTGGTTTTTTCTTTTTCCCCAAAGAGATCCATGGACCTGAATTTAAAACAGAAATGGAAAGATAGCACTAATAAAAACTACCTGAATTTTATATTATTTTGAAATTGGTTGGCACAGATGAGATGACTAAGGAATATAAAAATTTCAGAGCCAAAAGAAATCAGAGCTGAGGAACTTAAATTCTTTGGAATTAAAGAGGATGGGTTCAGTATTTTAAACTCAAACGTCCTTTACTAGTGACTCCAGCCAAAAGAGGGCACTTTGCACCTGCCAGTCAAGAGAAAGATAATAAAGTGTCTGGTGTCCAGTAACCAATGGAACTGCCCACCTGGAAAGTGGCATATTCTCACATTGAGCCTGAGGTTTCTGAGTATCTTCCCCACCTCCATGTGAGAGGATTTCCATTGCCTCGGGCTGCCTTAACAAAATACTACAGACTTGTGGCTTTAACCACAAGTATATGTGCTGCCGAAGTGGGCGCTTTCGAGGCAGGCGCCTGAACCACTGAGCTAAATCCCTGCCCCTTAACCACAAGTATTTACTTCTCACAGTTCTGTAGTCTGGAAGTCCAAATCTAAGATATGGACCGATCTGGTGCCAGAGGACTCTTCCTACCTTGCACATGGCCACCTTCTTGTTGTGTACTCCTGTGGCAGACAGATCCAAGCTCTAATTTCTTCTGCTTCTTTTAAAGACACTAATCCCATCTCAGTCCCCATCCTTATGACCTCATCTAAACCTAATTACCTCCCAAAGACCTAACCTTCAAGGCCCAGATTAAGGCCCTGTAAAAGGTCCACATCTCCTTTGAAGCTTCCTCTGTCCTCCTTTTGCATGACCCCTTATTCCTCTTTAAGTATTTTTAAAGCATGTGCTTTGCCATCCTTGTTTAGTTGCTTACATAGCTTTAACTACTTTGGATTAAAATATATTTCATGGTCCCCCTTATAGAACATTAGGGTCATAGTCTGTTTTGGTGTTGTAACAGAATAACTGAGACTGAATATAAAGAACAGGAATTTATTTACTCTCCATTCTGGAGTCTGGGGAGTCCAAGAGCAAGGTACTGCACCTGGTGAGGGGCTTCTTGTTACATTGCCCCATGGCAGAAGGCTTCACATGGATGACAGAGTAGGAAAACAGAGCCAAACATGTCCTTTGATAAGGAAGCACTGCCTTGATCATGAACCCAATCCTGTGGTAACAGGCATCAGTCCATAAGTGAGGGCTGGAGCCCCCATGATGTAATCACCTCCAGTTAGGCCCCACCTAACTGCAGCAGAGATTCAGTTTCCAACACATGCTTTGGAGGGGCACACTCCAACCATAGAACAGGGACAATGACAGAGGATGGTAAAGATGGCAGCTCACACTGAGTTAGCCTATATCAGGTGCTAAAGCTTTCCTTTCATTCTGTTATATAATGTTCACAATAAACTTATGAGATAGTGCTATTACTCCCCATTTCACACATAAATACACTAAGGCTCAGGATGGTGAAACACCTTATTAATCAGGTTAATTAGTGGCAGGGCTGGCCTCAAACCATTGGTCTTTTACTACCAAGCCTGTGATCTTAACCAGACCACTATTATACAGGCCCATCTTTTCACGCATAGTGCCCCCCTAAAAGTCTGTGGGGGTGATTAAGTAACAGTTTATTTCAGTGCCCCTGGGGTCAAAGTTCTTAGTGGAAACCCTAACATTTTGAGTATCAACATTTTTCTTACTAGGCAGAATTATATTTCTAGTCTCTTCAATGTATAAATTCTTGCCTCCTCCTTTCTTTTAAATCCAGGTGTCTTTCTATCCCTTCTGATGAGGTTCTATTTGTACCTCCCTTGAGCCTATGTCACTCCAGTTGCCGTTGGTGACAGTGGCTGACAGCCTTAATTTTTATGTATTTAACTTTTGAATATATTAGAGACTAGACTGGGAAAATTTACTTGTCTCATTTGTTGCTCTAAAAAGTCTAAGATGGATGAGATATAGAAAAAACAGACTTTTGGAGAACTGAGTTTCCCAGGGTTCCTCTGTAGGGAGGTAAAACAGGGAGGAGGGGAAGTTAGGGTGTGCTGAAAAGCTCTGGAGGCAGAGAGTGAAGAAATCCCATTAAAATGGCAAGGGAGCCAGAACTTGACCTCCCATCATGATGCTCTTGAGGTAAGGAAGGAGCCATTCCTCAATTAGAGCAAAGAGAACAGCCAGGATCTTGATTAACCCATGACTCTCATGCTTGTATAGTGGAACTGTACTTCTGGTGCTTTTCTTCTAAGTAAATATGATGGCAAACTGAGGGACAAATTTAGTCAAGTACCTTGCATACAGCACACAAAAAGCACTTTCCTTCTTTTCCTTTTTAGTTGACATATAGTAATTGTACATATTTATGTGGTAGAGTATAATAATCAAATATGTGTGTACAATGTTTGATGATCAAATGGGTACTCAGCATTTCCATCTCTAAATGTTCATCATCTCTCTGTGTGGGGAACCTACAAACTCCACTTTTCTAGTTCTTTATAAAATATATAATTGGCTGGGGACTTAGCTCAGTGGTTCCACCACCTGCTTTGCAAGCACAAGGTCCCAAGTTTGATCCCTGGTACCAAAAATATATATATATATAATCTTTATGAACTATAGACACGCTATTGTGCTGTAGAACATCAGAAAAGCTCTTTTCGAACATGACATTGCCTCACTTTGTGGCCAGAAAGTATTTCTTCCTAAATAAAGTACTGATGAATTCTCAAAGTATGATGGACCCACGTGGTTTAGATAAGCCATTTTTCTGGGGTTCCAGATGAAAAAGAGAATCAAGCCTCCACCATTCCTCAAACACCAGGTGCCTAAGAAGAAGAGGAAGAATTTGCCCAGTGAATTCCCAAGGCTTCACATTCCAGAAGTGTCCAATTAAATGAGTCCAACCAGTTGCTTCTGAAATCATAAATTCCAAAAGACAATGAAAGTTGTAATCACAAGGGGTAACAGAAGCCAAACACATTAGGAACATGTTTCTTGGGCAAATAGCATAATCCCGGACACGCGGGAACACATGGTTTGCCTCAAACATGTTTCATTTTGTCATCGCACTGAGTGTGCAGTATTTCTCTTTGGGTGCAAGAGTGATTGATTTCCTTGGAAGAATTGTTTGTAAGAACATGAAAGTTGCCAAAGCAAACACGTTGGAGGGAAGTGTGGAGAAGGGGAGTCAGAATATTGGAGTAGATCTGGTCTTGGAAAGTTCACACAGAGGTGAGACAGTGAGATGTAGAACAAATAAAAACATTCTGCACACTTCATCTACATAAATTATGTTCAGAAATTCACTCTATGTAGACATTAGCTGTACAGCTACAAGTCTCCTGAGTGTGCTGCTAGAATATGGGCACAAAGCCAGTTTTTAAGTGAATAATTTATAACTTTTCCTCCACATAAATTAATTTATTACTATTTAGACCATCATGATTTTAATCCATAAAAGTTATGTAGTCATAAAAAAACCAATAATCTATTTGTCTTTTATGACAGAATTCTATTACTGACTTGTATTAATAGATTTCTCTCAGGATATGTTGACTAAATGGAAAACATTAAGCATATTTCCTTTTTTTCTCTACTATTAAAAACTATCTAAATAATACTTGTTATTGTGTGAATTTGAAATGCTCCTTTTATTCACTTACTTTTATTGTGCAATATTATCTTTAAAATGAGCATTTTTGTTGTGCATGGTGGCACATGCCTGTGATTCCAGCACTCACGAGGCTGAGGCAGGAGGATCACTGCAAGTTTGAGGCCATCCTGAGCTATAGTGAGTTTAAAACTAGCCTGATCTACATAGCAAAACTCTGTCTCAAGAAACAAACAAAAAATTAAAAAACCAAAAAAGAGCATTTTGAGCTCTTAATCTGCCCATAGGTATTACCTTCTAAAAAAAGGAAACTTGTTATATTTATGATACTCATATACATAAGTATGTAGTCACTTTACAGACTAACAAATGGATTTTTTTTTTATTCCATTAGGACTTTTTTTTCATATAGCCATTCTAGGGTACAAAATGAGAACATCAAAGAATTTGTTAGAGGATCTCTGAATAAACATTCCCATTTAAAGATGATACTCCAAGTACAAAGTAAAAATTTTTTGGTTTTTTGAGATAGGGTCTTGCTTTGTAGTTTAGGCTTCTCTTGAATTCACTGTGTAGCCCAGGATGGCCTTGAACTTGTGGCGATCCTCCTGTTTCAGCCTCCCCAGTGCTGGGGTTACAGGCATGCACCATCATGCCTGGCCAAAATAAACAATTTAGAACAAAGATGGGAACTAACTTTCTAGTAGCCAGCACTGCTCCATTACAAGAAGGTTCTCATCATTCACACTAAGACCTAGTCTCTTGCAGTCTCCCCATAACTGTCCTATTGCCCACTAGTACCTAATGAAAGGGGAGATCACTTCTATTTGTTATCTATTGTGTAAGAAATTACCCCCATGTTTAGCTGTTTAAAACAACATTTATTATCTCATGGTTTCTATGGCACAGAAGTCTGGGTAGAATTTAGCTGGATTCCCTAGCTCTGGGTTTCTCATGTGGCTCTCAGGGCTTGACTAGGAAGAATAAACTTCCCAGCTCATTCACGTTTGTTGGCAGGATTCTTTTTCTCTTTGGTTGATGGACTTAGGCTTCAAGTCTTCCAGGGCTGTTGGCTGGAGTCCTCCATCCAGAGCATCTGACAGCAGGTCAGCTTTTTGCATCAGTGCTAGCAAGCAAGAGGAAAGAGAGTGCTAACAAGATGGAAGACACAGTCTCAAACCCAGTCATATGTTGACATCCCATCACTCTTGCATTCTCTGATGAGAGCAATTCACTAGTCCAGTTCACACTCAAGGGGAAGAGATTACACAAGGATATGACTACCTGCAAGTGTGCATCATCACTGGGGACCCTGCCAGTGGCTGCCTACTATAGCACTAATGACTACTAGGGTTGTTATAGTCAGGGTTTTCAAGGGAATAGATTTAAAACAGGGCACATAATTTATAGCATTACTTTATAATAATCACCCAAAAAGTCAAATGCAGAAGAGCGAAAGAGATCTGTCTGTGCACTGGAGATCTGAAGAATCCAGCCCAGGGCCTGGACCCCACAGCGAAGTCCTGTCCCATATGAGTCCTCATCTGAAGGCTGAGGAGTCTGTGATGGAAGACTGAAGGTCTGCACCAGAAAGCTCAGGGGCTGGCACTGAAGGCTAGAAAGTCTGCACTGAGAGCCAGGAGAGGTCGCCCAGGTGAAGGCGGAGACCAGACCTCCTCCAAAAAGAACAATAGCCAAAGCTCAGCAGCCTCTGCTCTTCTGAGGATAGGAGGCAGCAGGAAGTGAGATGCTATTTGGAGTCTCTGACAGTCCCCATAGGTGAGCTGTGCAGAGACCTCCAAGACTCTGGAGTAAGCTGCTTCCAAGGAAAATCAGCAACACACAGTCTTCCCCTCCTGTTCTCTTTTTATGCCATTCTGGCAACAATCCTCGTGTGGCTCTTCCATGCCCAGAACCATGCTGACTCAGATCAGCTGGAAGTTCCTACTCACATTGACCATTAAGTAGTCCACCACAGGGTTGTGCTTCCCTTGCATCTGAGACCCCAGGTTCTTTCCCAGGACAGTGCTGCTCACAGTGATTCTTCACAGTGATACCACAGCATCAACTAGGGAGCTTGTTAGAATTGTGCATTCTCAGGCCCACTCAAGAGCTACTGAATTAGAAACTCTTGAGAATAGGGCCCAGCATACTGAATTTTAAGTGATTCTGAACATGCTAAAGTTTGAGAAGTATTGCTTTTGAAACAAAGGGAGCAGAACTGGATGGGTCTCCCACCTTCCCTCTCACAAGACCAGGATCTATCATGGGAAGGCCTACCCACATCTCTAGCACACTCATGACTGTTAATGATGACAACTTGCATGAAAAACCAGGAGATATTTTACAATAATGCCTCATGTGGCGAATGTAGAAGACACTGTTGATCTTTACCTTGGATTTCAGTGGATATCACCCATCTAAGCCCACAGGCTGATATTCCATAGGTTTTGAAGCCAAGAACTAGATCACTTGAACAAATCTTCAAAACAGCTAATCAACAGGAAAAAAAAATCACCCAGAGTCCAAATGTTAGATTTGTTCATAGACCTCAATTCTTAAGAATTCTTCCCAACGTTCTTCTTAAACTCTGTACTCATTCTCAAAAAAGAAAACAAATTGTGATGGCTTATAGGTCCAGCCCTAAGGAGTAAGGTGGCTGTGAATAGCTAATTTTGTGTACTTGATCCTTTTGGTAGGAATTTGAACTATGAGGCAAGTTAGCATCATTGCCATGGAATGCTATGGGAAAATCTTCACTCCTTCCCAGTTGTGTCCCTTCTGGTCTCTTCACCGTTCTTTCTTATCATCTCTGAGAGGCTTCCATGGTATTCTAGGAGAGAATACAGACTTGGAGCTGGAAGAGTTGAGTTCAGATCTAAGCTCTGGTACTTAGTATCTCTGTGGCCTGAAGCAAGTTATTTAACCTCTCTGATCCTCTGTTTCCTAATATTCAACAAGAAAAACACCTGTCTCTGAGGTCTGACATGTAAATTAAAAGTGATATGATGCAGAAGTTCCTGGTATGTAGCAGCTGCTAAAAAAAAAAAAAAATGGTATCCCACTCTTCCTTCCCCTTGTACTCCCTCTAGTGCCTAGTATAACAACTTGTATATCTTAGGTCTTCCATAAATGGTGGGTCTTCAGAAAGTCCTGAGCTATGCCTTCAGGCTGGATGGACTTTATTAGGAGGCAGGTAGTGGTCCTCACAGTAGAGCACCCAGATGTTCTAGTCCATGATTCTTGCACAGACAACAGGTTCTCTCTGCCTCCTTCTTAATATCTCACTAGAGAGATTCTCCCAAAACATCACTCTCACTGGCCATGTGATGTATTAACTATTAATCTGAGCAGGTAATTTAACAACCCTATGTGATTATTGTCCCATTCCCTGTAACACAAGAATAATGTATCTAGTGATACTCCTATGCAGTAATGTCTAAGACCTCAACTGCCCCCTGGGTCACAAGTGGTGAACATAGGAGACACAGTCCACTGTTTTTGACATTTCTTACCCACAATTCTGTAGATACAACTAACATATATACAACTAATATAAATATATACAGCTGTATATAAAACATATGTAATATATAAAAAAATTTTTTAAGGAGCATGGCTCTACTCTAGCCACTCTGGGATCAGATGCTGAAAAAAGGCCCATAATGACAGATATTCCAATCCTTCTCTTAACTGACTGCATGTTAATTGCTCAATAAAAAAAAATGCATGCCAAAGTCAATAGTTCAGATGAAAATATAGCAAATCCTCTACTTCTGTTTTATAATATGCATACTTATTAAAAAGAATCTGACAGCACCAATTCCTTGCCTTTATAGGCACAATCGTGTGTCATTTAACAACAGAATGACGTTTGAGAGATGTGTCGCTGGGTGACTCCTTAAATATACAAACATCACAGTGTGTATTTACACAAACTAAGGTGGGCACAATGTCACTAGGCAATTTAATTTCATGGGGCCATTGTCAGTATATTCATAATGTCATTAAGTAATACATGTCTGTACAGAGAACTTTAAAATACTGTTATAATGTCCCAAAGTCATATATGAAAATGTTGTTTTTAAATTACTGATTGGTCAGTGTATATGTATAACTTTTGCTCAGGTAATATGTTTAGGTCAAGCAAGTAAATATAAGTATGAAGAAGTTATGCTCCATTTGAATGGAAAGATCTTTTAAAAATCTTGTACCTAGCCGATTCCCGGTACCACCCCCCCCCCAAAAAGAAAAATCTTGTACCTAGAAATTACAACCAGGAGTCTTCTCTCATTTCAGTTCTATGGAGATTATAGACACATCTATAGTAGTCTATGAGTTTTTGTCAGACCAATCAAAGGTCATCCAGCATGTCAGATGTCATTCATATGGACATATGGATGGAAATATAAATTACTGCAACCCCACAGATTAGGGGAATTTATTTTCACTGTTTTGCCATTGGCCAAATAGACAATGCCAATTAAATCCAAATTATTTTATGCACATTGTTCACCTAGTAGATGAGTCAATTTTATTTAGTCAGAAATATTTGTTGAATATGTACATAGCATTGTGGAAATACAAAGAGTTACAAGGTATGGCTTTACTTTTAAGTAGTTTGAAATATAGTGGATGCTTAATAGTGGTTATAGTGAACATGGGCACTTCCTAAGAGCTCACACAGAATTAATGCCAAGTAAGTGGCACACATAATAATTAGGAATGGGGGGGGCAAGTCTTTCATGAGGACAAGTGAGAGTGATGGAATCCAGGCTCTGGAATCAGACTACACTAGCTCATCCACTTATAGATATACAATAATCACAAGTTCCTTATCTTCTGCTTCAGTATTTTCTTCTCTTTCACCATTCAAAAAGCTGCATATCCCACAGTTTGTAATAGCTAAATCTTGGAAACAGCCCAAATGTCCATCAACTGACATGTAGATAAAGAAGATGTGGGGTTTTTTTATACAATGGAGTACTACTCTAAAGAAGGATGAGCTTCAGAAATTTATAGCTAAATGGATGGACCTTGAGACTATACTCTTAAGTGAAATAAATCGGACGCACGTTTAAATATCGCATTGTTTCTCTGGTGTTTGAAACTGAAAGTAGAAATAAGGACTGAAATGTATAATGGATGTTGGGAAATAGAAAGTGTTCTAATGGGAAGGGGAAACAAGGGAGGAGGGAGGGAGAAAAGAAGGAAGGGATGTGAAAATAGAAGGAAAAATGGAAACAAAGCTTTTGTACATAGGGAGAGGAGGGGGTTTGATGGGGAGGGAAGGGATAAAACAAAATTTATTTTTTAAAAAGCTGCCTATCCCATAGGACTTAGGAATCAATAGGATAGAAATGTGCTAGGAGGGCTAAACATACTTCAGCAGCTAAACACATGCTCAACTAGGGGACCCCATTCCCCCCTCTTCCCACTCCTCACATACAAAGTGGTTGTAGGGACTGCCAAAGAGACCTCAGATTGTGCTCAGACTAGGAGTGGCTGTTGATGACATTATGTGCATTTGGTTGAATTGGCATGATGAAATTCTGGGGTTCACTGCCTTGCTTGCTGGATGCACCCTGCTCTTTCACCCTTCTTTTATCCATTCTGCCTACATGCATAATTTCTGGTCCTTCTTGAACATTATATCCTCTGTAAAGGCTTCCCTGACCCTCCTGTTTCTTTCTCTAGCCAGTTCATACTTCTGATCTAGCCAGTTCATACTTCTATTGAGGCACATCATATAATACTTTAGGTAGTATACCTATCTCCTCTTCCTCAATGTTTTATTTATCTTTGTATCCACAGCACCTCACACCATGCCTGGCTCACAGTAGGTGATCACTAAGTGCAAGATGAATAAATGGATGGATAATGAAATGTAGGTCTTTGGTTTTCCTTGTTTTAGTTACAATATGAGTATTTTAATGTGATCTTTATTTGTATTATTTTCAATCCTTATGATACATAGACCTAAGAATCTGGTAACATAGTCCTTAATTTTGACACTTTTTATGATATCTCAAAGAAGTAAGCTTAGTGTGTTATAAATTTTTCGTGTATTTTATTGATTTTTAAAATGCAAATTTTTACATTCTTCCCAAAAATTTCTTAAAAGTAATTATCTTCAGACCAAAGTAATGTATCTTTAGTTACTTTATTTTTAAATAAGCTGTCTTCAAGAAAATCAAGAACTGAACAAAAAGCTTTAAACTGGCTACTAGAGATTTTTATATTTAAAAAATATTTTTAAATGATGCTCATGGTCTATCCTTCTGCCCAAGTTTCTTAGACTCAGTGTGGCCCCTTCTGATCTCTTTAAACAGAAAATGGTGTCCATCTACGTGAGCAGATAGATGAATGGGTGGAGTAAGAGAGGCCAGTTCTTTCCCCACATGTGCCTCCAAAAATAATAGGATACATGTGTGCAAACGTGGTAAACCACTAATAATACTTAGAACTCCACAATTCCTAGTGGGAGTAAAATAATAAAGCAATAAAACATTCAAGGAAAAGAACAAGCACCATGGTTAAAACACTGGCATCAGGGCCTGAACGTGGCTGACACCTTTCACAATTCGGGCTGCTTATAATAGCAATTTTGATGGCTTTTATGTCATGGTTCAGTTAGAGACAGGCAGGCCAGTTCTCAGGGGTGGGATGTGCATAAAAGTGATACCATGACTGTGCACCTATTGAGTGTGAAGGCTGAACACATACTCTGTCATTAGATTTGCAACTACTTACGAAGTGGTAATAGTTGCTGATCCACCCTTTAGTAGAGTGATTAAAGGGATTACACCCATGACCAGAGCTAATAAAAATTTCACTTGCAATAGTTCAAACGTATAAACAAGGTAACTCCAGCTTAGAAAAAGATTAATGTTACCTCTACACACTTGGTATATTAATGTACTATTTTCAAGGCAGGTTATGGATATTTTCAAAAAATCGTTTTAAGCCAGGTATAATGGTGGATGCCTATAATCCCAGCACTTGGAAGGCTGAGGTGGGAGGATTGTCACAACTTCGAGGCCAGCATGGACTACATAGTGAGTTGAAGGGCAGCCTGAACTATGTAGCAAGATCCTGTCTCAAATATAAAAATTTTAAAAGCATGACTCTAGAAATGAGGCAAATTTTTTAAAAAGTATCACCAGAACTTATGCACACCAAGGAATATTTCCCCGTAGGCAATCAGCCTGTAATCAGCCTATATTTATGATGCTGTCATTCCTGAGGACATTTTCAGAACCCTTTTTGTAACCAGTTCACAAGTCACACAAGATGAGAAATCTTCCAGGATACTTTGGTTTTGCCAAAAGAATGTTTTACCCAACATGGTTATCGGTTTTACTCACCATATTTGACTCTCAGAGACACTTGGCCATTTGCAAAATTAAATCTACACTCACAGAATGAACTCTTTCAAATAAATAGACAATAATTTTCATATTCCAAAAAGTTTTCAGTATTGGGTCTATCAATAAAAAACACAGTTGACAATTATTAGTCTTTTAAACATTGCTTACAAAATACCTGTTGTAAGGACAGGCCTAAGTTAATTTTTCTGTTTTGTTTTGTGGTGCTGTGGTCCAGACTCAGGGCCTCTCGTGCTAGGCAAGTCCTCTACCACTGAGCTATATCCCTAACCCCTTGCATTATTAAGTATTAAAAAATCAAGCAATGAGAACTCTTGTCATCAGTAAAAATTTTTATTGATGAGAGGCTGACTGAAGGATCCTTTATTTTTTCTAACTTTTTATCTTGAAATAATTCTAGACTCGCAAGAAGTTGAAAAAGTAATAGAGTTCCATACACCCTCCATCCAGTTTTCTCCAGTGGTAACATATAACTGCAGTACAATATCAGGGAACTCTTTTTTTTTCTTTCTTTCTTTGTACTGGGGATCGAACTCAGACCTTGTGCTTACAAGACAGGTGACAGAACCACTGAGCTAAATCCCCAGCTTTGCAGTATAATATCAGAACCAGGACATTTGTGTAACACTATTAAGTACAATATTTCTCTTAGTTTTTGCCCAGTTTTTACATCATTCCTGTATAATAGTCCATTTTGTGGTGTAATAATAGAGTACTTGAGACTGGGTAATTGATAAAGACCAAAATTTTATCACAGGTCTGGAGACTAGGAAGTCCAAGATCAGGTTGCCAGCATATGGTGAGATCTTCTTTTGTATTCTAGTGGGGCAAAAGGCAGGAAGCTAAAAGGGACAAATTTGTGTTCTCACATGGCAAAAGAGTAGAGTAGAACTAACCCACTCCCACAAGCCCTTTTAATAATGGTCATTCATGAGGGCCCTGCCATTAGGCCCTACTCCCAGTGCTGTGACATTGAGGATAAATTTTCATATGTATGCATTTGAAGGGACACACTCAAACCATAGCAGGGTGAGAGAGTGTGTGTGTATATGTGTAGTTCTGTGCAATTTTATCCCACAAGAATCAAGGTTTAGAACTCTTTCATCACTACAATGGAGTTTCCTTTGTACATACCCACTCTCCTCTTCCCAGTCCCCAGCAATAACCAACCTGTTCTGTAGTTTTTAATCATTTCAAGAATGTTATATAAACAAAATCTTGTAATAGTAACATTTTAGGTTGACTTGGTTTTTTTCACTAAGCCTAATGCCCCTGAGATTGTATATTCCTTTTTAGTGCTTAGTATTCTTTGTATGAATATCCCAAAATTTCACCCATTGAAAGACATGTTGGTTTCTAGTTTCTCCCTCCCCTCTTCTCTCCCTCCCTACCTCCCTCCTTTCCTCCCTTTCTTCCTCCCTTCCTTTTTTCTCCCCTCCCTTCCTTCCTTTTCTTTTGCTATGGCAAATAACCACTTGTGGACATTTCTGTTCAGGTTGTTTTATAAACATCCATTTTCATTTCTCTTGGGTAAACACTATATAGAGTACAATTTCTGGGATGTACAGTAAATGTATATTTAATTTTGCAAGTAATTTAAAACTTTTCCAGAATTACTCTATTATTTTCCATTCACACCAGTAATATATTAGAGATTAGTTTCTCTGGATTACTACCAGTATTTGGTATTATTGCTATTTTATTCAACTATTCTAACAGTTAAATATTCTTTTATTGTTTTTGGAAATATCTAATTCATTTTGCTGGTGCTATGATAATTCAGTGGGTATGACCTTTATCTTCATACTATCTTTTTTAGTATGAAATCCAGGCCTTATTTTATATTACATTCCTTTTTTAGATTTTATTTATTTATTTATTTATTTATTTATTTATTTATTTATTGACAGGTTCTCACTATAGTTCAAGCTGGGCTTGAACTCACTGTGTTGCCCAGGCTGGCCTCGAACTCACAACATTCCTCCTGTCTCAGCCTTCCAAGTGCTGGGATTACAGGTTTGTGACACCACACCCAATTTAGATTTAAGATTATAAAATGATGTGTTCCCAACTTCTAATTTACCAATGTCCCATATAAGCAACCAAAAACTTATTTCAGGCTCTTCTATCTGGTCTCATAATTTCTTCCATGATATAAACACATCTGTCCCTAAAAGTGCTGTTCTTCCTGTGGGGAAAGGTCCTATTGGCTGCATTCTCCTTTCTCTTGAGGGACAGAAGGTACATGATGGGGTGCACTGGCTGTGTCTTACTGGTCATCCACAGCATGAATTCATGAGAGAGCTGGCTTTGAGGCCAGATTGATGGGGATGCTAGGAGTGAGTAGGATGATCATATTTTGCAAGTTCACTGTACTTTTATCTGTCTGAAGCTAACAGGTCTGCATGGTGAGCTACATACTGGATAAAGTACAGACTGCTATTTTACTTGCAAAATGAACACTTTACTTTCAAACACAATCGAAGTGCACTTGACGGGCTGCTGCATGAAGTGCTTGCGTCTGAGGTAGAACAAACTGGCTGCAATTTACTTTCCCCTCAAGTTCATGCCATTCTTTGTGAAGAGGCCCTTGGTACTTACTACTAGTATTAGGGGATGAAATGACAAGTAGGAAATAGAATCCAATTACAAAGGCAGCTTATGGTTTCTGCTTTCCTTACATTTACCCACAACTGCATCCTGAAAATGATGTAACTCACGGTTACTGTGGGTAAACCTGTTTCATTTTATTTACTTCTAGTCATGAAATTGCCTTCCTGGTTGAGAACAAAATTAAACTTTTCCAGTGTTGGTCTCTCCTTTTTTACCTCTGTACTGTAAGTGATTTACCATCTATATTGATTTATGAAAAGGAATTTGAACAGATGAACTTCACAAACATACTGATAAGTAAAAAGTCAAATAAGACTATATACTGTATGATTCCATTTATAAGTGCAGGAACATGTGAAACTGATCTGTGGTGACAGAAATAAGAACAGTGGTTGAAATGGGGTAATACTTACTGGGAAGTTGCATGCAGAAGTTTTCTGGGGTGTTAAAATGTTCTATAATGTGATCTAAATAGTGATTACACAGGTGCATATTCACCAAGTTGTGCACTTAGGAGTTGGGCACTTTATGTATGTTATTCTTTAACCAAAATTTAAATTAACTGACATTAAATCAAGAAAAAGCTTGTTGATAAAAATGCAGGCAGTATAGAGGTTGGTTTTCCATTTCAGTTTCCAGGAATTTTAAACTTTTGCAAATTGTCATTTTCTCCAATACAGATAAGATGCTGGTTTCGTGTCTTCCCCTCCTTTTGCTGCTCCATTTCTTAACCAGTTAGATTTAGGTTCCAATGCCATGCACATTGTAAATTAAAATATTATGAAATAGGGGGTGGAAGCAATAAAATTCTATTAAGGCCTTTTTAAAAAGCTATGATTCCTTTCACTCACATGACATTTTTCTTTTTTTTTTTAAAGTTTGGATCCAAGGAATTTTGCATGCTATGGGTTGACATTTAGTTAACAGCATCTTTTACTGAGGTTCTATCTTCTACATTAACATGATCAAGAATGGGGACCTCATGAAACTTTTTGCACATCTGGCACTTTTCAGAGACAGAGAGAAAGGGGGAGAGGAGTCAAATCCTCATGGGTTACCTTTATCTCAGGACAAAGTGTGTTTCAAATTTTTGCAAGAATATCAGATACCACCTTCTCACCAGCAAAATAAACAAACAACTCTCCCCATACAAAATCTGTGGTTGTAATATATCTACTATTTTCTATTTGGTTCTCTAATATGTTGTGTCTGGAGTCCTTCCTATTAAGCCACGAGAAAGGAAAATACATCTAGTATAAACCACGGGGAGAGAAGCACAGTTTGTTCAAGGAACCACGTCAGGTTTAAGTTCTTAATACAAGGGTTTGGGCTAAGAAAGAAGGCAGCTGAGGAGTATAGTAAGAATCTGTCTAGGAACGAGGTAGGTGCTTAACATACATTTTTTAAAAAGAAAGAGCTGCTACAAATTATTTCCGCAAGCAAGGAACTCCTACAGCACAACGTGCGGCATGGCATCTGACCCGCTGTCTTCTTCCCAAATGCTTAGCTTGGGAATTGCATGGGGGTTGGGGCAGAGGTGTAAGTACAGAATGTGAGAAAGAGAAGACAGATGGAGAGGAAAATATGGAGCCTACTGAACGCAAAGGATACTTTCTGAGAGAGAAAGAGGGATGTTGGCGCCTTTTTCCACCCCGCTGCCCCCAACGAGGTAGCGCTCTGTGTGTTCTAACGCAGTGGGCCTGGCCTTCAGCTCCGGGAGAAGCGAAGGGGCTCTGACGGGTGGGAAAGAGAGGGCTGGCGACAGGTGGGGGGGTGGCAGACTTTTGTCTCCGGGTAGGAGCTCGCTGGGCTGAAAGGGCGGAAAGCAGTGGCGCGCGGGACCGGGGTCTGCGTCCAGCGCGCTTGCCACCGCCAGGCTCCTCTAATTAGAGGGGGTGCAGGGTGGCATTCGTTCCCAAAAGTTTTAATCGAGCCTCCTTTCAATGGGCAGGGATAAATGTAGCCACTGTTGCTCTGGGCTGAATGGGTCGCAAAGGCCTCGCCGGCCCCCAGCGTGGCCATTCAGGGCTCTTTTCATAACCCCGAGGGGCTCAGCCCCGGACCCAGCGACACTGCAGAGCGCCCCTAATTAGTCTAATTAGAAAGATGGACTGAGAGATGGAAAGAAGACAGCGCTGGTTTAGGAAGATGCTCAAGGCTGCCAATCTCAGCTGATTTGGGGTTTATTCTCCCCAGAAAGAAAAGGCTGCAGAGGAGGAGGCTGGAGCCAAGCCCGCCGCCTGCGCCCAGACTGGGCTTCAGTCCGGTCGGTTTCGGCCTCGGACACAGACATGGGACAAGGTCCCAGCCCCGCCGCGGCCACCCCTTCCTCACCCGGGAAGTCCTAAGGCTCAGGGTCCCGCCGCGCCTCGGCATCCGGCGTGCCACGTGGCCGATCCGCGTGGCGACATCGGGCAATGTCCGAGACCTGGACCGCTGAACTCCGAGAGGCAGGGACTGGGGCCGGCCAGGCCTCCTCAGGCGCCGCCGGCCTCTGCCAGCTTCCCCTCGTGGCTCCTCCGTCCCGCGCGGACCCGGGCGCGCATTCCTGCGCTCGCTCTCTGTCCGCTGTGGACCGAGCGGGAAGGGGCTGCCCGGGTGGCTGGAGAACACTGAACCCTTAATTGTGCTATAAATCAGGCCAGGGAGTGCGGTGGAGTTTGTGCAGGTGTAAAAACAGAGGGGGGGAGCCGGGCCGAGCAGCCGGAGCACCCGGGTAGGTCAGCACCTCCAGCAAACACACATCTCGCTAAGTCCGCTGACAGCAAAATAAACAGAGCCAGGGCTGGGGAGGAGTGAGGAGCAGGCGGCCGCAGTCGGTTCGGTGCGGGGCTGTTTGGGGACCGGTTGAGTTAGAGAGAAGAGAGAAGCAAACTTCCCTTCCTTTGCGCCCGGGAAGTGTTGGACCGAGACGGCTGGGAAGCGCGCGCTGTCCTCATCCGCCCCCGCCAGGGCCACGCGCGGGCCGCTGGTGACCGTGGGCCGGGCCTCTGCGCACGGACTCCAGCCCCTGAGTCCGCTGTGCGACACCGGCGTCACAAACCATCCAGTCCCGCTTCATTTCCAAGGGCTGACTTTGGGGAAGCTGCTGCCGGGCCAGGCCGAAGAAGGTAACAGATCAAGTGAAAAGGAAGGCCGGGAATTAATTCGGTGCATTGCTCAGGAGCAGAACTCTGTCAAAACGCTAAGGAGACGTTGGCATAAGCAACAAGCTGATTCACAGACAAAGGAAAACAGTGAGAGTCTCGTTAGATCATTTTTCTGGACATTGTTTAAGGTCTGAAAGGGACCAAATCGGTTCAAAATGTTGCCAGTAAAAATTATCCAATGTGGAATGCAACTAATCCTTTTAGGTTCCTGTCAAGTGTTTCCACAAAAGGAATCCGATTTTTCAAATCAAAGATCCAAATGTCTTTGGGGAGAGATTTATTACATGCCAGAGCTTTAGTTACAGAATAGAGTTACAATAACAACCCGCACCCACCAACTCACTAAAATAAGGGATCCCATCCCATATAAGTCTAAAGGAGTGGGAGCTGGTTTGCTGGAGTCCTGCTATGCATGCAAATTGGGTGGACAAGGAAAGGGGAGGAAGGCAAAGAAATATTAAATTCCTTAAATAGAAAAACAGTACAGAGTCAGCATTTTATTTTTATCTCCTGTACCTCTGCTTACTTTTAGAGAAAACAAGATCCAAACTTGGGGATTTGGACTCAGTTCCTTGTCAATGACAACTTAAAAGTGAGGTTAATGCTTGAATTGAATTCAGAAAAACTTGGGTGCTTGTGTGCCCTCAATGGTCTGAAATCTGGGCTCTCTGATGGGGTTTACAAGTTGCATATTACAATTTCTGTAAGTGGAAGAATATTTAAAACTCTACTAAATGATAGGAGAAAAGTACTTTATTTTTAATTTTGATATTTAATAAAATGTTTGTGTGGGGAAATGTGCTTTAGGGTTTTATGCTGTGTCTCTGTATTTAACCTGTCACAAACCCTGGTGAACATAAGCTATGCAGGCCACAGTCTCAGGGCATAGTAGTCTACGAGGATCTGATCGCAAATCACCCTCCATTCCATCTTTTCAAGAACTAGCAACTAGGAACACAAAGTGATTTTTTAGTGAAAAGGCTTCAAAACTTGGAAGGAAACTCAGATTCACAGCTCTCTGACTGAAGGAGTTTGACCTCCATACCCCCACAGGCGCTTAGATGTTGTAGGCATTTTGTGAGTAAACTGACCCCACCAGAAAGTTATTGTCAAGAAGATATTATCAGTTTAGTTTACATACTAATAAAGTTTTTGATAATGAAAAAATGTCTTTTCAATGGAGAAATAAAAAAAATGATCTTCATAGCTTCCCTTCAGCCCACTGTTTCCTGCTAAAATGGCTTATTACTCTTGTTCCCCAAACGAGTGCTTATGTTATTGGAGGCAGCATAATGGCAGGAATTCTTTAAAGGTGGAATACAATTTGTATATTTAAAGATGGAATAAAAAGATATGCAAATAGCAGGTGCTCAATAAATAGTGCAGAGTAATCTCACTTTTCAAAGCTTAGGGGTTAAAGCGATGACCAGTAGATAAGTAAATAGAAGAGAGAAATAACAGCAAGAAACTAGACGAATGGATTTATAACTCCAAAAGTTTGCTTATTTTAGAAGTTATCAGTCCAAATACACATCTGGCTCAAGTAAAACACAATGCTGTGTCTTTTATCCTCATTATTTCTAGAAAGGACCAAGTAACAGCTTCTTTCATAAATAGGGATGGGAATTTTGGAAAAGATTGATTTTTTATCTATCTAGAGTAGATGGATTCAATTTCTCTAATCTAGAAATTTCGGTATACTCCAAAGTTTAGAAATCAATCTTGCTTGTTTACTTTCTGATGAATAAGGATGTGGGAAGAAGCTACACAAAAATCATAATCCTTTATATTAATAAACATTTTATGTTTTCCAAAGCATTTTCATAAAAAATGGAAACAAAGCTTTTCTAAATAAGGAGGCGAAGAGGGGTTTAAGGAAGGGGAGGGGAATGGGGAAAAAAAGAGGAATCAAGATAATCATGTACAGCTACAAATTCCCTATGATGAATGTGATCATTATATATATCCAAGTTGTACCAATAAAATGAACAAAAAAACAAAGCATTTTCATGTAAATTATATTATTTGATTCTCACAAGCCAAGAACCCCACAAAGAAAAGAAAGACCAAAGAAAGAAGGGAAAGACAGGAGAAGAAAATGATAAATGAGGATGAAAATTGATCTAACATTTAATTTTAATGTACTTTCTTCTATAGGCATTGGAGATTGTTTGGCTTGTGTTTGTTTCCTCTCTGTAATCAATTATTTAATGGAACATAATCTTGTACAGTAATTTTCACATACATGAAGCTCTGTGCACAAAATAAGCATAAATAGAGATAGAGAACCAAGTTATTTCCCCTTCATAAAAGTCTTTGTAGACGTTTCAGAAAATATATCACTTCCTTTTATTACTGAAAATATCTGCCTTCCAGCTCTTTCAACGGGAATTCCTAGGCAAGTGTTCAAAGACACTTCTGCCATAATTAATCTTTGCCCTCGCCTCTTCTGTTGTATGGTATTGATCAATAGTTATAAGTAAGAGTGAACCTTGGGCCTGTGCCTGGTCCCTCTGAGGCAGTGAGACCCAGCAAGGCCCCACAGCTTCCCATTCATCCTCCACCTCCCTCTTCTTTCCTAGTGGTCACTGTGTGGCTGGGCCCAGGACACATTCCATACCGCCTGCAAGCTGCTCCACAGACCACATACAACTCCCTGCAGTGGTACCCTGTACACAGGGAGACACCCTCTCTTGAAAACTAGTCACTTTCCCTTTAAGAGTAGAAAAATATCCTTTCAAAATTCTCATAATTTCAAATTCAGAATTAGGATTTTGCAGATTGCTTAAACAAACTTGCTAATATTAATTGACCACTTTTCTTCCTGGAATGCATTTTGTTGTCTTTCAAAGTTTAGAATTAAAATGGATAAAAAAAGTTTCTGGCGGGGGGGGGGCACAGATTTTTCTCTACAAAATCAACCGTTTCTTGCATTAAGCAACGTCCCTTGGAAAGGTTGCCATATCCACTCCTCAGTGCATTCTGCAAAGCACAATTTGTCCAGGGTGATCCCACCACTGACTCCAGCCCAGAGGTCTTCTTACTGGACAAAGCAGTGACCTACTCTAGGAGGCCAGGCTTCTGTGAGGTTTCTGGGTGGCTACTGGCAAAGGTAAACTAGTAGGCAGTCTGGTCCCTCACAGCACTTCAGGGAGAACATGGACAAGGTAAGCAGCAGCTCAGGAGGGGTCACTGCTAGAAAATTCCAGTGCAGTGGATTAACTGTGCCTGGGCTAAAAGGACCTCCTTAGCTATATCATATGCAGTTGTCAAAAGAGAGTAAAATCTTCAAGAGTGTGTGGAGGGGAGAGGGATACATTCTCAGGGAAATGCTGTGCTTTCTCATTAACTGTTAAATCAGTTGATCTGATTTCTTACATTGTCTTTTCTTGTCCACATGGAAAGGGTATGTCTTTGAAGACTGGCCCTAAGACCTGGTTAGCAATTTAGCAAAAAGTTCTAAACAGGCAGATTTTTACTGCTAAAAACAGTTGGCAAGACTTTTATGAGCACCTGAATCATATTTGTATGGGTTGTGGTAGTGCAGGGCTCTAATTCCAGCACTCTGGAAGGCTGAGGCAGGAGGATTGCAAGTTTGAACCCAGACTGAGTGATTTATTGATTTAAAAAGACCGGGTCTCACACACAAAAAAATAAAGGACTAGGGATAGGGATATAGCTCAGTCAGTGTGTGTGTGAAAGCCCTGGGTTCAATCCCCAGTACCAGGGGGTAAAAAAGAATCAACAAGCAAAGTAGAGGAAATGGGTAAATAGCAAAGGTGATTTGTGAACCACTGGTCTGTGTGTCTCTGTGGTAATGTTTTAAAAGGAAACTGCTCATGCCAAAAAAAAAAAAAAAAAAAGGAAAATGTTATGTAGAACTAGGTGGAGGACACTGGCACTTCTGAAATAATTAGTTGTCAACCAAAATGCATCTAGAAGAAGACGCTGAGTGTGGTGAGAATACAAAAAAATGTGTAAGAAATAAATGACTCTTCTACACAGTGACCTCTAAGACAACTTCCTACCCCTGTAGGGGTTTAATAAATCACAATAATAGTAACAAAGTAGTGGTATAATGTAATGAAAATGAAATGGGATTTAAATGCTGAAGTTCCAGTGGCTATGACCTTGGGCAAGTCATTTAATTTCATCTGAGGTATGTAAAATAAAGTCAATAATACTTTTTGTACTATTTCACAGTGTAATTTCTTAGTGAAAGTTTTTAAAAAGACTATTACTGAAATACTAGTGAAAGTTCTTTTCAGCAGTGAGTTTTTCTTTTCTTTTGGTACCTGAGATCGAACTTGGGTCCTTCCACTTACAAGGCTGGAGGCGGAACCACTGAGCTAAATCCCTGGCCCTTAGTGAAAGTTCTTTTAAAAAGCCAATGTACGCCAGAGTAAACAGGCACAAGTGGGCTTGCTCTGACACTAACTATAGTACTGTGCTCATCTGTGACAAGCTGTTGGAATTTCTGCAGTTCTTTGTATATATATATTATAGTCTCCTAAAATTTTCAATTTTTAAAAGTCAGAGTGGTTCAAACCATTTTTTAAAAGGATGCTTATGCTCATGACAAGAAAGATTACAAATATGGGTCAGGAGCTCATAATTTTTAAATTGTACTTCCTTCTTAGCCATCCTACCACACCTGAAGGCTCCGGACTCATAAGGGACCAATGATAATCATCAGCTGTTTTTCTTTGTGTGTTTTGCTTGTCACTGACTAGTATCTTCCTGGTAAAGAAGCTGGAGGAATGTAGCAGGAAGTTTCCTCCACACCAGAAGGGTCAACAATAAAAAGAAAGGAGCCCAAGCTGTTCACATCAAGGGAAAGATGTGATTAGAGAGATGTGACATGCAAAGAAATTATCTGAAAAGTGAAGTCAGTTGGGAAAGTATAAGCCCCAAAGAGCCCTGAGCAGCTGGTCATGATCAGATTCTCCATCTTTCTGTCAAATGTAATCGTATCCAAGTTGGCAGGGTATTTATTGCTAATGTCGAAGGGCCAGATTTTGCACTAAACATATTTACACATTTATATTCGTGGCCCTATAAACACCACGTTTCACTCGCCGTGACATCAAACACATTTACCAACAAAAAACATATGTCTAATTACAAAATCATAGGGGAGAAGGGAGGCAATGGCAACTGACCGGCAATGAGTGTGCATGCCTGTATAAGCTGCAGAGACAGGAATGGAGGTGAACAATGCTGAGCCCACTGCACTCTGCTCCCCAGGCTGGTCGCCATCCAGTCCAGCTCTGAAGTGAGAGGGGAATCTCAATTAGATGCACACTGACCCCCACCTGGAGGAGCCCTATGAGACTAGAGCTGTTTCAGGACTGATTCCAGATTTGGGTTGAGTTTGTTACCTTTTAGTTGCCCCCAAATGACTTTCTCAATCAGTAATAAAAACAGTTGTGAGCAAAAAGTATAGCCAGCAGAGAATTAATCAGACCCCTACCTATCAATAGCAGTTGCAACATTGTTAGCTGCTCCAAGCTTGGTCCTTCATCAAACAAGGAAATCAGAGCCACTGGAGCCAAAGAGAGAAGAAACAAACAGTGGCCTCAGACAGCCTTTAATAAATGACACAGGCTGGTAGTCCGTCAAAATAATCACCTTCCATCAGAATGATCACCTCCCCCAGCTCTCTCAGCGGACCTGCTACAGGAAGAAATGGAGGGTTTATAAAAAAGAAAAAAACTGTGAAGGGCAGAGGCCTTTTCCTGAGATGGATATTTACTACATTTACTGTAAGAGTTTAGATAATAAATACATTCAAAATTCCAATTTCCTCAACAGAAAGTTTGGCCAGGAAAGGGCCACTAAGTAGGGGACAGAGAAGTAGAGATAATTAAACATACAGATGCTTCAGCAAGTAAAAAATGGAAAAGCCCTCACAATTTCCTCCCTGCAGCTCTTCGTTTCTTTTTTTTTTTTTTTAAGAGGAAAGGAAGTGGTTCTTAAATAAATGTGTAGGATGGAGATGTTGAGCAGAAGCACAAGCTTGTTTTAAAGAAATAAAATAATTACCCAATAGAGAAAAAAGAAATCAAACAAGAAACAATCTAAGGTCATGACACCATGTGTGGTACAAGGAGCAATTCAACCCAGAAGGGCTTCATCACCCCAGCAATAGGTAACATTTGGCTGGATCTAGCTGCAGACCTGAATGGAGAGGCTCCTTTTTGTGTGGTCCTTCTTCCCGAGCTGCCTGAACCATTAGCCCCAATATATCCCTCTCCCTATTAACTGCAATTCCCTCCCGACTGTGCTTCGGTCATTTGTCTGGAAGCTCAACGGGGGCGTCTGATGAGTAGAGAAACAAGAAGAAGGGGAGAAAAGCGTCGGGTTAATGAGTTGTAGCAAATCCACACTTTGTAGTTGGGAGGAGGAGAGCTGGTGGCCAATGTTTGTCCAACTGGTTTATTTTTCGAGACCCAGCCTATTGAGGAAGGCTTGTTCAAGCAGGCTTCGTCCCTCCAAACACACAAACACCCCTCTGTTTGCCTTCAAAGAAAAGGGGACCAGTACTAGATTTGCATGCGAATGAGGAGCCGTCCTTACCCATCAAAGGCCGTGGTAGCCCAGGGCCTGGCGGCCTTTGTTCCAGCACCTGCTCGCTAGCTCTGCCCGCCTGGGCGCGCCCCGCGCTCCGGCTCTCGAGTCCCCGACCCGCGCCTCTTCCAGCCCCTACTGCACGCGCCCGCTGCTCCCACATCCCTGTCCTAAGCGGGCCCTAGGGTCAGCAAAGCGGACAGCGAGCCCCAGATCCCGAGGCTGGGGCTTGGACCCCACAGGAGGCAACACTCACAAAGGAGGTGGATCGGGTTTTTCTTGTAGCCCAGGGGCTCAGGCCGTGCCCACCCGTTCCGAAACAGGTTTGAGGCCTCCAGCGGGGCGCGGGGTAGCGGGAGCCCGGGTCGCCCGCGCCTTCGCGCCTTCCTGCAATCCCGAAGCGCACTGACAGTTTTGGGGGGTGGAGCTCCTTCTGGCACGTTTTGAAGATGCGGGAGCCAAGAAAGGGCTTAGTCGGCATTTCTTCTCTGCTTTCGGGCATCCATACATGATGCGATTAAAAGAAAAATTAAATAATTTTGTTCTTGGATGTCTTCGTAATTGCTTTCAGATCTAAATTTCAGATCTGTGCGCCCAAAGGTATCCCTGTGTGGCGCCCCAGGTATCCCCCCTGTTTCTGCCTCTGTACCCCGGCGACGGGAACCCTAGGTTCTCAGGTCGGTATCTCCTCTCTCAGCAGGGCTAGGGTACAAGGAACTCTTGCATGCAAGATTTTGGTCTAAGAATATTTCAATTTGTAGCTGTATAGTAGTAAATTTGAGGGTGGGTTTACTCTAATCTCTTAACTTATTCCAAACATCTCACAGGTAAAAAACAACAACTTTATTTTGAGGCTGAGAGTCAGTGTTTTCTTTCCTCAAAAGGGATGAATGGACGGGGCATTAGGCTATTGTAGGTCTGCGGTGTAGCTTAGCAGAGGAGCTGTTGCCTCAGGAGCACCAAGCCCTGGGTTCCACCTCCAGGACCAAGGTGGGAAAAGAGTGAATATTACTGTAAACTAGTGGCCTACAATGCAGATTTCACTGATTCTATAACTTAGGCAGATCTTCGGATACATTCCTATTCACACACTTTAAAGAAACTGAATAAACATTTAATTTCCACTGCAAGTCACCTACTAGACAGTCAAATTATGTACTGCATATGCCTTGGTTTTATTTAAAGCCCTAATTAATATCTACAGTTTAAAAAACTCACGTTTTTCCAAAGAACTAGAAACTGCATGGAATAAGTAATGAAAGATTTAAAGTTTGAAAAAAAAAAAAGACATCCTACATCGCCCAAACTGTATAAATACAAGTAGTTCAATAAATACCTCATGCATTAATTCTTCAAACATGTACTTTCTTAAAGTTGAAGCTTTCTCTTACTCTTACATTATTTGTTAAAGCTACAGTTTCAATGTTTGTTCTTTCCGGTAAAAATCTACGCAACCACTGGAATCCCTTTCATCTCAAAACTAATAATTTTAAACACTACCAGAGCTTTCAGCTACAACTTTATATATGCAAATACTTGGTTAGTCAAAATTTTTAAGCTTTTTAACTGATGACTGTATTCTTTTCTTTTCTTTCTTTTGGTACCGGGGATCGAACTCGGGACCTTGCGCTTGAGAGGCAGGCGCCAGAACCACTGAGCTAAATCCCCGGCCCTGTATTATTTTCTATTAAATCTATTTCAACTAGATCTGCCTCTTGCGATGCTTCCATTACGATGTGCTATTTTGTAGCCTTTTGCAGACACATAAAATACTGTGCTGAACAGTGAAACGTAAATGAAGTGAGAAGCTCAAAAATAAAATTTAAAATTCTTACAAAATTACTATAGGGTAACTATAGGTTCAGTTTTAATGTCTCAAAAGTCTTTAAGACAGAATAGAACCAGATTTGGAAATGCCTATTAAAGTAACTTATTTTTAGTCAGTTAGAAATACTTTCTGATTTCCTGCAATGGTTTTGACTTAGGAAGTTTAAACAAAAAATAATGGCATGATTTTCTTCTCTTTGAAAATAATATTTACGTCTGTTCTGCATCGGGCTCCTACTATTCCACATAGAAACTTTCTTAATAGAAAAGAAAAACTAAGGGAACAACTGAAGCCAATTACTTTGGTGGCTTTTCTTTGAAAAGTAAGCATTTTATTTCTGAAAAAGTGTAAAAATCTTACATTAGAATAGTACAATAGTAATTGCCAGTAAAATTTACAATACTCCTTGTAAAGAATATGCAGTTAAGTACAAAATAAAAATTCCGCATGTCTATTATGATACAAAACACAGGTTGAAATAAATGATAATTTTGACTTTTGCTTCTTCTGTAAACATGTTAATCATTTTCTCCTTTATGAAAAAGCGCACCAGACAAGTGTCCTCCGAAAAAGTCTTTTTTTACGACATTTTTCTTTTTTGTGTTATTCTTTATTTGAACGTTATTTTTTTCAAAACGCCTGGACCTGAGTATCTCTACACCTCAAAAGGCTTCGATTATTTTCTTTTTTCGATTTGGCGAAAGTCAAGGAAGTCCCAGTGCCTAGACAGGGAGAATCCCCACCAGCACCCTCTTCCTCACCCCGGGTCGGGCTGCTGCACAGGGCGACTTTGCATAAATAAAGGGTCCCTCTGGGCCGAGAGGCGCGCCGAGCTCTGGCCGAACAGTCTCGTCTCGTCCGCGAATCCGCAGAGGCGAAAATCGGCGCGTGAGGTCACGAGGGCCCAGGAGGAGCGCGCAAAACATCAAACTACCAAGACGAAAAAACCAAAACCAAAACCAGAAAGCCGCCGGGAGTCCTACCTTCTCTTTCTCAAGCGCGCTAACAGAGCGTTATTAACAATTGGAAATCCTAGCAGTAAAGTTCTCCACACTCGAAAGGGCCGTCCCTGGATGCAGAGTCCCCAAGGCGGCTGAAGAGGAGACGGAGGAGGCGGCGGCCGCAGCGGCGACCACGAGG
>NW_004624905.1:2488778-2525835 GCF_000247695.1 Heterocephalus glaber
GCGCGTGGAAGGCGGCGGCGGCCGCGGCGGCCGCGAAGAGCGCCGACGGAGGCGCGTAGGGCTGCAGCTGCAGGCCGTAGCCGCAGCCATAGGGGCCGCAGCCGTAGGCGGCGTGCGGGGGCGGCGGCGCGGGCGGGAAGAGCGCGGCGGCGGCGGGGTCTGCGGCGGCCCCCGCGCCATGCAGCAGCAGCGACTCTGCGGCCGCGGCGTTGGGCGGGAGCAGCGGCTGCCGCTTGAAGCGCTTCCTCCGGCGCAGGAAGCTGCCGTTGTCGAACATATCGGCGGACTCGGGGTCGAGCGTCCAGTAGTTGCCCTTGCCCGGGTTGCCCGGCTCGCGGGGGATCTTGACGAAGCAGTCGTTGAGCGAGAGGTTGTGGCGGATGCTGTTCTGCCAGGCGGGGAACTTCTCGCGGTAGTAGGGGAAGCGGCCGCTGATGAACTCGCAGATCTCGCTCAGCGTCAGGCGCTTCTTGGGGCTCTGCAGGATGGCCATGGTGATGAGCGCGATGTAAGAGTACGGCGGCTTCACCAGCGGGTTCTTGGCGCCGCCGCCCGCGCCCGCGACGCCTCCCGCGCCCGCTCCCGCGCCGCCGCCACTCCCGCCGCCCGAGGTCGCCCCAGCTGGGGGCGCGGGCCCCGGGGGCGTCGGGGAGCCTCCCGCCCGCGGGGTCAGCAGGATGTCATCGTCGTCCTCCTCCTCCTCCAGGTCCTCTAGCTCGTCCTCCCCGGCGTACGAGCGCCGCCGCCGCCGCCGCCGCTGCGGTGTAGGCACAGCCAGCCGGGCCCCGCCGCCGCCCTCGTCGTCGTCCTCCTCCTCGTCGTCGTCGTCCTCGCCCTCCCCCACCACGTCGATGTCTGTCTCCTCGGCGAGGCCGGAGGCATCGGACATCTCCGCGCTCAGGGTCATAGCTGTGGCGCGGCGGCGGCGGCGGCGGGGCGGCGCATATGGGCGCCGGAGTCCGGGCTGCCGCGGCCGCCCGGCCGGGGCCCTGGGCGGCGGGCCTGGTCCGGGGACGCCACGCTGGGGGCGACGGGGTCCCGCGCTCCGACTTCGCAACTCCGGTGGGCGGCCGCGGGAGCCGCGCGCTGTGTGCGCGTTCTGGGCTCCGCGTGTTCCCGGCGGGCGCGCGGGACCTAGCTTCCCCGCTCCAGACTCCCCTTGCCCCGGGCCTGCCGAGGAGGGGTGGCTGAGCCCCTGCGCGAGCCCTAGAGTCGGGCGCCCTGAAGGGCGCGGGACGCGTTGAGAGTCTGAGAAGGTAGCACGGCGAGGCCAGGGACGAGTCCAGAAGGGGGCGGACCTTTCCTAGTTTATAGCAGAAGGGGGCCTGTCACATGGTGCGCACGTCAGCGCGGCCGGGGGAAGGGAAAGGAAGCCGAGGAAAGCGGCTTTGCCCGGGAGAGGAAGTTCACTAGCCGGAGGGGACCGGCTGGAAGAGCGGACCCCACTATTAGGGGCTGAAGGACTGGCTGCCCACGGTGGCCTGTTAAGCGATTTAGGGTGCTCAGCCCGCATCTCGCCAATGAGCACTCAGCCCTAACCTCAGAAGCTCTCAGGGTGCGCCGAGGGTTTGCCCACTTACCTGCCCTTAGGAGCCGCCCCGCTGGGGGAAGACCACCTGTCTGTCCTCCGATGTGGCCCTGGGAGGCTTCGGTTCTGCTGGGTGTCCCAGTTCCTCCGGGTTGGGCGAGTGGCTACCCACTGAAACTGAGGAGGGACGCACACACACCCCATACGATAATGATTGTTTATCGACCCTTTAACTGTTTCCCTTCGGTAAGACGTTTGTTTGCCACTATCTGTTAATAAAAGTACTGTTAGCCTTGTGTTTTTAGTCACTTATTTGCAACTGAATGCCTTAGAGACTTGACAGCTAAACTACTGCACACGGATGATAGGATCCCACACATTCCCCAACCGTTACTTTATTTCCATAAAGAAACGATTGATTCAAGTAAAGAAATAAAAAATTTAGTAATAACTCACATACACATAAGAACCATTCAAACAATTAGCTTTCATATTGGGGAAGGAACTCTGTAATTCTCAACAAAAAGAACATTTTAAGCATTTCACTATATTTCTCAAAATACTTAAATTACAATATGCGTATTTCTACTTAAGCAGGCTTAATAGAAACTACAATGATAAGTAACTTTAAGGCCAACTTTAAAATGTGTTTTAAGAAAATCTATTAAATATTTCCAATGTTCTGGTGGAAAACGAAAATTTTCTAAATGGCAAGACACGAATTCCATTCAATTCAATTTTCATTTCCAGGTGATAACATAGTGGAAATAATTCAAAAATGATGCTATTTTAAAGATATCTATCATTATCACCAACTAAATTATTCTGGCCAGTGGAAAATCCCAAGAGTTTGTGGAATCCACATTCCTATAGCTATACCTTCTGGATTTTTTGCATTTCCTAAAATGTTTCTATGTCAGGGTGGGCACTTTGCCTTAAAACTTTAACTTTCTGATTAAAATGGCCACTTGAAAAGAACTGGGAATCGAAATTCAATGGCTTTCTGTAGGAACCATCATCAGCTGCTCTGGTATATATCATTTTATCAACCAAGTACTTTTCACGTTTTGAAACGTTTCGTTACTCCTGTTATTAATCACAGAACTTCAAAAATAAACTGCTCTCCCATCTAAGCCTTCCTTTAAAATTGGGTTTTTGTTCCTGAGTATGTATGGTTACCACCAGTTAAACTTACAAATGATCCATAAAAATCTATCGTAGATCTTTGAAAGATGTATGAGAATGCCTCAAAGTTCTAAATAAATTACTTTTCATTGACTCTGATTTGATGTATGGCCAAGTCATTTAATTATTGTAATGGGCTCCGCATTAACCCGAGCCAACATTAATCAGCATTATTAATCAGGCATTGCACTGATTTGTTGATGTAGCCAGGAGTCCTTACCAAGAAGTTCACTTTTGCAGCGAAAGGTTTAAGTTTTTTAAGTACTCAGTCGATGGCTAAATAAACTCGATTTTCGCAGCCCTGAAGGTTGCTGTGTGGCAAAGTGTTGAAAAAAAGAATTTGCTCTCTGACCATCACTTATCTTTGATGACCTGTTAGGGTTGTCATTCTGTTCAGAATTTCCACCACCCTGACCTTGTCTGTCCAAAAAAAAAAAAACGCGCGGGAAATAGACTGTGCTTTCCGTTTGTCATTTTCCGCAGGTCCCTGCCTAAAAAGGTTAAAGAGCGCATCCCTGGAAATGTTTGGAAAACGTGGCAAATTGCCTTCTGCCACTCAGGGCAAGGTGTGGGGATTTACTGAAAGTCAGAGCCAAAGGAGAAGGTTAGCAGAGCTTTGGGCGAGCTTTCCTAAAGCCCCACCTTTGGGCGGGCCACTGGTCTTGTTTGCTTTAGTTAAACCTCCCGTTTGTGTGCGAACTTCAGCGCCGCCTTCCTGAGATTCTCGGAGTGCTGAAACCCTAGGGTTCCCGTCGCTCCGTCTCCTTTCTATCCCTCTTGTCCCCCTCCCCGGACCTCCCTCCCTGACGAGCGCGCAGCTTTTGGGGGAAGATAGAAAATCATCCCACCCGGGCCCTCAAGCTGGTCAGGGGGACAGAAACCATCCCCAGGAGCAGGCCCAGGGAGACTTGGTGACCTCCGCCTCCCTCGGGCCCTGCCGGCTCGGACGCAGACGGCGGGGTGCGGTTCCCTGTGCTTCCCCTGCCGGGGACAGCTGCCCCCTGGCGGCATCGCGGCGCTAGGTCGGATACCCCGGGCCGCCGCAA
Source organism: Heterocephalus glaber (assembly GCF_000247695.1). The sequence goes on from NW_004624905.1 coordinate 2,492,538, forward strand.
GTGGAGCGGCTGTCGTGGGCGAGTGGTGCAGTGTCCGACCCGCTGGGCTTGGGGCTCCAGTTCCTCGGACTGCAAGTTTCGGCTCCTAGCCACTCCTCACAGATGATTGTGCCCCAGGAGCACCCAGAGCGCCAGACCCGGGAGTCACCGGGATAACGCGCTGCAGGAGGCAGGGAGGCCACGCGACCCTCGGGAGGCCCTGCCTCTGCCCTTTGTTCTTGGGCCGCCCTCTAGAGAGTACCACGGTCCTCGAGGCCTCCTTCGGTGGCCAAAGGCTGGCAGAGACTTGGAGGCGAGAACTCACAGGGCAGAAAGGTGAACTACGCCTTGCGCATTCCGGTAGTTCACCCAGGAAAGGAACATGAAGGTGTTTTTATCTTTGGGGGACACGGGGTTTCGTCCCTTCTCCAAGCCACCCTGTAGTCCTGCATTTAGACGCTGTCCTGTGCGGAACTTTCAGCCTGGAGAATGGGAAGTCCTTGAGCCCACGACAAGTGCTTCCCCAGCTCCGGCCACCACCAAGGACCCTGGAGTCACCAAGGACCCGGAACTGCCTTTCCTGCCTCTTCTCCCTGGCTGTGTGGGCCTTTGTTTCTCTTTGCAGAAAACCAAAGACTGGGCTCTCTTCTTTTTTTGCTTGTGTTTTTTTGAGGAGGCACTAAGACACACCTAACATGTAGTTTACTATTTTAATCATCTTAAAGTACAGTTCAGAGGCATTAAGTACCTTTGCATTGTTGCCCAGCCATCACCACTATCCATCTCCAGAGCTCTTCCATCAGCCCAAACTGAAATTCTGTGCTCATTTAAGAAAATAATTCCTTATTCCCCTACCCACCCATTTATGCCCCAGCCCCTGCAACCATTATTCTACTTTCTATCTCTAGGAATTTGTGTACTCTAGATACATCATATAGGTGCAAAGATGCAATATTTTTCCTTTAGGTCTGGCTTATTTCACTTAGCTTAATGTTCACGCATGGGAATTTCTTTCCTTCAAAAGCTGAATAATATTCCATTGCATGGATGTACCACATTTTTGTTTATCCACTCATCCATTAATGACAATTTAGGTTGTTTTCTCCTTTTCAGTTTTTCAATCTCCATCCAGCTCATTGCAACACTATATGCAGTGGTTGCTCAATAAATTCTTTTTTTTTTTGGTACCAGGGATTGAACTCGGGTCCTTGTGCTTGTGAGGCAGGCAGTGGAACCACTGAGCTAAATACCCGGCCTCCTCAATAAATTCTTTAAAAATAATCACTTTACTTCTGCTGTGTCTGCCTACTATAAGGAAAACTCACCCTTCTGGGTTTCAAATGTCAACTTATTCACAATTTTGAGACTTTCTGATGCAGATGTTGTATAATATCTTTGGTAAAAATGTATACGTTAAGATTCCCCTGGAATTAGTTCCAGACAAAACTGTGATCATCCTCACACCCACCCGGTGCTTTTCACACCCTTTTAATACCTTCATACCTAAAAAACAAATTAAATTAATTAATACCTTCATACCTGTCCTAATCCTCAGTGGCTCAAGATGACCTTAAAATTGATCCCTGACTGTCTTGAGTCCTCCACTTCAGCACTGTTCTGTGGTATAATGTCATACATCCCACTAAGCTAATTTCAAGGTCACAACAGCTGTTGAAGTAAGTGGCTCCATGTGATGGCTGAGGGGATGGGCTCTGAGAGTGGCAACTGGCCCTCATGGGGTGGTGCCAACAGGGAAGAACCCTGTCCACCCTTGTGTCCCAAGTCCAGCAGCCTCTCCCAAGGTGGGACTTTGTGGGCCACGCTCTCACCATCTCTAACTTGCTTCTTCAGGACTGCTGTGGGAGCCTGAAAAATCTTGTTGATACAAAGTGTGTTCTGGCTTGTGTCTCCATGTCCCCCGAAAGCCTCATGCAGTCAGAGGTGGGGCTTTTTCAGAGGTGGCTGGATCTAGAGTGTGTGAGGCTGGAATTAATTCCTGGTGGAATGCTAGGGTTAAGGGTGCTGGAATTAAGGCTGTGTGATTACTAAATCAGTTCACTGATTGATTTGCCACCCACCCTAAACCAGGTAGCCAAGCTAGAATATAAAAGGGGCAGAAAGAAGCTGCTATTATTGCTAGTAGTTTGCTACCCTCTGCCTTCTGCCTGAACTGTTTCTCCTCTGTGATGCCCCTTTCCTATGCCACCCTGCCTTGGGTGTCAACTATGGACTGAAACCTCTACAAACTGTAAGCCAAAATAATCCTTTCCTCCTTTAACTTTGAGTGTTGGCTATTTTGTCTCAGCAATGAGAGAAAAGTAACTAGGACAGGGTGTGATTGAAAAATATGGTGAGTGTTTACATTTTAAAAAAAAGTATTGTAGTAAAAGACATATTGCCACTAATCCCCCTCAAAATACTTCACCTTGCTTCAAACAAACTCCATTCCATCATTCTTGCCACTTTCTGAAGTGGTTCTGGACATCTTACACGAGTTATCTTTTGTTGCACTGTTGTAGCTGCCTCAATGTCCTGAATCCATTAAAAATGTTTACCTTTCATGGTCTTTTTTGCTTTGCAAAGAGCCAGAAGTATCACAGTGCCAGATCAGGTGAATAAGGTGGATGAGAACACACTATAATGTTTTTATGAGCCTGCCATTGTCGGACGGGAATCAGCAGCAACATTCACCACATTTTTTATCACACCTTGTAAAGATGTGAAAGATGTCTAGAACTGCTTCGGAAAGTTGCAAGAATGATGGGATAAGTAGGTTCAATGTGAGGGGACGCATTTTAAGGGAGATTAATGGCAATCTGTCTTTCAGTGTAAGAAATTTTGAAAAATTTAAAGATTCACCATATATTTTGATCATACCTGTACAATGCATTAATCCAGTTTTCAATGGTAAGTCCTAGGTAGTGTGATAGGAGGTGAGATTCCTTCATAAACAAGATATTTTATTGGCCTCCAGGTCTCACCAGGGAGCCCTTGCTTGTGTAAGAGCTCTTTAAACAAGCATTCTGTGGCCTGGCAGGATTCAGAAATCCTCAAGAATTCAGGAAGTCAGCAAAGGTCTAAATCTGTGTTTTAGAACAGCAAAATTATTTACACTGACTCAGGAATTTTCATTGCTAAGTTAACTTGAACTATCCCTGCTCTCTGAACACACCCACACAAACCTACTTAGCTCTACATCTCAGTGTCTTGCAGTTGCACATGTTTAAATTTTGAGCTCCAAAGTCAAAATTTCAAAAGCGATTTTTATCATGAATTTGATTGCAAAATATACCCATCTCCAGTCCAGAAAGGACTCCTCATTTTGGGGGCTATCTTTAATACAAAACCCTCAAGAGTTTATATTTGTAGCTCTGGAATCTTCTGGTGTTCATTCACACTGTTTAAGAAGTTAATTTCCTGGAAATAGTATTTGAAATTCTTTTTTTTTTGGTACCAGGGATCGAACTCAGGATCTTGCACTTGTGAGGCAGGCGTCGGAACCACTGAGCTAAATCCCTGGCCCTGAAATTCTAATGAGTAGAACAGAGAAATTATTACAGATTGAGTATACCTTGTTCAAAATTGTTGGGAGCAAAACTCTTTTGGATTTCTTTTTTCCAGGTTTTAAAATATTTACATATATATAATAAAATATGTTAAGGATGGGACTCAAGCCTAAATACAAAATTCATTTATGTTTCATATAAATGTCCCTCACCTATATAGCTTGAAGATAATTTTATACAATATTTTAAATTTGCCTATGTTTTTATCATGACCCAACACATGAGGTTGGGTATAAAATTATCCATTTGTGGTGTCATGTCAGCACTCCAAAACTTTGGGATTTTTGGATTCAGAATGCTCAACCCACATTATATCTATAAATTACATTAATTTATTTCCCATTTATAGTTCACCCAGGGGCTTCCTGTGAAGAGAAATTTCTCTGCTTGGGAAGGACAAGGCTCTTTAAAGTGATTTTAGGGATACAGCTATCTACAAGACACATTGAAAATGAAAAAGATGCTCGTGAGGCCATGAGAAAGCCTTCCATGAATTACAGTTTTATAGTGTGTGTGCTTAAAATGTGTACAGTGCTGAAACCCACTCCCTATTTCGCTCTTCCTCTCATTCTCTATTGTCTGATTTGCAGGCTTAGACCAAGACGAACTCATTGTCTACCTGCTACACTTAGGCAAACACACTGAAACTTCCGTGTCTACCCTCAGGGCCAGTACTTCACCTCCTTGCCTGTTTCAACACTGAGGTGGAGGTTGTTGGTTAAAGTCAAGTACAAACAGCAGCCTTCTGCAGAAGGTATTCTCAACATCTTCCACTAGAGGGATGTGAGAGTACCTTTGCTAGAAAGCTTTGGTTTGCTCCCTTTCCCGTCAGAAAAATCTAGAAAAGGGCCCAAACCCAAAATTTACAGAAGAGTAAATATAAAGAATGAATGAACACTACTAATCAGAGACATGCAGAATAGTAAACGGGAAACTCTATCAAGTAACCAAATTTCAAGACAGGGGATGAAATGGTATTTTTCATGAACTCACACACCACCTGTGCAAATATAAAGGGTACAAACCTTTTAGCAAACAACTTGGCAATACAGAGCTTGGATCTTATTCCCATTCTTTTTGACCTGTAACTCCATACTAAGGAAATTACCAGAAATATGAACAAGCATTTACATACAAAATGTTCATTGCAGTAATTTTTTTAAGAGAGGACAAAATTGAAAACATTTTAAATGTCTAAGGCTTAAGTAAATCACTATATATCCTTACAATGGAATATCATTAAAAATAAATCTGTGGAACATTTTGATAACTTGAAAAATATTGAGATTAACATCAACATTAACCTACAATATTTTCTTAACTACTTAATGCACTGTATGTGTCAATAGCATACTGGAAGGAAGTAGACTAAAAGGTCAATTGGTTATCTCTGGGTAGTGAATTTGTGGGTGGCTTTTAATATTTATCTTGTACTTTTCTATGTCTTCCAAATTGTTCATAATAAGCAGTTTCCAAGATGCTGAACTAAGACACAATTATTGAACTAGGAGCACAATTATTGTACAAATGGAACAGTTTATATCATCTAGAGCAAAATTATTGGAAAAGATAAGAATGTAAACTAAGTATGATAAACATAGTAAGGAGGGAAGAGAACTTAATAGTAACAGTGAGCAGGAAAAATTCTTATGAATATTGTACTAGGGATTGAATTCAGAGCTTCACATCTACTATCACTCTTACACCCTAACCCATAATAATTTTTTAAAACCTTAGTGGAAACATTAAAAATGAAGAAAGTAGTAGATGAAAAGAGAAATAAATATATGAGATAAACACCAGAACAGATTCAATCAAAGAACAGGTGAGGGCCGGGGATTTAGCTCAGTGGTTACACTGCCTGCCTTGCAAGCGCAAGGACCCAAGTTTGATCCCTGGTACCAAAAAAAAAAAGAACAGAGCAAAGCAGAACAGAATGGGACAGCACAAAATATAGACTAAGGTAGAATAGGAAAAAATTACTGCAAGGCATATAATGCTAAGAATTGTTTGTGACACCTTTACCTCAGTTATTGTTATATGTTTATGTATGTATGTACAGCGAGTTGCTATCTAAAGTGAATCTCTTTGTGAGGGTCACAATAAGAAAAATGTTTGAAAGCTACCATTTTAAAAGAATATATTTTGATATTATTCTGATATTGTTTTCTACCTTCTCTGGAACTCTGCTAATTAATTACTGTCTTAGTTACTTCTCTCTCGTTGCTGAGACAAAATACCCAACATCCAAAGTTAAAGGAGGAAAGGTTTATTTAGCTCACAGTTTACAGAGGTTTCAGTCCATAATCAGCTGGCTCCAAGGCAGGGTGGCTTGGCAGAGGGGCATCGCAGAGGAAAAACAGTTCATGGCTAGCAGAAGACAGCAAAACTAAGCAAGCAAGAGGCTTAACAGTGTGTTTCTGCCCCTTTTATCTTATCCAAGCTAGGGTGGGTAGCACTCAAACCCTTAATCCTAGTGCCCTCGAGCCTAGCATTGCACCATGAGTCAATTCCAGAATCACACACTCAAGATCCAGCCACCTCTGAAAAAGCCCCATCTATGACCACATGAGGCTTTGGGGGGACATCTAGACACAAGCCACAACAATTACTATCTTTTATCATTCTCATCTCAGCTTTACAAGCTTGTTCCAACCCCTTGAACCTAAAAATGAAAGAAAACAAAAATGTTCCTCTTCCTGGTGCCAACGCAAGTGAGTGTCCGCCCCTCCTTTTATCACTTAATTTTTCTAAAGTCTGGTTTGTTCCCATTGCTTCCCTGCCATCTGTTAGTCACTCTACAGGCCCTCACAGCATTATTCCTGCCCTGCACCCCTCTTCTGTGTTCATCAATGTGCTGGAGGAAGCCTGCTCATGCAGATATGGGGAAAGCTGAGTTAAACAAAGAAAGCAGCAGACTTGACTGCAGCTCTTTGCAGTTGTGAGGTTTATCATATACGTGTGTCCCTTGCAGAGGTGTATAGATACAATGTTTTCCAAATTTGTTTTACTATTTTGGGAAATGGATCTTACTGAAATAATATAATACAGAGTTAATGGTGACTTTGTAATTGCCAGTATTGAAGATTCTTCTCTCTTCTTTACTTAATGAATACTTATTGAGTATACACTATGAGGAAGGGACTGTTCTAGGCATTTGGGATATGTCAGTAAACAAATAGACAAAAGTCCTTGTCCTACAGAATTTTATATATTTAGCAGGAGAGAGACAGACTATAAGAAATAAATAAGATAAATATGTTATTAATTAATTGTATTTTAGAAAGCAGTAGTTGCTACGGGGAAAAATAGCAGAGAGGGTAAGAGGATAGGGAGTAGTAAGATGAATGGCTTGTGATTTTAAATAATGACCAAAGACCTGAATAATGGTACAAGTGGACATCAGGAGGAGGAGACTTCTCAGCAGAAGGAGCAATTAGGGAAAAGGCCCTAAGGCAGGAAGATGCTTGCCATAATTAAGTAATGGCAGCAGGCCAGCATGGTGGGGGGGGCAGGGGAAAAATGGTATCAGAATTGTAGAGTAGGAAATGAAGTCAAAGAGAAATATTTTCTAAGGACAAGGCTTTTACTCTAAGTGAAATACGGAACCACTCTAGGGTTTTGACCACAGTGGCAATCTGATAGAACTTAAATCCTTGTAAAGGATTCCGCTGGTAATTTATTAAATTTATCCATACTGGGTAATGGTGTGCAAGAGGGAGACAGGTTAGGAGACCATTGCGGCAGTGCAGGTGAGGTCCGGTGCTGGCTTGAACCAGGGAGGTAGCAATGGAGGTGAGAAGAAGTGGTTGAATTCTGGACATTTGAAAATGGAGTTCATGAGATTTCCTGATGTATTGAGTAAATTCTATCAGATCAGGGATAAATAATCCCATTTGGTCTTTCATCTTAGCTTCTTGTTTTTACTTCTTTTATCCTTTATCATCGCTTATTTGTTGCTGATCCCCAATTATGTCTTTGTGATGGGTTAGATCTAAAATGGCTCCCAAGCCTTCTGTGTTTTGCAAGTGACTGGATCTTGGCATTATAACTGACTTGTTAGGATGTAGGGCCTGGTCAGAAGAGTTGAAGCACTGTGGGCATGACCTAGAGGTGTGTAGCTCTGTTTCCTGGCCCCTCCCTTTACTCTCTGCCTACCCAGCACCACGAGGTGAGCACCTTCCATCCTCAGCAGGCCATTCTACCATGCCACTTCCGTCCTGCAGCCAGATGACCATGGAACCAGTCTCTATAAATGGTGAGCCAACATCAACCTTTCCTCCTTTATGGAGCTGGTGAGAGGCATTGTGTTCTCAGTGATGAGAAAGTGACTAAGTCTTTGACTCTACCTCATTCTGTATTCTATGCCTCAGTAAGACTATTCATCCATTCTCATATTATCTGATAATGCCTTATTTGTTATTAGAGAAATAATTTGAAACTTCTAGCTCCCTCCCAATGCCCTGTGCATTTCAAGGTCATGTTTCTGGTTGTGTTCTAGACACTCAAATGTTCATTTTGATCCCAGTGCTTCTGTATGCCTCACAGCTTGTATGTCTTACCAGCTTGCCAGTAAGAACTGATTGAGATATCAAGTCATCAATAACTCTTCTCTCATTCCATAACATCCACTTTGCTTCCAAATCCTGCTAATTCTACCTCCTCCAAGGCCTGCTGAAAGGCCATGTCCTCAACACAATCTTCCCCAACCTCAGCATTTTTAAGTAATTTCTCTGTTTTATAGTTCTAGGCTTTATGTTTAGTTTGGTGATCTATTTTGAGTTCATTTTTTTTATATGGCATGTGACATGGATCAAAGCTTAATTGTTTGGATAAGACTATCCAATTGTTTCCACACTGTTTGTTGACAGGCTGTCCACCAAATTGTCTTAGCCCCTCTCATGAATAAGTAAAATGATACAATCACTTTGAAAAACAACTTGGCAGTTTCTTAAAAAGTTAAATTTATGCCCAGTACAGTATTTGACCCAGTCATTCCACTTCTAGCTATTTACCCAAAAGAAACAAAATCATATGTCTGTTCAAAGACTTGTATATGAATGTTTGTAGCAACTTTATCACTAATAGTCCGGCTTAGTTACTTTTCTCTTTGCTAAGACAAAATACCTGATGCCCAAAGTTAAGGGAGGAAAGTTTTATTTGGCTCACAGTTTGTAGGGCTTTCAGTCCATAATTGGCTGGCTCCAAGACAGGGTGGTGTGGCAGACAAGCATCACAGAGGAGAAATAGTTCATGGCAGACAGAAGATAGCAAAACAAGCAAGGGATGATCACAGCTCTTTCTATGTCTTATATCTTATCCAGCCTACTTAGGGAAGGTAGCACTTGCACTCCTAATCCTAGTACTCTTGTTCCTAGCATTGCACCATGAATCAATTCCAGAATCACATACTCTAGATCCAGCCATCTCTGAAAAAGCCCCACCTATGACCACATGAGGCTTTGGGGAGACATCTAGACACAAACCATAACATAACCCCAAACTGAAAGAACTCATATGTCCACTAGCAGGTGAATGGATAAACACTGTGGTATGTCTATTCAGTGGCATCTACTTAGCAACAAAAAGGAGTGAACTATTGACACATTTGATAACACAAATGACTCAAACTCATGCTGAGTGAAAGAAGCCAGACAACAATAAGTATATTCTGTTTTTTGGTTTTTTAGGTACTGGGGATTGAACTCGGGACCTTGCACTTGCAAGGCAGGCGCGAGAACCACTGAGCTAAATTCCTGGCAATGAGTATATTCTGTATGACTACATGTACATAAAATTCCAGAAAATGCAAGTAAAACAAAGTGACAGAAAGCAGGTCAGAAATTTGATGGAAATGGTGCAGAATGGAAGGATGGATTACATAGAGGCATAAGGAAAGTTTGGGAGTGAGGAATACATTCATTATCATGACTGTGATGATGATCTCATGGGTGTATACACCTCAAAACTCATCATTGAGTATCTTTTAAATTGGTCTCTCCTTTTCTACATCTTCTACTATACCCTTAGTGTTCTGACTTGGGTTAGTTATAGGTGACATTTTCTAGAAGATGTATGTTAGTCCCCTTTGTGTCAATATATAATTAGTATGTTGTCCATAAATTAGCACTTTTCCTGGTATACTGTGTTTAGCAGAACAAATATAGATATATCAATTGCTCTTCTACATAACAACTACTAGTTAGATGGGCATAATGACTATAGGTGTTGATTTTTCTCAGATATAGATTCTGCCAAACAAATGTATACACATTTCGGAAAAAGAAAAAGACTATGATGTTTTTTCAACAGATGGTGTTATCCTCATATGGGGGACCCTAGAGGATGTTCTATATCACAGAAAACTCGCTACACTGCCAGCCCTTAGAGAAGAAATTGAAAATGCATGTGCAGTGATCTCCAGGTTACCCAAGCAGCAGTTTGCCAGACTAATAAATGTCTGGAAGGGAATGGCCACCACTTTGAGCCCCTCTTGTAATTGTAGAGGCCAAAGATAATTTGTGTTAATCTCATAATGTTTCAATAAATTTAGTATTAAAATATTTATACAAGTTTTTCTTTTCCTGAGCTGTGTATACATTTTTTGGTGGACTCTGTATTTATAAGGGGTTTTTTATGAGTTTAATGCAATTATAATGAAAATTATGACTTTAAAATTTTCATTCAAAGATTATATGGAAGAACAAATGAGTGAGAATAACCAAGAAAGTCTTGGGAAAGAAGAATGAAAGCTGTTCTGTCTTGCTAATAACTACTTTAATTGCTAATAATTAAAGACATAAAAATTAGGTAGGTCCTATTTCTGTCGCATAGAGGAAAGGATACTTAAGGCTTACAGGTGTGAAAGAATAGGCACTCACGGCTTGCTGATGGGACTGAAGGGCATTTGGGGAGGATGTAGCAGGAGTCTTAAGATACTTCTGTTGTTTGACCCAGTGATTCCATTTTTAGGAATCAGAATAATCATTTATACACAAAAATCGTTCATAAAAAAGAACTGCTTCAAGTCAGTTCCCCATAGGATTGTGAGTTCCACAAAAGGAGGAACACTGCTAGTTTTGTTTATTGGTGTGTTCCCAGTGACAAACAGTGCCAGACCTGGAGTGAGCACCCCCAACATGTTTTTCAAATGAATAAACATCTATTATCTTCTAACTTTTATTGTAAAGTACTTTAGATATACAAAAAAGTTTATCTAAAAAGTAGAAAACACTCAACTTCTCACTACTTCACTTAAGAAAACATTACTAATGTGACTTTTGTTACATGCTTGAGTTTTAAAATAAGAAAAATAAATTTAAAACAAATGTGCTATAGCCTTCTGATCAAATAAAGAAGAAACTTCACATAGAAGTTTCTCTTTACTTTCATTTCTGTTTTTAAAAATTGTGACAAAATGCACATATCTAAATTAACCCTCTTAATCATTTTTGAATACATAGTTCAGTGATATTCAGGATATTACATTGTTATGGTAGCACTGCCACAAAACTCTTCTCCTTGCAAAACTAAAACTCTGTATTTACTAAGTAATATTAATTATTCCTCCCACCCAGCCCTTCATAATCACTGTTAATACTTTCTGTCTCTATGAATTCAAGTACTTTAGGTAACTCATATATGTAGGACCATATAATACTTGTTTTTTTATGATGGATGTATTTCACCTAGCATAATGTCTTCAAGATTCATTCATGCTATAGTATGTATCAGAATGCCATCCCCTTAAGGCTGAGAAATACCCCACTGTATGGATAAACTATGTTTTGTTTATTGTCATTGGTTGCTTCTACCTTTTGGCTGTTGTGAATAGCACTCCTATAAACATGAGTGTATGAATATCTCTTTGAGTCTCTGCTTTTAATTCTTTGGGCACATACCCAGAAGTGAAATTACTAGATTGTATTCTAATTCTATTTGTCATTTTTTGAGGCACTGTCATACTATTTCCAGGAGTGGCTGTACCAGTTTACATTCCTACCAACAGTGCCCGAGGGTTTCAGTTTTCTACATGTCTTCATCTACTTATTTTCATTTTTGTTTTGTTCCTTTTTGCAGCACTGGAGAAAACACTCAGGGCCTTTGCACTGAGCTACATCCCCAGTTCCGCTCCCTCTCCTGCTCCTTGATATTGGGGATCGAACTTGGGATCTTGCTCTCATGAGGCAGGTGGCGGCACCACTGAGCTAAATCCCCTGCCTGCCAGTTCTTCTTTTTTTTATTTTTTATTTTGAGACAGGATTTCAGTAAGTCACTAGGTTCCTCAGGCTGGGCTCGAACATGCAATCTTCCTGCCTCCATCTCCCAGAGTACTGTATTGGGATTACAGGTGTGCGCCACCACACTCAGCATATTTTCAGCTTTTAAAATGGTAGCCATCCTAATGAGGGTGACTTAGTTTCTCTCACTTCTCAATAGCTTTAGTTTGCTTGGAAATCATTCTTCTTATCTCCCTTGCGATACATAGCAGTGTGAGCCAGATAAACTTGAACAGGAAAATATATTCAAGAAGTTTTCAGGTCTTCCTGGGGTGATGAGTAAACCCCTGTAAGTCACAAACAAATAACAACAAACCTCTGAGTTTCCACTCTTATCTTGGAGAGACTTCTCCAGCAAGCCCAGCAGGATGGTACCATGCATTACCTCTAGAGACAAGATACTTCCTACAAATCTATCCCTTCACTGGGTGGGGAAAGACAGGGATGAGGAACCTTTTGGGAGTGGTTGAGTACATCCACTGTCTGGATTATAGTGATGATTGCACCAGCATATTACACATGTGTAAAAAAATTATCAAGCTGCGCACTTTAAATACCTGTAGTGCACTGTATGCCAATTAATTTTCAATAAAGCTAAGGTTTTAAAAAAAATCTCCCATGCCTCACATAATTTAAAATTTCTCAAAATGAATTTTATTTAAAAACAAGTCAAGGTAATATAAAAAACCAAAAAGAAGAGCAATCTAGGAAATGCTGAAGCACACTTACCGGCTTCATTTTCTTATCTGTGCATATGTTATCTGATGACTGCAGCTGCCAGCACACATGCACTCCTGTCCCCTTTCCTGCCCTGTCCCTGAGGGATCCAGACACTTGACTTGTGGTAAGTTAGACTGGCAGTGCTGCCCAGTTGGGTTGAAGTTTTAGTTCTTACCATAATCAACTTCTACTTTTTTTTCCACTGAAAGAAGAGCCAGTACTTCTTACCCCCACTGACAGTTGGAACCTTTGTTTTTCCCCTGGACTCTGCTCAAGGAAGAAACACACTGCCTTATGGGACACCCAGGTTTGTCGCCTGCTCCAGCAAGCTGTACCAGCCTTGTGAGAGCCCTTAACTGTCTGGGAAGTGATTCTGAATATCCTGCCCTCACCTCCCGAGCTGCTGCATCCTCTCCTGCTTGGTTTCTCTGAAATTCATAGATTAACAGGGTATTAAATTGACCCATCAGACTCACTTATTGTCCTTGAATAATATATGGGCCTAATTGTCACTCAGGGCCAGAAGAATTGTACACCATCATCTAGAAGCTAAAATGTCAAATGGCTCAGCCATAAAGAACAAGAAACTAGAGACATTTATAGCTAAATGGATGCATATTGAGGCCATACCCTTAAACGAAATAAATACGACACACATGTGTAAATACCGAATAGTTTCTCTGGTGTGAGAAACTGAAAGTGTAAATAAGGATTAAAATGATTAAAATGAATAATTGATAATTTGAAATAGGAAAAGGTCCAAAGGTGTAGGGGTGGTGGGAAGGAAAGCGGAAAGGAAAGGGAAAGGAAAAATTATGAGAAAAGAAAAAAAATGGAAACGAAATCTATGTAAATAGGGAATGATGGAGGGAGCAAAGGGCACACAGGTAATGGGGAAAAAAATAAGACCCAAGATACATCATGTACAGGTACAAGCAGTCAATGATAAATGTAAACGTACCGTATACCTAAAATGCACCAATAAAAGAATTTAAGCAAAAAAAAAAAATTGAATGATGAATATCAATGGCAGCTTACACTACACATTTCATATAAATCAGCTCAGAACTTAAAGCATATAATTTGGCAAAAAAGGGCAACATTTATATGTTTTCTATCTTTGTAGTGGGCTAAGAGCTCAATACCAACTGTCTGGTTCTAAATGAGACACTGGTAAGTCTGTGGCTGACTCTTTTCAAAGAAAAGCAGTGAAAGGCTATGCTTAAAAAGTTAGTGCTTCCTAGTAAAACTTCCAGTAAATTATTATTTCTGGCCCAACCATTTGCTCCACCTTAAGCTCCTTCACTGATCTGCTTATTTGTAGCCATCATTCAGCCTTGACCAGTCTTGTCTTCACTCAGAGGAATCTGCGCTTGACAGTCCTCTGTGCAAAGTGATTTAAGCATATATTATCACCAAATTTTAGAAAAAACAAATACTATCAAGTACTTGTTATTATAGTAAATATATTATGCTTTATTTGTTGCTGCTATCATTACTACTTGAGATGAATCTAATAGTGAAAAATGAACTTTACTCATACATGGGTAGTGCTCCTGCCAAACCCATAAAGATATGAGCAACTTTTATTGATGCAATGTACATCAGCAAACCTTCTGCAACACCAACCATTAAATAAAGATGGCACAAAAGCAGATCCTGTTTTGTCCCCTCAAAAACTTATACTTGCTTTTTAGAGGACCTAGTTATCCCATTCTCCTGGATTAATCTCCAGGTGACTTTGACGCATTTCTCACCATTTCTACTCTGATTTTCCTGGTTTCTTTTCTCCTGGTCAGCCTTCCTTCCCCTGCTCACCTGAGAAGCACACATCACTGGAACCACCAACACCTACAGAATTAGAATCTCTCAAGGTGGGGTTCAGGCATTTATTTTGCTTTTTTTGTTTAAGTCGTTCCCTAGGTGGTTTTGGTGATCATCCACAGATCTGTGTGCTAAATTCAAGTTTCTTAAATTGAGTATAAAAAGGTTCTCACCTCTGCGGACTGTAATAATTGCATCCCCCGCTTCTTCCCCTCCATGACTTCTCTATTAATAATATTGAGCTACCAAGAGCTCACAATGCTTGATATACTATCTCACCCTGCAGAGCCCCTGCCTAATCAGAAAACCCTCTACCCACCTCGACCACTGCTATGGTTTGAATATGGTTTATGCTCCCTGAAACTCGTGCTGAAATGAGTCCATGGAGGCAGGATTGAGGGGAGGTAGGAACTCGAAGCAGTAACTAGGTCATAGGAGCCCTGCCCTGGTGAACAGATTAATGCCTTTCTCCCAAGAATGGTGAGTTAGAAAGCGAGGCTGCCTCTTGTGTTTGTCTCTCTCACTTGCCCTTCTGCTTTTCTGCTTGAGATGAAGCTGCACTAGGCCCTTGCTAAATGTGACCTCCTGGTCTTGGACTTCCAGCTGCCAAAACTGTGGAGTAAATAAACATTTTGACCTTTATAACTTACCCACTCTCATGTGTTCTGGTACAGCAACAGAAAACAGACTAGGGAAACTGCCAGACAACTTACTTTCCCCTCACAATCCAGCGCTAGTGTCTACTTCCATGGAATTTTCCCTGATCACCTTGCCTCCACCCCTCTATATTCCCACTGTATTGAGCTCACTTGACAATCAGCACTCACTGCAGAAATAAACTTGCTCGCCTCTCTCCCTGCTAGACCATGTGCTCCTTGAAGGCAGGCTTCATGCCATTTGGATGTTGGTATCCTCAGAAGCTAACAAGGGCTGCATTGCATTAGAATGAACTAAAGGGAATACACAACAGTCCTTTATCAAGCAGGCTAAGCCTCCTTTGTACAAACTGTTGGTATTGCCATATTCACCATATTCACTTTACCAGATCTGGTCCTAAAGTGATGAGGGAGGTTTTCTTTTAGTGTTTAACATAGTATAAACTAGTTTTCTTTCCTTAGCAACCAAGCAGATCCCTATGTATAGGAAAACAGGTTTCACCTGCACCTGAGACAAACTTGAAGCTCACTAGTATCCAAGAAATATGTCCCAAACCAAGGTCCTCCTTGGCCTCCCCCAGCACAGACACTTGCCCTCCTCCTTCTCCCTCCCATATTTCATACTCTCACTTTATGTTCCAGATGAAGGACCATGTTTGCTCTTCTGCCATCTCTCCCTTAGTTGTTGTGTTGACCAAGACTCAGCTGCATCCCACAAAGGACTCTTTTAATTTCATGCCACCAATTTCCAGCCAACACAAGCTTTGCAGATTATATAAAAACTCAGTCACACCAAAAAAATTCGGTCTTGCTCATCTGGAGGCTTGGGGTTTGGTATTGTCCTTGCTTCTTGCTCAGAGTGGTCTCTGGGAGGAGGAGAGCAACAGTGATACAGTGGCTGTCCTTATCTATAAGGGCCAGCAGAGCCCCCCAGAGGGCTTGTGACAAGCTGCAGATTCAGGAGGTCTGAGGTGTGGCGTGTGAATTGTGTTTCTAAAATTTTCCTGGGTGAGTCTGGTGCTGGTACAGGAGCAACATTTTGAGAACCACCATGGTAGGGAGTGTCTGGGGGTGGGGCCAGCTACAACCTGACTTGTTAAATCCAGCTGGGGGAGGGATTCAAATTTGCTTGCATATAAGACATATCACCTGGGGAGACTTAAAAATTCTGGATGCCCAGGCTGCATCCTATTAAAA
Organism: Heterocephalus glaber; assembly: GCF_000247695.1. Next base: position 2,508,759 of record NW_004624905.1, read on the forward strand.
TTAAATTGATTTTCCTGAAGGTAGGAGTAAGTATCAATATTTCTTAAAGTTCCCCAAGTGCTTATAAAGTGCAGCCAAAATAAAAAATCAGTGACCAAGACCAGTAACTCCTAACCCTAGGTGCAGGGTAGAGTCAGAAGGAGGGTTTTGAAACATTGTCCTGCCATGGCCACTCCCAGGACCCATCAAATTAGAATATCTTGGGTGTGAAGCCTGAGTTTTCTGCCTTCTTTACTTCTTCCCTTCCTTTTTTTCCAGTTTTCAAGATTTTTCTACAGTGTAGCCAGTGTTCAGGACAACTGATCTGTACCCTTATTATATAGTCTGTCATTTCTGTTCTAGCTAAGGAATCCCTTCTTGGGATTGCTGGGAATGCAGTTCCATGGTAGAGTAGTGGACTGGCATGTGTGAGACCCTTGGCTTTACCTCTGACCTAGAAAAACAAATAAACAAAACCAAAACCCACTTTGGGATGTTACATTTTGAAAACTAGAGGGGACTGGCCTGCATAGTCTTGGTGGATATAAAAGCGAAAAAAAAAAATCAATCATCAGTTGGAATTGCTAGAAACAGGGCCAGGACATCTAAAATTACCTAGAGCAGTAACTTTCAGTAGCGTTGGCCTGCAACATCATTCACATTCACCTCTGACTTTGTTAGAAATGCATCTCAGCTCCTACTTCAGAAATTCTAGGGTGGGTGCGGTGACCTGAATGAGCACCTTCCCTCACCATCAGATGTTGAAATCCTAACCGGAAATGGATGGTGTTAGGAAGTAGCACCTTTGGGAAGTGCCTAGGAGCACTCATGCTGTTAGTGCCCTTACAGAAGGGACACTTTTCCCACCACTTGAAGGTACAATGAGAAAATGGCAATTGGCCACCCTGAAGAGGGTCCTCATCAGAACCTGATCCTGCATCCTGACCCCAGACTTGCAGACTCCTGAACTGTGAGAACTAGATTCTGGTTATGGACAAGCCACACTGGCTATAGTACTTTTTAGCCACCCATGCTGACAAGAGAGTGGGGCCCTTGAATTTGTATTTAACAAGGCCTATGGGTAATTCTGATGCACCTACGAGGAAGATGGCAGTGGGGAAACTAGGATCTTGACCTGCCATTTCTGATATTGATTCGCCTCTTTAATTTTAAGCATACCATTTCCACACTACTGATAAAAAAGATTGTAGCAACAACAGCAGCAATGTCAGGAGCTACTTGACTTAATGCCACGTGTCACAGTGTCAGCTGAAGAATGCAAACCTCCACCACCCTCCATCTGCATGTGCACTTGGGGCCCTGGTCTCTTGGTTTAGCCTGAGGTTTTTATGTCCTTAGCATAACAGCCACAGATGATCCCCACATTCTGACAGCCCTGAGCTTTTGGTAGCTGCTCAGACATGGTGCTGCCAGACCAGAGTGATCAGTGTGTCTTAGGAGGCCCCTGTTGACTCCTGTTTGCCCATCTTGTTCTCCATTTCCTCACCAGATAGGGTCACATACTCTCTGATTTTCTTGTAAGTCATAATGCATTAGCCAGCACAGCTGGGGAGCTGGATGGGGGCCATTTGGGGTTGAACACATCAGTGTTGTACCAGAAGCCAGAGCTTTCCTCTCTGTCTGTAGGACCAGGAAATAGTAAGCAGATTATTGCCCCCATCCCTACCCCAGAACCCTTTATCAAGGGTTAGCAAGGGCTTTAAAGAGTGGGAGACCCATGGCCTGTTAGAAAGGGACCACACATGAGATGTGAAATGATGCCTGACAGACAAATATTCCATTGCTGGTTTTCCCAAAATGGAAGGAAATCTGTTTTTATTGTGATGGCATCAGAAATTACAAGTGTCTTTAGCACTTTCTTTGACCTGTTTCTCCCTTGCTCTCTTGCTGTCCAATTTTCTATCCCATTAAGAACCTCCATCAGATTTTCAGCTGAGATGGCCAAGACTCACACCACATCCAACCTCTTTAGGGGTTGATGAGCCTTAGGAACTCCATGTCTTATGATCTATTCCTTTCTCTCATACTCTATCCTCAATTTCTACCTGATCTTCCTCCCCCCGCCCCCACAACTTCCTGGCAGGGAAGGTACCCACTTCCCCATGTCCTTGTCAATTTTGAGCACTATATTCTTTAAAAACCTTTGCCATAAAATTTACATATCTTTAATTGATATTGAATTTGACTTGCATCTGTATTTGAATTGTTTTTCTTTGTAAATTGTACATTCATTTTCTTTATCACCTTTTCAGGAGTATTTTTTTTTTCAGTACTGGAGCTTGAACCTAGGACTTTCATATTGAGGTACACCCCTAGCCTTTCTTTTTTTATTTTTGTATTTTGAGATAAGATCTTCCTAAGTCACTAAATTGCCGAGTCTGGTCTTGAATTTGTGATCCTCCAGCCTCAATCTCCTAGAGTGCTGGGATTATAAGTGTGTGACACCATCCCTGGTGAGGGAATAATACTTATTGATATGTTAGAACTTGTTATTTACCTAGAATATTAATACTTTATCATATAAAAGCAAATATTTGTCCCAATTTTTCCTTTGACTTTATTTTTGCAACACAGGAAGTTTTGATTTTATGTAGTCAAATTGGTGGTTTCCTTTAGGATCATTCTTTTTTTTTTTTCTGGTATTGGGGATTGAACTGAGGACCTTGTGCTTACAAAGCAGGTGCCATGCCACTGAGCTAAATCCGTGGCTCTAGGATCATTCTTTAAAAGTCCTTCCCCATCCTAAGCCTTTAAAAAATATTTACTATTTTATATAGTTAAGTTTCATTTTTTACAATTACCTAGGCTAAAATTAATGCTATTGTAAGGTATGGGATAAGATTCTAAAGTTACCTTCCTCCCTCAAATGGATAGTTGGTTTTTCTAACATTTATTGAATGAGACTTACCACCTCATTTATTAAACTACCATCTCTATTACCGGTATGTACTCAAGTCTTTCTAACCTTTCCATTTATCTATTTATTCTTTTGCCAATACCACCACAGTTTAATTTTTATAATTTTATATTTTAATACTTGTTAGAGCTAGTTCAGTCCCTCTTCATTAACATTTCTCAAATATTTTCACTACTATTGAACATTTGTTCTTCCAAATTAATTTTAGGATACTTTTGTAAAAGTTGACTTTTCCATTTATTGTCCTAGATATAGCTGTCCTAGATGCATCTTTTTAGTGGTTATTAGTCTCAATAGTCAATAATCATTACCTAGTACCTACAATTAACCTGGCACCATGGTAGATGCTGGAGATATAAAAACAAATTTGACCCAGTTCTTGCCCTCAAGAGTCTTATAATCATATGTAGGAAGTAAATTCAAGATGGTGGAGTGATGAGTAGCAGAGAAACAGCCTTTCTGAGATTTGGTGTCCAGTTCTTGGAATATATCAATGTGAGGAAAAGGAGAGAGGTGGGTCCATAAGACCCAGGAAGGATCTGAAGCAAGAATTAAAGCCCACAGGGAGAGCAGAAAGAGACTTCAAGGCAGAAGAAGGAGGTGGCAAGCGGTGCTTTCTCCCTGATCCCTGACTCACTGTGTGAGAGGGGCACCTTGAACCTGCAGATGCACAATGACTACTGGCAACCCAAGAGGAATCCATGGAAAAAGGTACCAATGGTATGGGGCAGTGGACTCAGTGGACTGCAGTGGGTGATGAGTTATTCAGGTTCAGACATCCTACAGAAGAGGGCCAGTAGCCATCTTCAAGAGGGCCCAACTGAGCTTAGAACTCAGAGCAACAGCCAGCTCCATCTAGTGGCTCCCAGTGTCAGGGTGAGGCTGCCAAGTTCAAGTTAGCAGGAGGCCAAGGAGCCAAATTCAAGGCAGCAGGAGACACACGGAGAGTTATAGACTGAACAAATCAGGTTCCAGCCTCAAAGGAGAAACCACCCTGAACTTCAGTGGAACTAAAGATGCAAGCTTGGTGGGATTATCTACTACCCTGCCATAACGCTACAGCTGACCTGCTGGGATTAATCAACATGGATTTGGACTCTGTCTGACCACATTGTCTACCAATGACACCAGAGACACACCTTAAAGTGGGCATTTTTTGTTTTGTTTTTACTTGATTATTTGTTCTTGTTTTTATATGAATGTGAAAACACTTTAATTTTTTGTTGTTGTTCTGTTCTGTTCTTTTTTTATTTCTTCCTTCTCTCTTTCCCTCATGTCTTCATCAGTTTCCCAAAGTTTGCATTATCTTCCTCTAGCTTTGTTTTTTATTTCTCTATTTTTCCCCCTTGCCCTTTTTAAATTTTCTCCTCTGAGGGTAAAATCATCATACTGAGGGCTTATTTACTGTATACAATTTTTTGATTTGTTTAGAATGTATTATGTAACCATAAATCTAGTTCATATAGTTAAAGGTGACAAATTAATAGCTCCACACTTTGTCATTTTCCAGGCTGTGTTTGATGCTATTGTTATAGCTGATTATATTACTTTAGCCAAAGTGACATAATTATTCTAATCTGTTGTTATTCCTGTTATACCAAGACTGAGATCATTTAAAGGTCATAATTCTATAGGCCAGTGCCAAAGAACTAGGGGCTAGACCAAATAGGCAGCAATTTCTCATCCCCAATAAATTGAAGCTGTAGAATCTTGAAAAGACTCAAAACCCAAATGCCAGCTACACCTGGAAGATATCTCTGACAATTAGTCATTTCCTAAGGGTTCTAAATACTAGCAATAAAGCTACTTGCTATAGGCAATTTACAAGCATTAACTCAGGGATTAAATTTTTAAAAATAGAAAATGAGAAGACACTTAAGCAAGATGCAACCCCAGACTTCCAGCTCACCAAAGTCAAACCTAAGGGGCAGTGAGGTGGAACAAGTCAAAAAACACCCATCTGGATTCTCTGAAGTGGTAACAGCAGAAGTAACAAACCAGATGTGAGGCTCTAGAAAAAAATAAAATCTGAAATAATTTCTCAGATAACTACAGAAGTGGTGACCATAGTGAAAGACATGCTTAGTGATTCTAGAGCAGATACAGATAAAAAAAAAATAGAGGAGCTTAGGAAAATGATGGAAACCATGAACACCCAACATAGGAAAGAAATGAAATCCAAGAATCAGATTCAAAAAGATATCCAGGAGATTAAAAACTGCATTGAAAGTATAAGCCAATGTGAGAACAGAATATAGAAGACACGATTGTGATTAGTGATCATGAAAAGAAAGATTTCTTAAGAATAGCAAGGGAACATGAAAAATCAATCAAACAGCTGCTAGATGATGCAAAGAAGAATAAAATAAGTTTGATCAGAGTCAATAAAAAAGCAGGAGATAGTGCAAATGACATAAAAGAAAACCTGGTCACAGAAGTAATGGCAGAGAACTTCCCAAGGAGAGAAAAAGAATTTGACACACAGATAAGTGAGGCATATAGAACTCCAATTAGCCATGATAAAAAAAAACCCCAACTACACCATGGCATATAATGGTCAAGATTCCAGAAATTCAACACAAGAATAGAATATTAAAAGCTATTAGAGAAAAGACACAAATCTGATGAGGAAAGCTCATCAGAATCACAGCAGACTTCTCAACACAAACTCTCAATTCAAGCAGTGCTTGGAATGAAGTACTTCAAACTCCAAAACAACCTCCAACTCAGATTGATGTGCCCAGCAAAACTATCTTTCAAAATTGATGGAGAAATAAGATACTTTCATAACAAAGAACACCTGAGGAAATTCATAACCACCAAACAAGCACTCAAAACTGTTCCAAAGCACATTGTAGAAGGGATAACATGAACTACAACTTCATAAACCCCAACAGAATGAATCATCAGGCAAGGATAGCAATTATGCATAGGAGAAAAAAGGGAACCAACAACTGGAAGATAACATGACAAGGAAAAGTCAATATGTATCAGTTATAACCATCAATGTTAATGGTCTCAATTCAGCAATCAAAAGAAAGAGACTGGCAGAATGGATCAAAAAGCAAGATCCAACAATATGCTCCATACAAAAAACCCCACTTAATTAAAAAAGAAATTCATAGACTGAAAATCAAAGGATGGAAAAGAATATTTCATGTGACAGAAACCCAGAAAAACACAGGGGTAGCTATTCTATTTGCAGACAAAGTGGATTTTAAGCCAAGACTGATTAAAAGAGATAAAGAAGATCACTACATCCATGTAAAGGGAACAATCCAAGAGGAAGAGATAACAATCATAAATATATATGCACCAAATACTAGTGAACCCAACTATATAAAACAAATATTAACAAACATAAAAAAATCAAATAAGCACTAATACAATTGTAATGGAGTACCTCAATATTCCACTGACACAGACAGATCAACTAGACAAAAAATCAACAATGAAGTATCAGACCTGAACCAAACTTTTGAACAAATAAATTTAGTAGATATCTACCGAGTATTCCACTCCACAACAATAGAATACGTATTTTCAGCTGCACATGGGATATTCTCCAAAACAGATCACATACTAGCTCATAGAACATGCTTAAGTAAGTGAAAAGAAATTGAAATTATCCCATACATATTATCAGACCACAGTGCACTGAAATTGGAAATCAGTGGCAAAAGAAACCACAAGAACTTAATAAATGCATGGAAATTAAAAAAACACCCTCCTGAATAACCAATGCATCACAGATGAAATTGAAGAAGAAATTAGACAGTTTCTACCATTAAACAATAATTCCAATACTGGGCTGGGGATTTAGCTCAGTGGTTCTGCCACTTGCCTCAAAAGCACAAGGACCCAAGTTCGATCCCCAGTACCAAAATAATAATAATAATAATAATAATAATAATGCCAATACAACATATCAGAACTTATGGAACACAATGAAAGCAACACTATGAGGGAAATTTATAGTAGTGAATTCCCATATCAGAAAAACAGAGGAAGCTCAAAAAACCTAATGTTGAACCTCAAGCTTTTAGAAAAAGAGCAAGTCAAGCCCAAAGGTCATATGAGGGAAGAAATAATAAATATCAGAGCAGAAATTCATTACATTGAGACCAAGAAAACAATACAAAGAATCAATGAATTGAAGAGTTGGTTCTTCCAAAGATTAAATAAAATTGACAAACCCTTAGCCAATCTTATCAAAAAAAAGGAAAGAAAAGACTCAAATCCATGCAATTGGCAAATAAAAGGGTAAAATCACAACAGATCCTGCAGATCCAGAAGTTCAATATCTACTTGTACTGTAATAAAATGGAAAACACAGACGAAATGGACAGCTTCCTAGATATATATTATCAAAGCTGAATCAAGAAGATATAAAAATTCTAAATAAAGCAGTAACAGTCAATGAAGTTGAAGATGTAATTAAAAACCTACCAACAAAGAAAAACCCAGGCCCTGACAGATTCATTGCAGTATTTACAAGATATTTAGAGAAGACCTAATGCTGCTATTTCTCAAACTCTTTAATGAAATTGAAGGGGAAGCAATGCTCCCAAATTCATTCCTGGAAGCAAGAATTACCCTGATACTAAAACTAGAGAAGGATCCAACCAAAAAGAGAACTACAGGCCAATCTCCCTAATGAATGTAGATGTAAAAATCCTTAATAAGATACTGGCAAACAGAATGCAAATAATCATCAAGATTATTATACACCCTAACCAAGTAGAATTCATCCCAGGGATGCAGGGATGGTTCAACATATGCAAATCAATAAATTTAATATACTATATTAATAGATCCAAGGACAAAAACCATATGATCCTCTCAATAGATGCAAACAAAGCATTTGACAAAGTCCAACACCCACTCATGATTAAAAAACCTACAGAAAATTGGAATAGGGGATCTTTATCTCAATCTGATAAAAGGCATCTATGACAGGGCTGGGGATTTAGCTCAGTGGTTTTGCTGCCTGCTGTGCAAGCACAAGGATCCGAGTTTGATCCCTGGTACCAAAAAAAAAAAAAAAAGGCATCTATGACAAACCAACAACCAACTTCATACTAAATGGACAAAAACTGAAAGCTTTCACTCTAAAATTAGGAACAAGACAAAAAATGCCACCATTCTTATTCAATATAGTTCTGGAAACATTAGGCAGAGGAATTAGACAAGAGAAAGAAATAAAAAGAATAAGGATAGGAAAGGAAGAATTTAAGTCATCATTATTTGCAGATGACATGATATTCTACATAGAAGACCCCAAAAACTCCACCAAAAGACTTAGATTTGATAACCATCAGTGGCGTAGCTGGATACAAAGTCAGCACTAAAAAATCAATAACCTTCCTGTACATGAATAACAGACTCACAGAGAGAGGAATTAGAGAAAAAAATCCCTTTCACAATAGCATCCAAAAAAAATGAAATACCAACGAATCAATCTAAGGAAGTAAAAGATCTTTACAATGAAAATTACAGTACTCTGAACAAGGAGATTGAAGAGGATATCAAAAAATGGAAAGATATCACTTGTTCTTGGATAGGAAAAAGCAACATAGTGGAAATGGCCATACTTCCAAAATTGTTATACAGATTTAATGCAGTCCAAATCAAAATACCAATAGCATACCTCATAGAACTAGAGAAAACAATCTTAAAATTCATTTGGAACCAGAAGACACCTAGAATAGCAAAATCAATTCTGGGCAACAAAAGCAAGGCTGGTGGCATCACAGTCCCTGACTTAAAATTACATTACAAAGGTACTGTGATAAAACCAGCATGGTACTCCCAAAAGAACAAACCTAAGGATCAATGGAACAGAGTATAGGATGCAGAAACAACTCCAGACGTACTCAGCCATCTTATCTTTGACAAAGGAGCCAAATAGCTTCCCTGGAAGAAAGATAGCCTCTTTAATACATGGTGCTGGAAAAACTGGCTTTCCACATGCAGAAGATTGAAACTAGACCTGTATCTTTCAACACACACTAACCTAAAATCAAAATGGTTCAAAGATCTAAATATTAAAACAAAAACATTAAATCTTCTGGAAGAGAGAATAGGTGGAATTGTTGAGGACACAGGAGTAGGCAAAACTTCATGAACAAAACTCCGATCACCCAGGAAATATCACAAAGAATCAACAGCTGAGATCTCATCTTAATATAAAGCTTTTGGACAGCAAAAGAAACCAACAGAGTGAAGAGACAAGGGAAAAAATGTTTGCTGCTGTTCCTCAGACAAAGGACTAATATTTATAATAAATAAAGAACTAAAAAAATCAGACCATCCAAATTTAAAGACCCAGTCCAAAAGTGGGCATCTGAAATGCATAGACACTTCTCAGATGAAGAAGTAGAAATGGTAAATAAATATATGAAAAAATGTTCAACATCACTGGTCATTCAAGGGATGCCAGTTAAAACAATGGTCAGATTCCATCTTGCTCCAGAAAGAATGACTATTATCAAGAAAACAATCAATAATAAATGCTGGCTGGGCTATGGGGAAAAAAGAACAGTTCTCCACTGTTAGTGTAAGTGTAGATTGGTGCAACCACTGTGGAAATCAGTGTGGAATCTCCCCCAAAGAAACTAAAACTAAAGGTACCATTCGACCCAGCTAATCTCCTTCTTGGTATCTTCCCCAAAGAATTAACAGCATCATACCACAGCGATATATGCACACTCATGTTTATAGTTTCACAGTTTGTAACAGTTAAATCTTGGAAACAACCCAAATGTCCATCAGCTGATGAATAGATAAAGAAGATGTGTTTTTTTATACAATAGAGTACTACTCTGCCATAGAAAAGGATAAGCTTGAGACATTTCTAACTAAATGAATACACCATGAGACCATACTCTTATGTGAAATAAATCAGACATACATGTTCAAATATCACATGATTTCTCTGATGTGAGAAATTAAAAATATAAATAAAGACCAAAATGTACAATAAATATTGGAAAATGGGCAGAAAATGCCCAAATGAGACAGGGAACAAGGGGAGGGGACAAGAAAAAAAAAAGAATAGAAGGAAAAAATGGAAACAAAACTTTTGTAAATAAAGAGGGGAAGAGGGGTTGAAGGGAGAGGAGGGGAATGGGAGAAAAAGAAGCAAGATATATCATATGCAAGTACAAAATCTCTATGTTTAATGTTATCATTATGTATATGTAAAATGTACCAATAAAATAAAAAGAAAAAAACAGAGATAAAAATGAATTCCAGTCTGAGCTCAAAGTTCTGAGAACCAGGAGCACCAATGTGTAAATAACAATCTGTTAGTCCATTTTCTGTTGCTAATAATACAATAGCACAGACTGGGTAAATTGTAAAGAAAACAGATTAAGTTTGGTTTATGGTCTGGCTGACAGTCCAGGGGCTGCATCAGGTGACAATTTACTTGCTGGCAGAGTCATAAGGTGGCACAAAGCATCACATGGCAAGAGACAGGGAGCTTATATGTATACGTCCACTAGTGTCTCTCTTTCTTCTTATAAAACCACCAGTATTCAATCCTGGGGGCTCTACCCTGGTGACCGTATCTAATCCCAACTCCCTCTCAAAGGCCTCACCTTTAAACTCCATAGTCTCACAATAGGATTAAATGCCAACATAAGTTTTGTACGAGAAAAAGCAACCATATTCAAACCAAGAGACAGACCAAGGTCAGGAGAATATTTTCTTAGCTAAATAGTCAGTAGTGAAAGGGATCAAACTTGCCTTGTTCTTCTGTTCTATTTGGGCCCTCAGTGGGTTGAATGATGCCCACCCACATGGTGGATATTCTGTATATTCAGCTCATAAATTTAAGGCTAACCTCATCCAGATATACCCTCTGTTATGGCTTGTGTCTAGATGTCTCCCCAAAGCCTCATGTGTTCATAGGTGGGGCTTTTTTGAAGTGGCTAGATCTAGGATGTGTGATGCTGAGATCAATGATGTGATGCTAGGATTAAAAGTGTGGATAAAACATGAGATAAAAAGAGGGCTGCTGTGGTGGTTGCTGGCTGCCTTCTGCCTGCCATGAACCATTTCTCCTTTGTCATGCCCCTCTGCCACACCACCCTACCTTGAAGCTAGCCAACCATGAATTGAAACCTCTGCAAACTGTGAATTTAATAAATCGCTCCTCCTTTAACTTTAGGTGGTAGGTATTTTGTTTCAGCAACAAGAAAAAAAGTAACTAAGACATACTCACAGACATACCTCAAATGTTGAATCAGATATCTGGGCATTCTGTGGCCTTCTCAAGTTGACACAATAGAGTTAACCATCAAAAGGACTCTAACATTTTTAAAGATAAGTACTTGGGGAATTTAAAACAAAAGTCTGCCTTCTATTACACCATTTCCCATTTCTCCTACCCTGTGCTAAAATTTCTTTTCAGATTGTGTTTCAATGCTGGAAATAATGCAATACTACTGTACAGCTCTTCATATCTTCCAAAGCATTATTTTCCTGTTTTATATTATTTACAACTCCCACAGTCTTGTGCAGTGGGCAAATATTATAATTTTTAAAAGAAGTATAAATAGATATTTTAACAGGGAAATGCATAAGTTAAATGATTCATCCAAAATGCTTAGTGACAAAGGCATGCCTAGAAGTTAGGTTTCAGATTCCTAACCAAGTTCTCTTTCTATCACATCCTATGGTTTACCATGTAAGCCCAATCTATTTAATAATGTTCAGATAGTGTTGTTCCTCTTGTCTGTCATGTACAATAGTATCTTTACAAAGTGTCTCAAATTCCATTATTCCCTTCCTTTACCCCTCACCTCCCACCATGGTAATCCAAAGAGGGATCTCGTCTCTTTACCTCCCTTTGTCCCAAACATACTCAGAGAGAAGGGGGAAAGATCAGGATGAGACTAGGGTGATAACCTGGCTAGAGGCCAAAGAAGTGGAGCTGAGGAAAATGGGCAATTGTTCAAGGACTTGTGGCTTCCTGCTTATGCATTTCCAAGGATCCTCCAGCTGCATCCCCAGGCATCCAGCTGCCCACTTCCTTTTCCATCACCACCATTATAGCTTCTAAACAGAACTTCACTCCTCCTCTGGGCAACTGACAAACAAAATTCAGACTCAGCTTTTCACCTTCTCAAATATGCCTTTTAAAAACCTATATATACACCCTTGAGGTGTGTTTTAAGAGTTTGTATTACTAGTAGCTGTGGAGAAAAAAACTGAAAAAAATACCAACAACTCTCCCCTGAGCCCCTCTTTTTTTATTTCATGTGAATATTACAGAGAAGAGATGACACTTTCATAATCCTCAAGTCCAGTTTTCTTTGGGACTATTGGGGGAAGAAGGTTTATCTGCAGCTCTTGCTCACCTGAACACTTTATTTCTGGTGCTAAGACTTGAGAGGCTGCATTTTTGCGAAATGAGGAAATGGTATGGGTGCTTCCATGAGTCACATTAGGAGTGGGTGGGGGCTGATAGCAGCTGTATGGGTCATGTTCTCCCCTGCTTAGTCTCTAGACCTCATGCTGACCCAGCTAGAGGAAGTGAAAAGCCCAAGAAAGTGGGACGTGAGCCAAAATAAAATGACAAAAAAGAAAGGAAATCTGAAGTCCAGGAATTAGGAAGGAAAGGAGGTTCCCATAATGGACCCTGGGGCAGCAGAGATGGGAGGACTTGGCATTTGGTCTCTCATGCTTGTGTGTGGGCTGGGGGTGGATACAATGGAGTGACCTACTGTGAGGCCAATTGCAAAGCTTCATTCTGCATGTAATGTGCATACCATCTGTTTCTCTGTGCCAGTAGGAGGACTAATAAATGTTACATGTTGAAACTTTTGCACCAGCTTGTACATAAAAATTCCACATGCCAATTGACTGGACTACATGAACACATCGGTTAAAAACAGGTCTTTTAGCATAATTTAGGACATTCCATAACAACTTTAAAACTGCTTCAGGCTCCAAATGATATGAATTAACTCTCATAAGCTAGGGCTTCTCACTGAGTAAAGGTTTGGGCTAAATGTCCAAACAATTCAAGTAAAAAAAATACCCTTTTGGCTTCATTACAAAGAGTATCAGTAGCAGTCTTTTCTTCCCCAAACTGTGCTGCTGAGTGACTCGGTGTTTGACATCACATTGTTAGCATGTGGCCAAAATGATTCATTCGTCATGTGTTAGGGGCTTGCCAAAGACCATGCTTTGCATTTTTATAGCATTCTGTTATCCCAGGAAAGTTTATAATTTGCAGTGTACTCTAATACATATTAAATGATTAAATCTCAGGTGCCATGTGTGTTTTATTTTGAAAAAGTTGTGTAATTCTTGAGAGGGCCTGTTTAGAGCCATTCTATCTCTCTGGAAGGTACAGGAAGGAAAACGGAAACCCTGCTTTTAGAAGAAAGCTTCAATATATACCAAATTTCATGTGCAAAATCTCAGCACATATATTAACTCTAAGAACTGGATATTTTGCTTCTTTTCAATTTGATTTTTTTGTTTCTATCCTTTTCTAAAGCTGTCTTTAGAAAATCAAATATAATAAATGAATAAATACATTGAGTGATAGAATCGGGATCACCAAATGTCTCAACATGATGGAATACAAATCACACTTAGGTGTCAGAAAACAGGAACTGGGTGGAGAAGAAATTCAATATCTGAACAGGATATGTGAAGAAAGGCACAGGGATTTGAGCTCACTACTCAATAGGCATCCAAAAATTGTTCTGCTGCCTCCTCAGGCCTTTGAGTAATCTTATATTGTCATTAGATGGATGCTAGGAGAGATGTCCTACTCTGTGTCAGATTATTGTATTCAGATATGGATACCTCATCTTAACAGCAAGTTGGAAGGATACAAATGAGGGAAGAGCCTGGTGAAACAGACAGTTTCTGCCCCTCAAGGACTCCTAATGCAGTGGGGGAACTGAGTCACAGCTAATGTCATTTAAAGGAACCCATGGGTAGATGGGAAAGGACAAGCTTCGAGGGCCGTTGGGTCTGTCAGATGAAAGAGATTAAATGTTTGTTTTGGTATGGGAAATGGCAACAAATTAAGTGAACTTTACTGAGAGACAGAGTTCAGCTATACAGGGAAAAATCTTCTTAAAGCTATTAGAATGAATTTTCTATGAAAGTGGTATTGATTATTGGGGAAGTTGTGTGAAAAAAAATCTTAGCTATTACAATGGTTTGTGGCCCTCTCTATCTCATTTCTACTCAGCAACATCTTACTTTTCAGTACTTAATTTTTCTTGTTGGGGTTTCTTAGGTATCATGTGAGTGGGTATTGGCATTGATGTGGAAGACACACAAAATATATACAAGATCAGTATCAACACTATGGGAAATAAATGGCTGTAACTGCAGGATTTTCTCTCAAGTGATTGTTCAATCTCAGAGCTTTATCTTGAGAGGTGGATGAATGTGCCTCTTGGCTGCCATTGGCCCCCTTGAGAATATTATCTATGTTTAATCCTCTGTGCTTTTGAGTGTGATGAGAGTTTTGAGAGTGAAAAATGGCCTATATATTATTGCTTAATTCTACAAAATTCACTCAGTCACCATTAACTATGTCGAGTACTGAAAAGACAAGAGTCAATGATAGCCGTGTAAATATCAAATAAAGTTGAAGCTATTTTATTACATCAAACAAAAATTAAAAGTTAATGTTCATGAAATTAATTATTTTCAACTGTTTCACTTTTTTTTTTATACCAGGGATTGAACTTGGGTCCTTGCGCTTGGGAGGCAGGAGATGGAATCACTGAGCAAAATCCCCAGCCCCTCAACTCTTTCACTTTTGCTGGAAAAATAACAGTTCTGAATGATTTTTTTTTTTTTCCCTTTGGTACCGGGGATCGAACTTGGGTCCCTGCGCTTGCACAGCAGGTGGTGAAACCACTGAGCTAAACCGCTGGCAGTTCTGAATGACTCTTAAGAAGTTGATTGCATTAGTGTTGTTATTTACTCATGTAACCAGTCTGTATATAATTTGATACATAGTAATTATTGGTAAAATATACTTAATGTTACTCAGGAAATGCAGTTTAAAGATAAGTTAGCTTTTGTTTTCAATTTAAAATTTTAACTTAAAATTTTATTTCATTGTTCTTAACCCTGCAGTAAATAAAAAAGAGTGAGCTTTATATGAACTCTTTCCATGTATAAAGATATACATACAGTACATAAATACATATACAGTATCATTAAAAATTAACGTGGCATTAAAAAATTTTATACAGGAGACAATTAGGCAAAAAAAGTTCAAAAGGCTCCTAAGTGACAATATTTTTTTTAAGTTGAGAAGTTATGAATTAAAGCTATCTAAGCATATTTTGCCAAGATAAATCTCACCCAAACTTTAAAAATAAGAATGGACTTATTTGCTCTTTCTGTTCCTCAGAATCCCTTTCTTGCTGTTTCTTACCTGCTGCTTTTGAATGTCTTCTAGTGGCAGACTCATTCTTTTCCTTTTGGGGCCCTCAATTCCGCTCCCAGATTCCATGGAACAGTGATAGTAGTGACCCAAGTTGTGGTCACCAGTGTTCTGACCCTGACAGACTAATCCTGCACCAAAAGTTTTTGGTGCCACTTTTGTAGTCTTCATTAAATTGTGACTTATGATTTATTTGAAGGAATGTGTTTCATTTCCCTTTCTACTGGCACCTCTGGAATGTTTGTCCTATATGTTAAAATATATAAATTAATTTTGCGACATTCACTCATTATCAGGTTACTTACCATGTAGATACTACACCTTACAAGGCAACAACAATGAATCTGTATTTGGGAACTTTTACTACAACCTCTATGAAAAATACTTATCACTAATTTGTGTCAGACAAATAGAAGGTGAACCTGACTTAATGTTATTAGAAAGTATGTCCTTCACAAATATTTTTGAATTAAACTATATTATATTAACTGATACATATTTGAATTTTAAGATTTGTACCAATGCATTCACTAGCAATAAAAGCTGCTCAGTGTGTCTCACGATTATACCACATTTATAGTCCAGGACTCAATAATCTGAAATTTAGTGAATTATTGATTTTTACTTCTTTCTAAAGTTAATGATTATTATTTTAATTGCACATACTTTTGGGGTACAGTGTGACAATGTTATACATATATTCAGCATCTAAGGATCGAATCAGGGTAGTTAGAATTTCCATTTCTTTTAACTTTTTTTATTAAATATAACAATTGTACATATACAATACAATGTGCACTAATCAAATCAGGGTAATTAACATTTTCATCTCTTTATTAGTTTGTGTCTGGAGTCTTAAAGCTTCTCTCTTCTCTTTATTCATTAAAATATACAATAGGTTTTGTTGTTAGTGTTGTTGTTGTTTGTGACACTGCAATTGAACCCAGGGTTTCATAATTCTAGGAACATGCTCTACCTCTTTGCTGCACCACCAGCCCTTACTGTAGGTTTTTGTGAAAATCAGAGATTTTCAGCTCTCAAATGTTTTCTCTTTTAAAAAAAGAATTGAAATGTATAAGACAAAAATGCAAGGAACAGAAAATGATTTCTTCAATTCTCTGGTGCACAGTTAACAGTGTCAATTTTTCTATGACACAAGTCATTAAACTGCATTCTAACTAATGGGAGATGAAGTCACAGCATGCAGTGTATCATTTGATCAGCCTGAAAAATGATCATTGTCAGACATGGTGATATGTGCCTAAGACCTCAGCTGTGTGGGAGGCTGAGGGATGAAGATCACTTGAGCCCAGGAGTTTGGGGCAAACATGGGCTACACAGTAAGACCTCATCTCAAGAAAAGGATTGTTACGGAATTTGAATTTACTGGGAAGATTTAGGTTGAAACATACTACATCTGAAGATATGTAAATGTAGTCAAATGAAGAGAGACACCTGAAAATATAGTCCTGGGAATGAGGAATTATTGTTTGTAATGCAAATTCAAAAGTCTGCAGAGACTTGATTTGTAAGCTCAGAAAATAGCTGAGCTCTCTAGCAGAAGGAGGTGGAAAGGAGAGGGGAGGGGAAGGAGAGAGAGAGAGGGGAAAAAGGAGAAGGAGAAGGAAGAAGGAGAAGAAGAAGAAGAAGGAGAAGGAGAAGAGAGGGTGGAGAAGGAGGAGGAGAAGTAGGAGGGGGAGGAGGAGGAGGAGGAGGAGGAG
>NW_004624905.1:2525935-2545424 GCF_000247695.1 Heterocephalus glaber
AGGAGGAGGAGGAGGAGGAGGAGGCGGCAGAGTACCTAAAGCCCTATAAAGTGTCTAAGATCAGAAAAAGGAGAGCCTAAAAAGGTAGTTGAAAAAATAAGCCAGTCCAGCATCAGAGAAAAAGACAAGGAAAAGAACAAAGGACCATATTGCCAGTGTCTGTATCTTCACAGCTGTTGAGAAGATGGGGAGAGAAATCCTATAATAGAGATTTTCTAAACAGGCACTAGGACCATCTTTGTTTAGGTTATTATATGTTATACATTAAATCATCTAGTGGGCAGGGCTTTATTTTGATCATACTGAATAGAAGACAGATGTCTGACATCTGGGTCTACAACCAAATGTGGCCAATGTTTCTGAGCAACTGGCTGTCATGCTCTGGGCCCAGTCTCTATAGGGGAACTACCAGTTGTGCCTCCAGATTTTGGGAGGTGTAAAGAACAGTATGAAGAATTTTACCCAAATTACATGAAAGATGAAAGTACATCTTGGTTCTTAATGTACATATTTTGATACCTATTTTCATAATATCAGCAAATATTTGTTATATTCTAAATTTCTTACACAATTTTAGCATGGAATATTGCCTCTGTAACTAATAACAATCCATACAACTGCTATGCTTTATGTTGTTAAACTAGCTATTCTGTTCATACCTAAGCTGCAGCTAAATAGGGTTGAAGGCCCTTAAAATGATCTACTTCACCCACTTTAGAATTTGTCATTGATTTAATGAATAGAACAAGTCCACCAAGAATAGCTTTGAATTGTCTATCTGATAATTAACTCTACCCTACCCCAAACCAGCCTCTCCCATTTATCCTGGCATGATCTTTTGTGGCTGTTTTTCAAGTTTAACACTCTTAATTAACTGGCTCCAGGACACCTCCATTCACTTTGCAATTACAATAAAAGTCCTTAGCATTCTTCCAAGATCCCTCCTGACTGTTCCTTTGCTTTTGTAGCATCATTTCCCCCCACTTCTCTCCAAGCATGGTGGTATGACTTGTATCTAGATGTCCTCCAAAGTCTCATGTGGTCGTAGGTGGGGCTTTTCAGAGGTGCGTGTTGGATCTAGAGTGTGTGATGTTGGGATTAAGTGTATGATGCAAGGATCAAGAGTGTGTGAGTACTAAATTAGTCCACTGATAACTCTGGGTGTGTATAATGGGAAGGCCCATCCTGGGTGTGAGTGCTACTTGCCCAAAGGGTGTGAAGCCTGGATAGAATATGAGAGACAGAAAAAGGGCTATTGCTTTGTTACTCTTCTGCTTGCTGCCTTCTGCCTTCTGCCTGTCATGGGCTGTTTCTCCTCTGCAATGCCCCTCTGTCATACCATGCCTTGGAGCCAGCCAACTATGGACTAAAACTTCTACAAACTGTGAGCTAAACAAACCTTTCTTCCTTTAACTTCGAGTCAGGTATTTTGTCTCAGCAACAAGAAAAGTAACTAAGAAACAGCTTCAAAACTTCAGTCACTGATATACCATCTTCACAATTTCTGACATACCCAAGTTACAAATGAACTATGATATCTAAGCATTTCTAAAAATAGATCCATTTTATGTGCTCAAGTAAATGATTTTTAAAAAGGAAACTTTCTATCACTACCCAAAATAGCAAATTAGTTTCAATGGCCATGAAGGAAAGGTAAGTGTTAATTCTACCTAGACAATGCTCCCAGCTGAGGTTCTGAATTTAAGTCTGCTCTCCCCTTAAAAGGACATTGGCAAGTGTCACAAAGATGTTATACACTAAAACAAACAAAAAAAAGACTTTCTTGTTACAAAAAGAGGCTTGAAAAATAACTGAAAAGAGTATACCCTATCACTTTGCAATGAATTATTTCATTAAAAACCACCTAAAATCTGAATATTAAGTGCAATAAATATCCCTGGTTTGGGAAAATAGTACTCTAGCATTCTGTGATTGCTTTGTCATTTCATACTTTCTTCTCATTGCATGCCTAAAATGCTCTGCTTTCATTTGCACTTTCTTGGTTCCTCCTACCCCTTAAGACAAGAGGAATCCTCCCTGATGTGCAGTTGCAGATGAAGTGTGATGCTCTTTGTATTAGTCAGTGTTCTCCAGAGAAGCAGAACCAACAGGAGATGCGCACGCACACACACACACACACACACACACACACACACACATGCTCATAACAAAATGAGGAAACACACATGATGACTGTAGTTCTCACTTCTGTAACTGATTGTGTGGTCATATTTATAACTACCTTCTTGCTCTACATATTGTATTCCCCAATCATTTGGCATGAGCCACTTAAGCTGGTAGAGTGACCCAAACTTTCATTCTGGGGAGTCTGGGCTATTATTATACCTGCCTGGATTGTATTGTGGTAGTTTTTCATCAATTTAATCACAGAAATAGGTAAAGTATGGGATGCCCTAAAAAAATCTCCTGCACTCCAGACATGCTTTTCCTTACCTCCATTGTGGAGTGGTACTCTAATTTTCTCTTGGTGGTCTGGATCAATCATCCCAGACCACACAATAATTCCCTTCTTTATCTATTGACTCAGAGGCAGAAGGAGTCCAAAGTGTCTGGGTGGCCATCTCAACTTTCAGTTCAATTTGATCAGTATTGTTTTTCCTGGGGGGACCATCTCTCCTTCTGGAACTAAGACCTGTAGGCCAGCAGAGAATAAAGTTGTAGGAATAAGAAACAAACATTTTGCTAGTGAGTTACTGGATGTAACTGTGATTGGGGCCATTCCCATTTCCATCCCTTGATTTCTGGGCTGCGATGCTAGTTCCCATCGTACACAGCCTTCTGGAGAACTTTGCCCCAGCCCCACAAGGTATTACCATTGCCATAGCAATGGTGTTGTGTCTGTCTTTTAGTATATGTGCTGCTGAAGGCAGCACTGTGTCTGAGTCTTTAAAAGAACATCCCACTGGTCTATCAAACCAGGCACTTTCAGATGGAGAGAAACATGGTAAAACTGGTTAATTCCATAACTACGACCTCATTGTATCACTTCTTTGGCTGTGAAGGGAGTTCCTCGATCAGAAATAATGTTATGTGGAATACTACAACAGTGGCTATGGAATTCTGTAAATCTGTGAATGGTAGTTTTGGCAGAAGCATTACATGCAGGGAAATCCATATCCAGATTAAGAGTTTATTCCAGAAAGCCAAAGAATTGGCCCTTCCATGGTAGAAGCAGTCCAAGGTAATCACCTTGCCACCAGCTAATTGGTTGGTCTACCCGGGGAATGGCGCTCTATGGGGAACTTAGTGTTGGTGTCTATTGCTGGCAGATTAGGCACTCAGAGATGACTGTAGCCAGGTTGGCCTTGATGAATGAAAATCCATGTTGCTGAGCCTATGTATAACTCCACCCTGGCACCATGGCCACTTTGTTCGTGTGTCCACTGGGCAATGACAAAGAGGTAGGGAAAGAAGCCAACCGCTATCCACCGAATGGATCATCCTGCCCACTTGAGTGTTAAATTCTCCTCTGCTGTCTCACTTCCGGTCCAGGCCCCCACTTCCGGTCACGTGTGGACGTGGTCACGCAATTGCAAATAACGGGACCGTTATTTGTTTCCACTTTGCCTCACTCAAATTGGAGATCCCATACAGTATTTAAACTTGTCTATCTGGTGTATTTCACTCAACATTATATTTTCCAGGTGCATACATTTCCCTGTAAATGTCTCAAATTTGTCATTCTTTATAGCCAATTAAGATTCCATTATATATACATACCACATTTTCTTTATCCAGTCATCTGTTGATGGGTATACAGGCTGCTTCCAGGATTTAGCTCTTAATGAATTGTGCTTCTATAAACATTGCTATGCATGTATCACTATAGTGTGATGTCTTTAGCTCTTTGGGAAAGATACCAGTCAGGAAGATAACCAGGTCACATTTGTTGATAATCTTGATGTTCTTTCTAATGCATTAGAGTTCTGTTCAGAATGTCCTTGCTTATGCATATGTCTTCCAAGAGTTTAACCTCTATTTTCCAGCAGATTATTCTGTTTTAAAATCTATGTGTTTGATCCATTTTTATTTTAGTGCACAGGGAGAGATATGGAGCTGGATTCAATGCTCTGCATATGGTGAACCAGTTTCCCACACAATTTGTTAAAGAGGCAATCTTTCCTCCAGCATATGTTTTTGGCCCCTTTGTCAAAGATGAGATGTCTGGATGTGCTCGAGGCTGTTTCAGCATCCTCTGTTCTGTTCCATTGATCTACATGTCTGTTTTTGTGCCAGTACCATGCTGCTCATAATCACTATCGATTTGTAACATAGCTTGAGCTCTGGGATTATGATGCCTCCCTTCTGGTTCCATATAAATTTTAGGATTTTTTTTCTGGTTCTCTGAAGAATGCTGTTGCCATTTTCATTTGATTTGCATTGAATCTATAAGTTACTTTTGGTAATATGGTCATTTGGACAATATTAGTTCTGCCTGTCCAGGAACAGAGGACGTGTTTCCATTTTCTGGTGTCTTTGGTCTCCTTTATCAGAGTATTATAGCCTTTGTTGTAAAGGTCTTTTGCTTACTTGGTTAAGTTAACACCTGGTTATTTAATTTTTTTGAAGCTGTTGTGAATGGTATTGTTTTACTAATGACCTTCTTAGTGTGTTCCTTATTGATGTACAGGAATGCTACTGATTTATGTGTGTTGCTTTTTGTATCTTTCTACTTTGTGGAATTTGTTTATTCCAGGAGTCTTTTGGTGAAATTTTTTGGGTCTTCTATGTTCAGGATCATGTCATCATCTCCAAAGAAGGATACTTTGACTTCTTCCTTTGCTGTATGTATCGTTTTAATTTCTTCTCTTGCCTTACAACTCTGGCTAACGTTTCGAGTACTGTATTAAACAGGAATGGTAAGAGTAGAAAACTTTGTCTTATTCCTGATTTTTGGAGAAAGGCTTTTAGTTTTTTCCCATTTAGTCTGATGTTGGCAGTGGATTTATCATAAATGGCTTTTATTAAGTTGCTATATGGTCTTTCTATGTGTATTTTGCTCAGGGTATTTATTGTAAATCGATGTTGGATTTTGTCAGAGATCTTTTCTGCATCTGTTGAGATGACCTTGTGGTTTTTGTCCTTGCTTGTGTTTATGTTGTGTATTAAACTTAGTGATTTACATATGTTGAACCATCCTTGCATCCTGGGAATGAAGCCTATTTGGTCACGATGTATGATCTTTTTAATGATTTGTTGCATTCTGTTTGCCAGTTTTCTGTTGAGGATTTTTGCATCTGTATTCATTGAAGAGATTGGTGTGTAGTTTTCTTTTTTTGTGAAGTTCTTGTCAGGTTTTGGTATCAGGTTAATACTAGCTTCAAAGAATGACTTAAACAGTACACCTTCCCTTTCAGTTTCGTGAAAAGTTTGAAGAGTATTAGCATTGGATTCTCCCTAAAGTTCTTTCAGAATTCAGTAGTGAGTCCACCAGGACCTGGGTTTTTCTTAGTTGATAGTTTTGGGGGTTTTTTGTTTTGTTTTTTATTTTTTCTGCCTCAATTTCATTGCTTGTTACTGGACTACCTCCTTGGTTCAGTTTTGGTAATTCATATGTATGTAGACATCTGTTTATTTCTCCTAGAGTTTGCCAACTTATTAAGTTCAGGTTTTCAAAGTAGCTACTTTTAATCTTCTAGATTTTACCAGTGTTTGTTGTGATCTTGCAAGATCAGCAAAGGTTTAAGAATGAGATAGGCATGTTACAAGTAGAGTTCTTGGCTTTGGAGAAAGGAAAGTTTAAGTGAGCTGAGTGTGGTGTCGCAGACCTGTTATCACAGGACTCTGGGAGGCCAAGGCAGGAAGATAGCAAGTTTGCACCCAACCTGGGCAACTTAGCAGCTTAGCAAAACCCTATCTCAGTATTAAAAATGTATAAAAGGGATACAGCTCACTGTGACAATCCTGGGCTCAATCCCCAATACTACCCCTCCCCAGTGAGGTAGTAATCACCAGGTGTCGTGGTCCACACTTGTAATCTCAGCTATTTAGAGGCTGAGACAAGAGAATTACAAGTGCAACCCCATCCTGGGCATCTTAGTGAAATCCTGTCTCAAAAATAAAAAGGCCTATGATGTAGCTCAGTAGCAGAGCACTTGCAGAGTGTGCAAGGTTAGTTCACATAGTGCTAATCCATTTTTCTCTTTACCAGTTACATTCTGATTTTCTACTAATGAAAGGCTCATGTATAAAATGGGGTTATCTAAATATAAAAATGTGTCTAGAGATAGATAATTTCTGCCATCTAAATAATAGGAATTCAGGAAAACATTCTCAGAATCCTTATTCAGTCCTTCATCAGTCTTTCTGTGAGTCTCCCAAGTGGCATGTAACCTGGGAAACTAATTTAGCCACATACCTGGTGACCTGAATCATGGTAAGCGTAGAGGAAGTTGCTTTAAAAAGAAAACGATAAGCTCTAGGGTTTTATTTTTCTACTGGGTTAAGGATAAATTGCATTTATTATACTTAAATCATAAAAGAGGACTGAAATGGAACAGAATGGGTGAGAAGAGATATAAAAATATATCTTTAAGATATACAAGTCCATCTGTTGTGCTTTCATTATACAAATTTACCCTTTGTTCTCAAATCATTGGAATATATAATTCCAGGATTACCACTTCAGATGATTTTGGCAAACCTGTGCTATATCCTTCCACATGTTTTTTATTACTGTTCTTAAATTTTGTTTCTGTTAAATCAGCCCCTTACATTAAGTTGTTTTATAAAGTTTGGTAAGTTTTGGCACATGTGATTTTATCATGAGTAGCATAAATGTTCAGTCAAAAATTTGGTATTTGACTCCTACATAGCAGTAAGTTCTGAAGTACACTAGTTTTAAAGACAAACAAAAACCTAGAGATATTCTTTAAAAATAGATGAGGCTTCTCATACAGCCATTCCATCATTTTGTCAAAAATCACACTTGTAATTTACTGTATTGATTGGATGAATTCATCTGGGTAATCTGTCTGGTCCCCCAGTATGGAAATATATCATCTCTTTTGGTGCCATAAAATGCAGGGCAATGCTACTGAGGAGCTTTGCAGGAATCCTCTAAGCTGAGTTATTCCTATACTTCTTGTGTTGTGGCCAACTAAGTATATATTTCAGTGAGTTCCTTCACTGTCTTGAAATCCCAGTTCAGTATCCAAATGGAAATGCAGAGAATGTAAGCTTTCTTTGTTACTGAAAGCCCCACAATAGCACATTCTCTAAGACAGAAGAAAACATACTTTGTCTTTTCCCTTTTGCTTCTACCAATCTTACAGGAAATGGAAATGTTGGATAGCAGAGTGATTGGAAATAAAAGCATAAAGTTAGTCCTTTTTGAAATTTGGAAAGTTTTGTTTCTTTCACTCAAACAGAAATGGAACAGAATTTACAAAAAATTCAATGACCTGTAGTGATAAAGTAGACACAAAAATTTTTTTATCAGTCAAGCATGGTGGCACATGGCTGTACTCCTATCTCTGTGGGAAGCTAAGGCAAGAGGATCACAAGTCTGAGCCCAGCCTCAGCAGCTTGAGCCCAGTGAGATCCGGTCCAAAAATAAAAACTAAAAGGCTGAGGATATAGTTCAGTGTGAGGGGTCTGGGTTCAATCACTAGTACTGCAGAAAAAGAAAAATATATTTCTATGGGCTGAAATAATGACAATTGAACTGAGTCAAGTGATAAAAATCAATGAATACAAAACAATAAATAAAAAAAATCAATAAAACCAAGTGAAAAGTATGTTATCCTTTATATCAAACTTTCTTTAAAGGTTGAAGAAAAAAGGAAGCAAATACATAATGACATGGAAGTATCAGAAAACAAATATAGTGGCACTGTTACCACTGCTGATGGTGACAATGATGGGTTAATTCAACAAAGAAAGAGTGGAAAAACTGATAACCAGCAATTTCCTATTAAGGAGAATGAAGAACATGACAGGTAAGACTATGGAAATACTTAATTATAGATAGTTGTTATTGTTTTATAAAACTAATTCTAATTTGAGCCAATATTTGTGATTAAGATGTTACATGCTTTTACTAGATATATTCAGCTTTGTATGCCTGTCAGAAAAATATAAATAAACAGTGTTAGATACCGTTTTTTCCAATTATATTGACAAACATTTGATTTAAAACATAATAAGACTTG
Organism: Heterocephalus glaber; assembly: GCF_000247695.1. Next base: position 2,534,110 of record NW_004624905.1, read on the forward strand.
GCCAGTGTGAGGAAACAGACATTGTCATACACTGTTAGTAAATAAAATTATTAAGTACTTTTTTTTTTAGTACTGGGGATCTAACTCAGGACCTTACGCTTGCGAGGCAGGCAGCAGAACTGCTGAGCTACATCCCCGGCTCTTAAGTACTTTTTGAAGGGTAATTTAGTAGCATTAATAAAATTTCAGGGCCGGGAATTTATTCCAGTGGCGCTGCACCTGCCTCACAAGCACAAGGTCCTAAATTCAATCTCCGGTACCGCAGGAAAAAAAATTTTTCAAATATATCAGTCTCTTAATCTAACCCTTTCCCTCTGGGGCTGAATCCTTCTGGGAGAGGAAAACATGACCTGTAAGCACACACATGCACGTAGATATTAAAGACATTTACTATAATCACCTATAACCTAAAATAGGTCAGTCATATATCTATCTATATATGTAGATAGATAGATAGATAGATATTGAAAGGCTGTATAATATGTAGATAATACTTATATAAATCTCACATATGTACATTTGTACATTAAAAGGTATTAGCATTCTCATAAAGTTGGAGATAGTCAAAATACTTATCAGTAAGGAAATAATTGTTATATCTATAAAATAATGTAACATGCAGCCATTAGGTAATCATTCATTCTGATTATTTCACAAAGTATATTTAAAGCGTCTAGTTTAAAAATATATCTTTAAGGGCTGGGAATTTACCTGAGTGGTGCAAAAAAGAAATATATATATATATATATATATATATATATATATATCTTTAGTAAATTTTGTTGTAACATTTGTAATATGTGCTGAATTGCAAAAGGAAGTCGTGTGCTGGTACTGATACTCTTACCTTATTACCAAGAAAATTAGTAGCTACTAGACATGCTTTTTGTTCTCAGGACATAATTGCTGTAATCTGGACCTTCACATTTGTCTGACTATTGCTAAGGGATTGCATGAGGATCCATGATACATTAGTTTTCAGTATATTGGGTAAAACCTCTTAAAAGTGCCATGGAAGACTAAACCAGGAATTGTTGGGGGTTTTTTTTGCAAAGATCCAAATAGCAAATATTTTAGGCTTTGTGGCATGAAGTCTGTCTTGTGATAGTCCAGAATCTGGTGTAGGCAATAAATGAATGCGTGTGGCTACATATCAATACAATTTTTTTACAGGGGTGAGGGATAGTTCAGTGATGGAGCACTTGCCTAGCATGCAAGATACCATAGGTTCCATCCCCAGCACCAAAAACCCCCCAAAATTTTATTTACAAAACAAGTAATAGGCTAGATTTACTCCACAGGCACTAATTTGCTGACCCTTATGCTAAACCCAAGTTTGCTGCTAATGTACCAAGTCTTCCTTTTAAAGGCTCCCTGCATGCATGTCATTATCCTTTTTAAAAATAATGCACTCCATTGTATTTTTTAGCAGTGACTCCATACATAACTTACAAAAATTCAATTTATAAAATAGTTTCCCTCCTCTAACATGCTATATATTTTTCCTGTCTTATTTATTGATATTGAGTATATACTCCACTCTCAAGTAGAATTTGTGTTTGCTTGCTACCATATCCTCAGTGCCTGTGAAAGGCCCTAGCATACAGTAAGTAGCTGCTCAATACTTACTAGTGAGTGAATGGAGCTTACACTATCTTTAAACAGTAGACTAATTTCTGACTTAGAAAGTTTGACTTGAGAAACTGAGGCAGGAGGATTGCAGTTTTGAATCCCACTTGGGAACCTGAGCAAGACACTGTCTCAAAATAAAAAATAAAAAAAGACTAGAGGCATAGCTTAGTGGTAGAACACCCCTTCGGTTTGATCCCCAGTACTAGAAAAATAGTTCCATGTAAGTTCATTCTGACAGTTTACCTGGCAAATATAGTGGACTCTTGAGTTATGACCAGCCTCCCATATGAGCAACTTGGGTTACAACTGGAATTTTAATTTTAACTTACAATCAAAGTCTGAGTTACAACCTGAATGTGTGCTGCTTGTACAGTTGAAAACAAAGACTTGTGATGCCAGAAAAATGTATGTGAGGATATGTAAATATCAGTCTGAGCCCAGATGTGCATGTTTATGGATGTGATTTTGGTCCATGCTTTATAATTGCTAGAATTACTGCTATCAAAATGGCCCCCAAAAAGCTAGAAAATAAGCTAAGAAAGGAAGGGAAGGTAAAGAAAGCAATCACAATAAAAAATAAGGAAATTGTGGAGAAATGTGAGAGTGGCATTCGTGTGACCAATCTTGCTAATATGTACAGCATGTTGAAATCCACCATCTTGATAGTCTTAAAAAGATTTGTATAAGGAAGCTAGTGTTGCTAAAGGTGTTACTCAAATTAGTAAGTCACAGCTGGGCCAGGTGGGAACTGAAGCTAGGCAGCTGAAGTGGCCCAGGACCTTGGCTGACAGGTTCCAGGGTGTGGATGGTGAAGCCAGGCAGGCAGGTTCCAGAGCCATTCTCCTACCCCCAATAGGGGAATCTAGCAATCTTTTTGGAAGTCTGGAAGAAGCTGTTCCTTCAAACAAGCTTAATGGGATGGTGTCTAATATTTTTGGACCAACTGAAGAACATACCCAAGAGGACAAATCCCCCAGGAGGGAAAGGAAGTAGAATCTTTGATGAATCAACTCCTGTGCAGACCCGACAACATCTGAACACACCTAGTGGGAAGACTAGTGACATTTTTGGTTCCCCAGTCACTGCAACTTTACCCTTGGCACACCCAAACAAACCCAAGGATGTCTTCAGCTGGTGTAATCTTGCCCTGGAGCATCAGCATCACCAGACCATTGAGGTTTTAGCTGTGACTGGAGGCAAAAATTAGTAATTCATGATCAACAGTGTTAGACAAGGTAGAAAGGCTATTATTAGTATAGATAAATGAAAGGCAAGTGACAGGTTATACCCTGAGTCTACAATTTGTGAAAAAGCTAGGGCTATAAATGCATATCTCATAAAGGATAATCCATCAATGAGTGGTAATGGTGAAACATTTCATGCCAGTAAGGGGTAGTTTCACAATTTTCTTTCTTTTTTTTTTGGTACCAGTGATCGAACTCAGGTCCTTGCGCTTGCGCAGCCGGCGGTGAAACCACTGAGCTAAATCCCCAGCCTTTGGTTTCACACTTTTCAAGCAAGAACTGGGGTTCATAGCATAATTAGGCATGGGAAGTACCCAGTGCTGATAAAGGGCTGCTGAAAAGTTACATAAACCACTATGAAATGATGACCCAGAGCAATGGCTTTTGTTTTCATCAAGCTTTCAACTGTGATGAAACTGGCCTTTTCTGGAAGAAATTGTCCAGGAGAACATACATTACCCAGGAAGAGAAGAAAATGCCGGGCCAAAAGCCTGTGAAGGATAGGCTAACATTATTGCTGTGTGCCAAAGTGAATGTTGACCTCAAGATAAAGCCTGTCTTGGTTTGTGTTCAGAAAACATAAAGTCATGAAGAAGAAGCTAGAGGTCATGTGGAGCTCTAACTCAAAAGCCTGGATAACAAGGGTACTTTTTCTTGAGTGGATCAGGGAGGTTTTCTGTTTTACTGTTAAGAAATATCTAGCCGGGGATTTAGCTCAGTAGTTTCGCTGCCTGCCTCACAAGCGCGAGGATCTGAGTTTGATTCCCCAGTACCAAAAAAGAAATAACTAGAGGACAAAGGTTTACCACTCAAGCCTCTCTCATCATGAACAATGCTCCTGTTCACCCATGAAATTTGGAAGAAGAATTGGCTGAAGAATTCCCATGGCTCTCAGTTGAGTTCCTCCCATCTAATACAACTCCACTACTGCAGCCTATGGACCAGCAAGTTATAACTAACTTTAAGAAGCCATACACTAGGGAATGGTTCCTGAAGTGCTTCCAGATGGTCTCAGATACAGATTTAACCTTAAGAGTTCTGGAAGGAACATTACAACATCCTTTCATGTGTGGGATTAATTAAGAAATCCTGGGCCAATGTCTCTCTAACGACATTGAGCTTTGTCTGGAAGAAAGTGTGGCCTAAAGGAGAGAAAGGAGAGAAACTTTGAAGGCTATGTAGAAGAGCCTGAACCTTCAATTGACCCTGTGGTTAATGACTTTGTCACTATAGCAGAGTCCCTATAGGCTTGCAGGTAGACAATGGTGATGTTGAGAAACTGATGGAGGAGCACTCAGAGGAAGGAACTTCAGCAACTTCTGGCTAAGTAACAGAGAATGGCAGCTGAGGAGCTTTCTGAAGAGGAAAGGGAGTATCAACAATCAGTGCAGCAAAGTTCTTCTTCTGAAATAAAGGAAATCCTGAAAAAATGGACAGAGCTAGAAACATTTGTAGAGAAGTGCACCCAGACAGAGAAAAAGCCAATTGTTGAATTCACTTGCTTAATGACAATGTCATGTGCTACTACAGAACAGTGTTAAAGGAAAGACAGAAACAGACAACCTAGACCAGTTTTTAGTTCTGAAAAGGTTGAGATCTACTGAGCCAGAAGCAGGTCCCTGTGGGCTACAGACTTTCCCAAGGGGAGAAAGAACACCAGAGAGCCAGATTCCTGATGTTCTTATGGAAATGGACTCTCCTTCTAAACAATAACCATCTTCCATTTCATTCTCCCTTCCCAAAGATGTCAACTTAAATGGTGAGTACAGTATGAAATTGTTCTTTCTCGTAAACTAGTCATATTTTATAACTATTTGTTGAATACTCCAAAATTATTGATGTTGGTGAAAATTATTGATGTTTCTCATGAATTATGCACATTATATTATGAAAAGGTGAGTTAAGAGCTACTTTGGGAGGTTCAGAATGCATTATGAGTATTTCCATTATTTCTTATGGAAAAAATAGTTTTGACTTACAACCAACTTGAGTTACATCCAGCCCTCCACAGTTTAAAAAGTTTTTTGGCTTTAATATGCTATATACTATTCATTAATGTTTTCCATCTAGGAAGAAAAGTCCAGTATTGTGGTTACTCATTCTTTTAGGATAGTTTCTTTTGTAGCAAAATGGATTAAAAGAATTGCAGGCTTCATTTGTATTTTGTTAAGAAAAATAAAATATAAAGGTAGTAAACTTAATGGACTTTAAAAAAAGATCATGGCCAAAGGATTAAAAGCTTTCAGTATCTGAAATTAAAAGTCAAAATTTGAATGTACTGTATTGCTTTCTGTGGTAAGAGAGAGCTATGCTGGTTGGGCACACTCTTGTAACACATTTCACTGCTTCTTTCCATGATTCTGGTCACAAACTGAGTTGAGATGAAAACTGAATAAAATTTAGTAGTTAGGTTTAGTGTTGACCTTGTGGAGAAATATGATTTGGTTCTTGCCCAGTTTGGTTTGTGACTAAAATTGTGGAGAGAATTGAGTTTGTGAACCAAGGTACCACTGTATGTGTTTTGGAAAGAAGAGAGTTTAAAGACTGGCCAACCTTCAGAAGGTAAGTGGGTTGACATTTGTAGCTACTCAAGTAATACTATTGTTTTGGTTTTCTTTATACTATTGTTAATTGATTGGCACTTTAAGCATATTTGTTAGTTTGTCTTGGGGGACTCAAAAGGCTGCTGGCATTACTTGGTTGGTTGATTGGTAAATGAAGCCAGTGATCATTGATTGAAACAACAGGCTAAATACTGGCTTGTCACAGCTGCAGTTCAGTCCTTTCCTAAGGGTAATTTTTTTTGTACTGGGTGTCAAACTCAGGACCTTGGACTTGCAAGGCAGGTGGCGGCACCACTGAGCTAAATCCCTGCAGTCCTTTCCTAATGATGGGCCAATGTCAACCAGATGTTTTCTGTTTAAATGTTAGTTTCCATCAGCTGCTCAAAATGAAGACAGTTTCATATTCTAGAGTTGTAGCCTTGTTTTTGAAGTTTGGCTCAAGGAAAATTGTTTAATAATTGCTCCTAGGAATATCTCCCCCATTTATTTAGCTTTTTCACCTCAACAAGAGTTATTTTTATAACTTTTAAAAAATAAATAGTTGTGTTTTTTACTGTGGTACTTTTAGAGCCTCGTGCTCATCCAACAATATACTCTTCCATGGAAAATTTTACTCTCTTTGTAAATTTGTGTAGATGTGTGATAGTGTTTATTGCATAACTATTCTGTGTATTAATTCCATAAAAAAGAAATTACAGGCCAGGGATTTAGCTCAGCAGTTTCACCACCTGCTGCACAAGCGCAAGGACCCAAGTTCAATCCCTGGTACCAAAAAAAAAAGAAATTATAGTGATCTGTTGGTAAATCCAGCCTTTCATATTAGGCTTAGGTACTAGGCTAGTATACAGAAGTTACAAAGTCTTATTTTCAAACAAAATCGTAACTATTCAAAATGTTCCTTTTGAGGGGCTGGGGATTTAGCTCAGTGGTTCTGCCACCTGCCTTACAAGCACAAGGTCCGGAGTTCGATCCCCAGTACCAAAAAAAAAGTTCCTTTTGTAAACTATCTGTAATGACGTGGGTATTTTAAAGTAAGGTTTTGTCCTCAAGATATTTCCCCAATTTCTTCTCTGATACTCTCATGAGATTTTATTTTATTTATTTATTTATTTTGGTACCAGGGATCGAACTCGGGACCTTATGCTTGTGAGGCAGGTGGTGGAACCACTGAGCTAAATCCCCGGCCCTCTCATGAGATTTTAAAAAATTTATTTAAATTCAGTATTGTATTTAAAAACAAAAACAGAATATAGCACAAATCTAGTCACTTCCATGCCTAAGAGGCCTTTGGTGCAGTGTTCCGGTTCAGTGAGCTGTAGTGTGCATCTCTTACCTCTTGCCTCCTTTCAAGCTCCTGGGAAACACCTTGATGCCATGTGTCTAACCTTTGTCTTACATTCTGTTCTCTAAGTGGAATAGTTTTCCACTACTTTTTTGCCTAGTGATCTCCTCTCATATTTTACCTCTTCTGTAAAGTCTTCCTGTGTTCAGATACAACTTTTCATTTATCAACTCATATCACATTGTATTGTGTTTGTGTATTCACTTGCTTTTTGAAGCAAGGAATAAATGTCTCCTTGTATTTAGCTAGTACTTCGTAACTACTTTGTAATTCATAAGTGAATGAGTATTGGCAAGTGTTGACATTTTTCCAAAACTTTTCCAAAATTTTTTTCAGTAGACTAATTAGAAAACTTTGGTTTTTAAAATGTCTTTTTAAAGTAGTGGCCCTGCCTTGGCTGTGAGGGAAGTAAAGAAAAATGGAAAGGTACAGTGGAGCTCTGCAGAATCTTTGAGTTCCTCAGTGTTTGAGAAGGCTAATTCCTTTTCTGTTGGCCTACTATAAGTGAAGTGTAGTTGCAACTTCCATGACACAGATGAAAATAAAAGAAGGTAAAGTATCTGTAATTTTCCTTTAAAGGAATGTTAGCAGGAATTACTTTTTCTGGAAGTAGAACAGTGTTATCAACAGGGAAAGCAAGAGAATACTCAGCCACATCATTGCTGCTGAAAGGTTAGTTAAGGTAGGACAAGTGAATTTGACAAGGAGCAATTTCAACAATGCTCACACTGGAAGCTGACTTCTGTGGACAAATGTGGACAATGCCTCAGAAACATTTACTGGGAAAGGCTGGGGAAGTAGGTGTTATTGAAGAAGAATGTGAAGTTTAAGAGTTTTTTCTCTTAAGAAGCTTTTAAAGTACATTTGCATACTGGAATTTTAAAAAATATTTGCAAGATTCAGAAAAGGATGATAATATAAATCAACACATTCACAATAGGCCATACATGTATGACTGTCCAATCTGCCCAGTGAGACAGTCATGTATGTACCACCAGTACTTCAAGCTAGTGGGAAATGTTCATGTGATATTTTATCACATAAAAATACTAAACACTTGAAAATAAGTATTTCACAACATACAGTATACCCCTGTGAAGTCACAGTTCAGAGTTTGTGACCTCAGTCATTCAGGAGCTTTTCCTTAGAACCAAACTAATAATTGTTTGAAGAAACCCCTTCCCCCTCATTTCATGGAAACTCCAAATATCCTCTGCAATTTTTTTTTTTTTTTTTTTTTTTTTGGCGAGAGGTTTGCAAGTAGCCAATCCAAGAGCATTAGTCAGTTCTCTTTGTTGCTGATTGGCTGCTGTCTTGTGACCCATTTCTGGAAGATGCACCAGCATTCTGGCATCATAACAGCATTCTTGATTTTGTTCTTCTTGAAAGATCCCTAATATGCTGCCAAAATGCCTTGCACCTTCTAAGGCTTTATTAATACAGTATTTCATTAAATTACATAACTGTGGGAGACTTAGCATATTTAGGGTTTAAATTATAAAAACAAGCATTGTCGCATTTTTCTGACCATATTTGAAATTCAGTTTTTCACAGTTGCTGGTGCTCTAGAAATGTAACCCCATGAATTTTGGGGGTCTACTGTACTGTGAAACACATTCCTAGGTTTAAATTCTTACCACCTCTATGCACTTGGCCTATCTTCACCTAGTTTATTCCTCTATAAAACAATGTTACCTACCTCACAGAATTGTTTTTAACACATGTATGGTGCTTAGAATAATGCCTAGAAGCTACATAGTAGGGCCTGAAAAGTTAGCTTCTAGCATCATTTAAAAAGGGTTTCCTTACTATAGTGATGTAAGTAATATTTTCTAAGTGGGTTTATGTGCCTGTAAAAGTTTGGTTTGGGTTTTATTAAAAATGATAGTAACAAAATGGTATTTTTTCTCTGAAATAATGTAACATTTTTCTTCTGCTTTGACTGTAAGAAAGTTTAATCTAAATTTAATTATTTGTTAGGATATTATAAGTAGTGTTACCCTTTGCTTATAGTTCAATACCCCTTCTAGAAAATCATCATATTTTAAATAGCCTGTGAACATTTATCCTGTGAACAGGATAAATAAATTACAAATGCTGAGATTTTATATAAGAACATTAGGTATTCTTTGTGTTTTATTTATTTATTTATTTATTTATTTTTATTTTTTTGGTACCAGAGATCAAACTTGGGTCCTTGCGCTTGCAAGGGAAGCGACGGAACCACTGAGCTAAATCCCCAGCCCTCTTTGTGTTTTACATATTCAATATTTGCCTGAAAGTATTGTACAGGCTTTTCATTTTTGTTCTTTTATTTTTGTTTCAGGTTCACAAGGAAAACATCTAATGAAAAGAGCAAGGTATTGTAAAAAATAATCCAAAGTACTATATTATTGAAAATATAATACGAAAGGCAAAGTGATACATTACAATAATACAGTATATAGATTTAAAGATGCATTATAAAAAGTAAAGTGAAAAAATAAAGAATCTTTTGTTATGTAAAGACACTTACTTTGAAAAAGTTATTAAGAAACGGTAGCCAGTACTTGTGTTTCTGCTTACACGAGAAGAGGATATTTACTACTTCTGTGTATTTAGTATATGGTATAAATATTTGGGGGACATTTTGAAATAACATTGTTTATTTTACAGGTCAAAGAGCAGATAGATGGTGTGGATGACCTTGATGATTTATCTCAGTCATCTGAAACAGCTTCAGAGGATTGTGAACTGCTTTACTCTGAGTATGAGAATATATTGCTGTTACCTGAACAGTTTACAATGGAATGCAAAGGTAGGACCACTGCAAAAATGCAGGGCATTCTGCTGGATATCGTAGTAGTGGGTGCACCCATTGCTCAGCACTGTGCCATCGAGCACAGATGTATTACGGTACTATTTGTGCCAAATCATGCTTTCTCTTAGCATGCAATGAGAGGTACTGTACACTCCAGCCACAGAGAAGCAACCATTCCCACTGCACTTTCTCAATGTAAATAACACTCCCAAACTTTCTGTTGACTCTGCTTCTCTTCTTTATGGTCAGGAAACCATAATCTCTCCCTGGAATACTCTAATTAGATCTATTCTCCTTGCTAACCCACCTTCTGAAACCAAGGTCTACTCTGTAACCATAAATATGTAGTTTTAGACCCGATCCTGTTAACCCCTTGCTGAAAACTGATCATTTCTTGGCTGTAAGGTTAAAGCTGTCATTCCTCCATCTTCATCCCATAGCACTATGGCCCAGGCACTGGCTTAGATGCTTGTTCTTGCAAACTCTTTGTTTTCCATAGCTTGAAACGTAATGACCTGTGCATATGTAAAGTGTACAGTATGATAAGTTTTGTCATGTATTGAACACATTTAATCACCACAATCAATATAGCTAACAAGTCTGTCACTCACCAAAGTCTCCTAATGCTATTTTGTATTCCATTATTGAGAAACTGCCAAATTGCTTTGCAGAGTGTTTTTAGCACCTTCCATACCCATCAGTGGTATATGAGAGTTTCAGTTCCTCCATATCTCCACAAACACATAGTATTGCCTCTGTGTGTGTGTGTGTGTGTCTGTGCATGTGTGTAGCCATTCTAATAGGTGTGTATTGTACATATTAGTATAGTTTTAATGGGCATCGCCCTCGTGACTAATAATGTTGAACATCTCTCTGTGTGCTTATTTTTCACTTGTATATCACCTTTGGCGAACTGTCTTTTCAAAAAAATTAGGTTTTTATTTGTTGAATTTTAAGAATTTGTTCTATGTTGTAGATACCATTCCTTCATTGGCTGTATTTTTTGCAAGGATTTTTCCCCCCAGTTTATGGCTTGACTTTTTATTCTTTTAATAGTATTTTTTGGAAAGCAGAAGTTTTGAGTTTTGAATTTCAGATTTATGAGTTTGTTCAATTATAGATTGAGGCTTTTATGTCATATCTAAGGAATCTTTATCTAGCACAAGGTCACAGAGATTTTTCTTCTCTGTTTTCTTTTAGAAATTTCATAGTTGTAGATCTTACATTTAGATACGTGATTTATCTTGAGTTCAGGTTTCAATATCCAGTTGTTCCAGCTCCATGGGTTGAAAAAGTCTATCCTTTCTCCACTGCACTGTTGTGCTTTTCTCAAAAATAAGTTTGGTATTTATGTGTAGGTCTAATTTTCTGCTTTCTGTTGTATTCCATTGATCTTTAGCTTTATGTCAGCATCACTGTTTTGATTAATATAGGATTTAATACTTGAAACCAACCTTCTTATCCTCCTATTTTGTTCCCTTTTTTTCAAGATTACTTTTGCTATTTCTACATCCTTTACATTTCCATGTGATTTTTCTTTCTTAGTGCTGGGGGTCAAACCTAGGGTCTTGTGCTTTACCAGTGAGCTGCATCCCCAGTCCTCCATACAAACATTAGAATCACCTTGTCAATTAAAAAAAAAAAGCCTGCCAGGAACTAAATAGGGAAGAATTAACATCTTAATAATGAATCTTTTGACTTCTGAACAAAGTGTATCTATTTACATTGATTGA
>NW_004624905.1:2548191-2559465 GCF_000247695.1 Heterocephalus glaber
GAAGATGAGATGGCTGAGTGTGTCTGGCATTGTTTCTGCATCTTCTAATCTGTTCCACTGGTCCTCAGGTCTGTTTCTTGGCCAGTACCATGCTGGTTTTAGTCACAGTAGCTTTGTAGTATAGTCTCAAGTTGGGGATTGTGATACCTCCTACCTTGTCTTTATTGCCTAGAATTGCTTTTGATAATCTAGGTCTCTTCTTGTTCTAAATGAATTTTTGCATTGTTTTTTCAAGGTCCATGAAGTATGCTGATGGAATTTCAATTGGAATTGCACTGAATCTATATAGCTGCTTTGGAAGCGTGGCCATTTTCACTATATTGGTTCTTCCTACCCAGGAGCAAGGGATGTCTTTCTATTTTCTGATATCCTCTTTGATATCTTTTTTCAGAGTGCTATAGTTTTCAGAGTAGAGGTCTTTGATGTCTTTTGTTAGGTTGATTCCTAGATATTTCAATATTTGGATGCTATTGTGAAGGGAGTTGTTTCTCCAGTTCCTCTTTCAGTGAGTCTGTTGCTTGTGTACAGGAAAGCTATTGATTTTTATGTGTTGACCTTGTATCCAGCTACTTTACCGAATTTGGTTATTAAGTCTAGAAGACTTTTGGTGGAGTTCTTGGGGTCTTTTATATAGAATATCATGTCTACACATAATGACAGTTTAACTTCTTTGTTTCCTGTCTTTATTCCTTTTATTTCTTTTTCTTGTCTAATTGCTGTGACTAATGTTTCCAAAACTATATTGGACAGCAGTGGTGCTAGTAGACATCCTTGTCTTGTTCCTCATTTTAGTGTGAAGGATTTCAGTTTGTGACCATTTCATATGATATTGGCTGTTGGTTTTTCATAGATGGCTTTTATCAGGTTGAGGTAGAGACCATCTATTCCAATTTTCTGTAGGATTTTTATGAATGCATGTTGGATTTTGTCAAATGCTTTTTCTGCATCTATTGAAATGATCATATGTTCTATGTCCTTGGCTCCATTAATGTAGTGTATTACATTTATTGATTTGTGTATGTTGAACCATCCTTGCATCCCTGGGATGAATCCCATTTGGTTAGAGTTTGTGATCTTCTTGATGATCTTCTGCATTCTATTTGCCAGTATCTTATTAAGGAATTTTGCATCTGTGTTCGTTAGTGAGATTGGCCTATAGTTCTCTTTTTCAGTTGATTCTTTCTCTGCTTTGGGGATCAAGGTGATGCTTGCTTCCAGGAATGAATTTGGGAGTATTGCTTCCCTTTCAATTTCATTGAAGCACTTAAACAGTAGTGGCAATAGTTCTTCTCTAAATGTCTCGTAGAATTCAGCAGTGAAGCCATCAGGGGCCAGGCTTTTCTTCAAGGGTAAGTTTTAAATTATGTTTTCAATTTCATTGATTGATATTGGTTTGTTTAGAATTTTTAGGTGTTCTTTGTTCAACTTTGGTAATTCATGCATATCTAGGAATCTGTCCATTTCTTCTGTGTTTTTCAGCTTATTGGCATATAGGTTCTCAAAGTAGGTATTGTTGATCCTCTGGATTTCTGCTGGGTCCATTGTAATTTCACCCTTTTTATTCCTAATTGCATGGATTTGGGTTTTTTCTTTCCTTTTTTTTTGATAAGGTTGGCTAAGGGTTTGTCAATTTTGTTTATTCTATCAAAAAACCAACTCTTTGCTTCATTCATTTTTTTGTATTATTCTCTTAGTCTTCATTGCATTTTCTGCTCTGATCTTTATAATTTCCTCCCTTGTATGAGCTTTGGGTTTGTCCTGCTCTTCTTTTTCTAGAAGGTTGAGGTTCAGCATCAGCTTGTTTATTTGAGCTCATTCTATTTTCCAAATATGAGTATTCACTGCTGTGAATTTTCCTTGTAAGACTGCTTTCATTGTGTCCCATAGATTCTGATATGTTGTATTATCATTGTCATTTAATTGAAGGAACTGTCTGATTTCTTCTTTAATTTCTTTTGTAACCCATTGGTTATTCAGAAGTGTGTAGTTCAATTTCTATGTGTTTATGAAATTCTTGCAGTTTCTTTTGCTGTTGATCTCCAATTTCATCACACTATGGTCTAATAATATTCAGGGGATAACTTCAATTCCTTTGCACTTACTTAAACATGTTCTATGAGTGAGTATGTGGTCTATTTTGGAGAACGACCCATGTGCAGCTGAAAAGAATGTGTATTCTGATTTTGTGGGATGGAACATTCTGTAAACATCTGTTAACTTCATTTGTTCAAGAATTTGATTGAGTTCTACTATTTTGTTGTTTATTTTTTGTCTAGTTTATTTATCTGTTTGTGCCAGTGGGGTATTGAGGTCCCCCACTACTGTTGTATTAGTGCTCATTTGATTTTTTATGTCATTTAGTATTTGTTTTATATAGTTGGGTGCACTAGTATTTGGTACATGTATATTTATGATTGTCATCTCTTTCTCTTGGATTGTTCCCTTTACAAGGATGTAGTGACCTTCTTTGTCTCTCTTAATCAATATTGGTTTGAAATCCACTTGATCTGCAAAGAGGATAGCTACTCCTGCTTTTTTTCGGGTTCCTGTCACATAGAGTATTGTTTTCCACCCTATAACTTTGTATATGAGTTTATTTTTGAATTAAGTGTGTTTTTTATATGTAGCATAGTGTTGGATCTTGCTTCTTGACCCATTCTGCTGGTCTATCTTTTGATTGGTGAATTGAGTCCATTAACATTGATGGTTACAACAGATATGTATTGACTTATCTTGTCATGAGTTTTCCTTTTTGTTGGCTTCTCCCCGTTTGCATTTAATTTCTTGTCATGTCTGATGGATTCATTCTGCTGGACTTCCTGGGGTTGTGATCCTCATCGTCTTTTCCTAGGATATTGTTTAAAAATTTTTGGAGTGCTGGTTTGGTATCCATGAAGTTCCTCAGGTGCTCTTTGTCATGAGAGTATCTTATTTTTCCATCGATTTTGAAAGATAGTTTGCAGAGTACATCAATCTCAGTAGGAGGTTGGTTTCCTTTAGGCCTTGAAATAACATCACTCCAGGCTCTTCTTGCCTTGATGGTTTGTGTTGAGAAGTCTGCTGTGATTCTGATGGGATTTCTTTTGTATGTGATTTGTTTCTTTTCTCTAATTGCTTGTAGAATTTTGTTCTTCTGTTGGGTTTCTGGAATCTTAACTACTATATGCCTAGGTGTAGCTTTTTTTTTTATCATGGCTAGTTGGAGTCCTATATGCCTCACTTATCTGTATGTTAAGTTCTTTTCCCCTATTTGGGAAGTTTTCTGCCATTACTTTCATGAACATTTTTTTATGTCATTTGCAGTATCTCCTGTTTCTTCATTGACTCTGATCAGTCTTATATTATTCATCTTTGTATCATCTAGCAGCTGCTGGATTGATTTCTCACGGTCCCTTACTATTTTTAAGAAATTTTTCTTTTCCTCATCACTAATTGCAATCCTGTCTTCTATATCTGAAATTCTGTCCTCACATTGGCTCATTCTGTTATGTAAACTTTCAATGGAGTGTAATAAGATAGAATGCAACAAATCATCAGAAAGATCATGCATCATGAACAAGTAGGTTTCATTCTAGGGATGCAAGAATGGCTCAGCATTTGCAAATAAATGTAACATACCATATAAACAGAAAGAGGGACAAAACTACACAATCAATCAATAGATACAAAAAAAACACCCCTTTTTGATAAAATCCAGTGCCCATTCATGACTGTAAAAAAAAAAAACCCTAAAAAAATCGGTATAAAAGAACCATACCTCAATCTGATAAAAACCATTTATGGCAAACGAGTGACCAACATCATATTAAATGGGAGAACCTGGTAATGTTCTAAAGTAAGGAACAAGACAACAGTGTCCACTATAACCATTCCTATTCTATACACTACTCAACATATTAGCCAGAGCAATCAGGCAAGAGGAAAAGATAAAATGGATAAATATACAACAGAAAGAAATCAATTATTATTTGCAGATGATGTGATCCTTTCCATAGAAGACCCAAAAAATTCCACTAAAAGACTTCTAGAATTAATAACCAAACTTGACAGCATAGCAAGATACAGAATCATGCAAAAATAATTGCATTTCTGTACATCAATAATGAACTCAGAAAAAAATAGGGAAACATTATCATTCTCAATAGAATAAAAAAAAATGAAATTCTTAGGAATTAACCTAACCAAGGAAGTAAAAGACCTCTACAATGAAAGCTATAGGACTCTGAAAAAGATCAAAGAGATTATCAGAAAATGGAAAGATAATCCTTGTTCCTGGTTAGGCAGAACCAGTATTGTCAAAATGACCATACTTCCAAAACTGACATATAGATATAAAACAATCTCAGTCAAAATATCAATAGCATTTTTTCACAGAACAGAGAAAACAATCCTAAAATTCATGGGAACAAGAAGAGACCCAGAGTAGTAAAAGTAATCTTGGACAACAAGAGGGAGGCATCACAATCCCAGACTTCAAGTTATACTGCAAAGCCACAGTGATAAAAAATGGCATGGTATTGGCACCACAGATATGTGGATAAATGGACAGAGTAGAGGACATAGGAACAATGCCAGGCACACTCAGCCAACTGGTCATTAACAAAGGGACCAAAAGTTTACACTGGAAGATTTCTTCTTTAGCAAATGGTGCTGGGGAAACTAGCTATCCACATGCAGAAAGTTAAAGGTAGGCCTTTGTCTCTTGCCATGTATTAAACTAAAATCAAAATGGATCAAAGATCTAAATATTAAAATACAAATGCTTAACCTGCTGAAAGATAACATAGGTAAACTCTTGAAGGCATAGGCAAGGACTTTCTGAAGAGAACTCTAATTGCACAAGAAGTAATAGCAAGAATCAAATAAGTGAGATTATATCAAATTTAAAAGCTTCTGCACAGCAAAGGAAACATATAGTAAAAAGACAACCCACAGAATGGGAAATAAATTTTGCCAGCTACACTTCAGACAGAAGAATAATATCTAGAATATAAAAAGAACTAAAAAAATTAGACCTCCAAAATAAACTACCCAGTCAATCAATAAATTGGCAACTAAAATGAATAGACACTTCCCAGAAGAAGGAATACAAACAGCCAATAAATGCATGAAAAAATATTCAACATCACTGGCCATCAGAACTGAAAATTAAAACAGCACTGAGATTTCATCTTATTCCAAAAAGAATGCCAGTCATCAAGAAATCAAATATGTGGGGCCAGGAATTCAGCTCAGTGGTGCCACTGCCTGCCTCACAAGTACAGGGTCCCATGTTTGATCCCCACTACAAAAAAAAAAGTCAAATATGGAATATCAAATGCTGGTGAGGCTGTGGTGAAAAGGGAACCCTGTTACGTTACTGGTAGGAATTTAAACTGGGTCCCACTATGACAGTGTAATGTGCCCCCAAAAAGGCCACAGCTGCATGCTGCAGAGTTGTCTGTGATGCTGTGGAGCCCAGGCTGGCCTCAAACCCACAGCAATCCTCCTGCCTCAGCTTCCCGAGTGCTGGGATTACAGGCATGCACCACCATGCTCAGCTAACCTTGGTTCTTTTAATGTTGTCCCAGAGATGTATATTTTGTTCATAGTTTATTTTTTTCTTTATTGCTGTCTAGTTCTTTATTGAATTCTAGTTTATTCACCTTATCTTTAAGACTTGATATTCATTCTTCTGCTTGCTCTAACCCATTGGTGAGACTTTTAACTGAATTTTCTTACTGAGATTTCCACTTCCAAGAATTGTTTAGCTCTTTTTCAGAGTCTGTATCTCTTTATTGAAGTGGTCTTTCATATCCTGTATTATCTTCCTCAATTCATTCAGCAATTTGTGTCTTCTTTGAATTCACTGGTTATTTTAACTTTTTTTTGAATTCTTTGTCCAGTTCATCCACTTCAGTATCCATGGATTCAGTTATTGGGGAATTGTAAACTTTTGGAGGCATCTTGTTGCCTTGTTGTTCCATGTTCCTTGTGTTTCTATTTTGAGATTTTTGTACATCTGTTGGAATGGATATCTCTTCCACTACCACATTAATCTTATAATCAGTTGTTTTTGCAAGGATGAGCCCAGGGTTGTGGGTCTGTCTTAGTGTCAGAGCACCTACTCAACGTGTTCAAACTGCTGCATTCAATCCTCAGCACAGGTTTAAGAGGAGAGAATAACGACCAGTAACATTGACAAGTGAAAGTAATTCCATTAACCAAACAAGACAAAGAGAAATAGTAATACAGAATAGATTTTTTAAATAGTCATTAATAAAAGTAAAATTCATACTAAAGTGTATTTTTAAAAGGAAAATAATTAAGATATGTTAAGTACATCCCTAAGATGAATGTTGCATTATATACTGCAAACATGTACTAATTAATAGTAATAATAAGAGAACAACTGTGTGTGTTCAAGTTGGCAAATAAATTGGATGCATTCAAAGCCAAACTGGAATTATGGAGGCAATAATAGTGAATGCTGGGTTTTTGACAGTTTCACACATTAACAGAGATTCCAAAAGAGACTGAGCCAGGGCCTCCTTTGTCCCAGCTGAAGCATGATCACCTATCTCAGCTTTCAAAAGTTTGAGCATTATGGCTCAACCAATGAAAGAGCCCCCGTCTTGGAAGGAAATGGATCTGTAATCCACTTGTGAATAAGCTAGGTGAATCAACTTTGTCCATTCTAGAGGATGATCAGTTGCTGGAGATAACAACTGTTGGTAGCCTTAAAAGTATGTTTGAGACAAGTTTAAATTTCCATACAGTCTGCATTAACATCAAGGTGGAATATCCTGAGACATCCGTAAAAGCACTGAAAAGCTTGCTTCCCTCTCCAGCATCCTATCTTTCTGAAACAGAAAATAACAAAAATAAAAACAAAAAACAAACCCTCGAGGGAAAATCCAGTCTTTTTGTTTTTCTTTTCATTTCTATTATGATCTATGTCATTATTTTCTAATTTTATATATTTTTTCAAGATACCTTTAATTAGATTTTTCTTTTCTTCCTTCTCTTTTTATTCCCTTTCCTTCTAATTTTGCTTTCTTTCTCATCTCATTTCTTCTTTTGTCTCTTTCATCTTCCCTTTCCATTTATTTTCTTATTTATTTAGAATCCAAGACTTTAACACTGAGCTACATCCCTGGCTCCTTTTCCTTTTTCTAATTTCTGTTACCTCTGACCCAGTTACTTAGTTATGTGTTAGCTTCCATGTGTTACTTAGGTAGGTGATTATTTCCCAGACATATTTTTGTTATTGATCTCTTATTTGATTGTTTTGTGATCAGGGAACATGTTGTGCACAGATTAAATCATTTTGACCTAATCCTTTTACTGATATGGTCTTAGAATATGTTCTGTTTTCTTAAGAATTGTGATGTTCAGGTCTACTCTATTCTGATTTTCTGCTACTTGTCCTATAATTTTTTGAATAAGGGGTATAGAAATTTCAGATCATACTTGTGAATTTGTCTATATCTTTTTGCAGTTCTATCAGTTTTGACCTCAAGTGTTTTTGAAGCTGTTATTGGGTGCATAAATGTTCAGGATTGTGTATCTTCTTCATTAATTAAACCTTTTATCATTATGAAATGACCTAGTTTGTTGTAGATGATAGAATTTTATTGTGAGAGGTCTACTTTGGTATTTAATATAGCCATTTCTGCTCAGCCTTCTTTTGTCAAGTGTTAGTGTGGTATTTTTCCATCTTTTTAACCAATTTGTGTTTTTAAAATATATTTCTCATAAGCATCATACTTTTCATCCATTTTGACAACTTGCCTTTTTGTTTTTCTTTTCTTTTTTGGGGGGGGTGGAGGGTCCCGGAGTTCAAACTCAGTACCTTGTGTTTGTGAGGCCAGCATGGTGCCACTGAGCTAAATCCCTGGTCCCTTGCCTTTTAATTGAAGTTTTTAGACCATTTTCATTTAACATGAAGTGCCGACCCCTATGGAGTCAAAATCTGTATGTATATTTTGACTCTCCAAAAACTTAACTACTGATGCCTGCTGTTAAGCAGAAGCCTTACCAATAACATAAACAGTAGATAAACATAAATTTTTGCATGTTAAATGTATTACATATGGTGAAAAATGCTTGAGAACTGTAAGAAATCCCTTTTAACTGTGACACTTCACTAGAGAGATAAGCTGCTCACATGGAGATGATTAACCTTCTGTGGCTTTGTAAGTGCATGCTCTAACACGTGAGCTCACACAGTAGCAACAGGAGGTGTCTCTGAAGTAACAGGTGACATGGACCTATATTTTTGTGTTTGTTTATATTTCTCTTGACTTCAAATTAAAGTCTGTGTGCATAAATGTTGGCAGATTTTAACTTTTTATAATGGATCTGTATATATTTTATGGTAGCACATGATGGACTTATCTACATATATTGCACGCATTTATGATATTCTTTTTCTTTAACTTTTTTAATATTTCTAAACTATTTGGTTCATCTGTAAGGTTTTTCAAATTGTCTGAACATCTCTCAATAAAAACCTGACCTGTACAGTTCAAATCTGTGATGTTCAAGAGTCAGCTGTAGGGTTGTTTTTCATGCCATTTGATTGCTATCAGTTTCCATCCCTACAAATGCAATTTGGATTTTTAAAAATACTTTTCATGACTCTACTTCTCCCTGTATTTTTTGATACACTTAAGTTTCTTATAAACAGCTTCATGCTTCCTGGTCTTGATTTTATGATTCGTTAGGTGTATCAGAACAATATTTAGCCTATGGTTAATTCCCCAGTGCTGACGCAAGGTCTTTCTCATTACCCATTGTCCTGTGAATTGTGAGTTTTTCCAGCCTGTGTGAGCACCAAGCAGTTTCCTCTAATCTTTTCAGATGTTTTTTCTCTGGATCTCAGGTAGTTTCCTGGCATAATTGTGTTGTTACTCTGCTCAATACTAGAGGAAGGAGGACTTTGCAGACCTCTGGGGTTCTTTCTGTACTGTCTTCTCCTCTTCCTTGCTCTCTCCTGAGTTCTCTGCGTTGGTTTTATCAGACTCAGCTTCACTGCCTTAGGACAGGCAGTGTGGTGGACTCCAGTTCTTCTCCTTTTGTTGGGGCAGGGAACTGAGACATTCAGAATGCTTACTTCATTTGTTTCCTACCTATCAGAGATGATTGTCTTCATTGCCTAGAGTCCATTGTCCTGAAAATTGATGTATTTTTGTCTGCATTGTTTTGATTGTTTCAATAGGAACTTAAATCAGTACCTGCAACTCCATCTTGTCTAGAAGCAGATTGCCACAGAGTCTCAGCACCTACTGTAGCTTGATGACAAGGCTCTTAAATTTACAGTCAGTTTGTCTTTTTTCTCCACTGGATTTTAAGATAAACAAGAGTAGAAGGGGCCGAGAATTTAACTCAGTGGTTCTGCCATCTGCCTCGCAAGCACAAGGACCTGAGTTCAATCTCTGGCATCAACCCCCCCCCAAAAAAAACAAAAACAGAGTAGAAGTCTACTGTATCTGAAGAATTCAGTAAAATTAGCTCACACACTATATACACACTTATTCAGTGTATGAATGATTGAATTGAAAATATGATCTTAATACACAAAAGGTATTCATTTCCATCTTGTTTTCTCCCAGATCAGGTTCTGTTAGTGTATTAAAAATATGGGAGGCATTACATTTCTATGAAACATCAATAGAACTTTAAAAAGATCATGATGAATTGCTTACAGGGAAAACTAAAAACTTGGAAAATAAGGTTGAAGACTACAAAAAGAACTAACAGAAACAAAAGAAGTGAAATCACAGTTAGAACATGAGAAAGTACATTGAGAAGGAGAACTTGGCAATTTAAGGTATGGTATCTCTGCTTTAAAGAAACATTTAAACTATATACTACTGACATGTACGAGAAATTTTGTAATTGGTGATTTATTGTCTGTTGCTTTGCAGGGAAGAAAACTTCCTAGTCTGTAGAGTATGCATTCTTGGAAATGATATAACAAGTTGATAACTGTGAATTTATCTAACAATTAAATGCATACTTTTCTAAATAATAATTTTAGTGGTTATCTAGAAATCTCCCTATTTAGCAAATAGAATTTTGTGGTTTTGTTTTTGTGTTATAATTAATGCTGCATTTGCCACCTGCTGCACAAGTGCAAGGACCCGAGTTTGATCTCCAATACAAAAAAAAATGCTGCAAAGAACATTCCTTATGTAAAGCATTTTCTATATCTTTGCTTTGAATACATTCTTAATACAGGATTATTTTACTAAAGTACAAGAACTTTTTTTTTGTACCAAGGATCAAACTTGGGACCTTGCACTTGCGAGGCAGGGGCCAGAACCACTGAGCTAAATCCCTGGCCCATATAAGAACTTTTTTAAAAGGTCTTTGATCAGTATTTCTGAAGTGTTCTCAAGAAAGTTCATATTAATTTACAGTTTCTCCAACAGTAGAAATGGCCATTGTCTTAGCTACTTTTTTTGTTGCTGAGATACCCAGAGTTAAAGGAGGAAAGGTTTATTTCAGCTCACCATTTGTAGGAGGTTTCAGTCCATAATGAGCTGGCTCCAAGGCAGGGTGGCATGGCAGAGGGGCATTGCAAAGGAGAAACAGTCCATGGCAAAGCAGGGCAGGTAGAAGTCAGTAAAGCAGTGAAGTAGAAAGCCCCAAGTGACAAATGACCACATTAGCCCTCTTTCTGTCCCTTATATTTTACCCAAGCTACCTGCCTTTACTGTGGGTAGCACTCACACCCAGGGTGGGCCACCCTTAATCCTACTCAGAACTATGCCAAACAAATCAGATCAGTTTAGTAATCACACACCCTTAATCCCAGCATCACACACTCTAGATCCAGCCACCTCTGAAAAAGTCCCACCCATGACCTCCTGAGGCTTTGTAGGACATTTAGACAAAAGCGTAATAGCCATTTTTCTCAACCTAGAAGAATGTTTTTAAAAGTGTAGTTTTCTTCCTCTTTCTTCTCCTCTTCCCTCTCCTCTTTCTCTTCCTTCTCCTTTTCTTCCCCCAGCTACTGTTATTCTCAAAATGCATGAAATAAAAAGCAAATGGAAAGTGACATTGATTAGTTTATCCAACTTCTCTCTCATAGGTAATATTAATTCATGATTCTGTACTGAAAGAATATAATACTGTTTTGGGTTAAATATTTAGATCCTGTCTTATTCCAAAGAGATGTTTAAATTGTTTATGTAAGACCGCTGTCTTTACCAAAAGCTCTGAGGAGCTGACTATAGTGAAGCACACCCAGGGATCCCAGCGGTGCCTCCAGAATGTAAGACCAAA
>NW_004624905.1:2580164-2594953 GCF_000247695.1 Heterocephalus glaber
GCATACCTCTTGTCAGTCATGTGTAAGAATTTTTCAACTCATGGTTGATGAATCGTACTTGGAATACAAAAATACAAAAGTACAGTATAATGTTTGTAATATAAAAATACAACTAAAAGGACAGCATGAGTAAAGGAATTTCCTCTTTTTCCCCATTTTACCAAGTTTTTTTGTTTTTGGGTTTTTTCCTGCAACACGGGGATCTCCCTGAATTGCCAAGGCTGGTCTGAAGACTCACCTTCCCGAGTAGCTGGGACTACAGGTACATAGTACTGTGCCAGCCTTCTGGTTTTGTCAGTTTGAGTACCTGATGACAGCTAAAATCAGGAATAGTGTGTTTCAGACCTAGAGCAGGGATCAATACACTTTTCTGTAAAGGGCCAGATAGTGTTATGTTGAGCTCTGTGGGCCAGAGGATCCTTGCTTCAACAATTCAGTTAACTCTTAGTAGCAGCACAGAGGTAACTATGAACAGTACGGATGTGGAGCACTGTGGCTGTGTTCCAGTACAATTGCAGCGTGAAAACTGGTGGTGGGCTGGTTATTAGTAAAGTTTTTTGTTTTGTTTTGTTTTTTCAGTTGGAAGAAAAATGGAATCGATACACAGAGGCTGTGCAGGGTGCTGAGAAGATGCAAGAACACCTGCAAAAGTATGATTTAAAGCACTATACAAATAACTTGAGCATTTGTAAAGCAAATGAACAATATCGTTTGAGAAATATGTCAGATAATCAATAAATCTCCATCAAGCTGTGTGAAATTCTACCTTTGATAAAGTTTCTTGAATTGAGAAATTTAGGTCTGTGGATATAGTGCAATAGTAAGAGCATGTGCTTTACATATGAGGCTCTGGGCGCCATCACAACACTGCAGAAGAAGAATTATCCACCACCACAGCTAGAACCTCGATAATTACCAAATCATCTACTTTTCCAGTTTTTGAGATTGTGTATATTCTTTCAAATGTTCAAAAATTATGTGATTTTTAAAAATAGGTCCATGAAAATAATTATTTTTCTATAAATATTTTAGACTTCAACTTGAAAATTCCAGGCTGAAAAGTAAAGTCAAAAAGCAAGCAGGGAAAATTGAACACCTTCAGGAAAACTTGTTCAGTGCAAATTGGGTAAGTCAGTCTCTTCTGCATTTCTATCATAGTGAAAAGGAGTTTTTATTTCTCTAAGAGTATATAGGAATATGTTAGGCAATAAGAAAAATCTCATTGATAAAAATATCTGTCATAATCATATTGATACTACTTGCTCTACTTGTAGTGAAGTCCTCTTTATAGAAGGTAGTTGAATTTATACAATAACTTTGGCAGTAATATTATAATAAGAAAGATTGTGATAGTCTAAAATCAATATTTTATATATACCACATTTTGTTTATCCATTATCCATCGATGGACCTGAAAGTTATTTCTACATTTTGTTGGAAATAATGCTTCTCTGGACATTGATATATAATTACATATTTGGAATACTAGCTAATATTTTATAATAACTTTTAAAATTTCAGGATATTTACTTATGTAATCTAGAATTTTGAATTTCTCTTGGAATCAAAGCTTTTCCATGAGATTTTGAGTATAAATTACTTGTAATTTATATCCTTATCAAGAATAGATACTAGGTCATTAGGCAATCATTTTTTCCCAGAGAAACATTTATTTCTCTTCGACTGTAAGAAGAGGAAAAAGATGTCAGTAAAAAAGTAGAAATGGCTGTTTATCTTACAGAGTAACTAGCACTCCTAGCATTGTAGTTTCAGATTTTTTCCAGCCATTTGTGCTTACCAGCTACTCAAAGATGTAACAGTCCAGAAGATTGATGTACAAGTCTGGTGACAGTTTGCTGAGGTATAATGAAAACCATGTAACTGCTGAGCAAGCACTGCAGAGTCTCCTGTTGTTCCTGCTCTCCCATTGGGAATTAGGGTCACAGAATGCACTGTGTGTGGGGAATTGGAGCTGTGAGCCAGCTCCTTCCACCAACTGATTTTTTTTTGGTACCTGGGATTGAACTCAGGTCCTTGCACTTGCACAGCAGGCAGCGAAACCAGTGAGCTAAATCCCCAGCCCTACTAATTTCTTAACATCATGGCAACTTAATCCACACAGCTCCATTACACAGATACATGTTATGGCTTGTGTCTAGTTGTCCCCCAAAGCCTCATGTGGTCATGGGTGGGGCTTTTTCAGAGGTGGCTGAATCTAGTGTGTGATGCTGGGATTAAGGGTGTGTGATTACTAAGTTGGTCCACTGATTGGTTTGCCATAGTCCTGGGATCAAGGACTGTGATGCCAGGATTAAGGGTGTGAGTGTTACCCACCCCAAAGTTAGGTAGCCTGAATAAGATAGAAGGGACAGAAAGAGGCTCATCACTTGTTGCTTATTGCTGCTGCTGCTGCTTGTCTTCTCCTCTGAGATGTCTGTCTGCCATGCCGCCCTGCCTCGGAGCCAGCCAACTATGAACTGAAACTTCTACAAACTGTGAGCTAAATGAACCTTTCCCCCCTTAACTTGCGGGTGTTGGGTATTTTGTCTCAGCAACAAGAAAAGCAAACTAAGACACGTAATCAGGGGCACCAGAGTGTTCTGAGTATTGTTTCTCTGAAGAAACATGGAGAACTAATTTTTTCTAGATTTCACATAAATTAGTCCTGCTTTATTGCTATACTTTTCATATACATAACATAACAATATAATGTTTTATTTTCTTTCTTTTTTTTTGTTTTGGTACTGGGCATCGAACTTGGGTCGTTGCACTTGCGCAGCAGGTGGTGAAACCACTGAGCTAAATCCCCGGCCCATAACAATATAATGATAAAGAGTCTTCTGTGAATTAAAATGCCAGGAGACATACTCTTACATTAAGCATCATGCACAAATGTATTCAGGTGTTGAAAAATGGGTAATAGCACAGTATAGAACAGGAAAGTATTGGAAAGAAAACAATGGGAAACATTCTGACCCCAGTGAAAAAAGTAGCATTATAAAAGAAAAGAAGATAAATTATGCTGGTCAGTATTCTAAGGGTAAATGCCCCCTCCCCAAGATTAGAAAATGAATAAATTCAAAGTAACACCAATGTGACTCAATATGCAATGTGTAGGATTCTCCTCAGAAGTAATTCATACCGAATAATGGCTGGTGAGGCTTCTTCTATGAGAAGTGAACTGAAAGGAAAAAGTAAAAGTATAAATGACCCCTGAACAGAGGTCAGGGATGGTAATGGGGATGAGGTAATCAGAGTCAAAGGGTCTGATTTAAGGGCCTCTGAGAATTTGAAATGAAATGGGGGCAAGACTGAGCTACTGCCTTTGGGAGAGCAGTGGGGCTAGAGGAGCAGAGAGGAGGTGTGGACACTGTGAGCAGAGGCTGCCAAGCAGTTGGCTGGGTAAGAACGCTATTAAAATAAAAGTCCTTGATGGACCCTCACATTACTTTATTGGAATTACAGCAGGAAAAGTAGGTTTTAATGTACAAGAAGTGATAAAAACACTAAATTTGTAGGTGAGACCATGTGTCAAGGGAATATTAGAGGCCAGTGGAGCAGGAGAAACAAGATGATAGCCACAAGAATCATTCAAAAGTTAGATTTCTGTACATTACAAAGAAGACTTAAACTTTAAGGAAAAATGTTTACTAGGAAGAAGATGAAGAAGAGGAAGAAGAAAAGGAAGAAGAGGAAGAAGAAAAGGAAGAGGAAGACAGGATATAAATTCCTGAGAGAATCCTTACAGAAAATTAGTATCTTTCTCATGCCAAAGTCAAGTGAGGTCCAAAAATATAATGAAATCAGGTAGATACTTTCCAAAATAAAATATGGTTTATATAAATCTGGAATAACTTAAGTTATTGATGGAAAGGCTTCTAGGGTATCTTAAGAAACTAAGATGGAAATACAATGATTCTTTTTAAATTTTTTCATCAACGTTTATGTGTAAAACTTAACAAATTTTGGCAGTACAAATTTCAGAAAAGATAATTAATGAAAGTACAAGTTAATTTGAGCTATGTTAAGAGAAGTAATTAGTTTTGAAATCTGTACTTGGTGTTAGTTTTATACAATGCATTTAAACATTATTCATGAACTCGAGAAGTCATATTTTTAAGAAAGAAAAGTGAGTTTCTAGATTTAAAAAAAAATTTTCAAAGTCTGGAGGTGATAAAGAACAATTAAAGAAACTTTCTGAGTTAACAGAACCTCTGGAATATTCTTTGGATGAAGAAAAGCAGAAAAATGGTGAATTACAAAAAGAGCTAACTGTGTAAGATTTTTATATGTCAAATCTTATCCACCATTCATTAAATGATTTCACTAACTCTACTAAAGCTAAAAACAGCCTCTTTCTTTAACAACATTAAAATTAATCTTGATTTATCTTATATTTTGTTTGTACTGCTTTCTTTTTTTAGTTATAAAATCTATCACAGAATTACATTTCTTTTGCATGGGTACTCCCATGTGTACGTGAGGTATACATATTATTAACCTTCTGTTTCCTTAGTGTGTGTGTGCATGCGCATGTGTGTCTTCACAAATATATACTACATAAATAATGTACAGTCATCTCTCGATGTATTCAGGTTATTGGTTCCAGGACCCCCTCAGATACCAAAATCCATGGACACTCAAGTCTCTTTTATATCATGGTGTAGTAGTATTTGCATATAACCTACTCAATCCTCCCATATACTTTATATAATCTCAAAATTACTTACAATACCCAATATAGTATAAATGTTATATAAATCATTGTTATATCATTCAGGGTGTAATTACAAGAAAAAAAATCAGTATGTGTTCAGTACCGATTCTGAGTATTTTCAGTCCACTATTGGCTAATCTACAGATAGAAAGCAGTGACTATATATACGCCTCATACACATAAAATGTATGTATGACTTGCAGATGCGAATGTTTCTACCACCAGATGAAGAAAATGGAATGTTTTCCAGTGTCTTGAAGTCCTCAACATAGCTGCTTTTCTATTTATTTGTGGACAACTTGAGTTTGTTATGATTCTAATCAATATTTTTCTCTCCTTTAATTGTCTGTCTTTACATCTCTACATTTTGTCAACATTGAGCTAGGGAAGGCTGAAATTTCTTCTTAAAACAACCTTTTAGTCTACCCATTATTTCTGTTAATTTCCTTTCTCCTACACTCTGCCTCTTTTCTTCTCCAACTCACATTTCAAAGATCATACTTCCCCTTGTCTGTTTTTTACTTTGACCTTTTGTTTCCTTTTCTTTTGCTTTTTGTCTGAGATGGAACATATGTCCTTGCACATGCTGAATACATGCCCTATCACTGAGCTACACCTCCAGTCCACCTTCAGATTTTTGGGTGCACTTTCTTGTTCACATGGTTAAAAGGTGTCAAAGTGTATTTTTTTTATCTTTTTAAGCATTCCTGTATAAATATATTTATATAAGTATATTTTTTTCACCTTGGTTACTGGGATTTAGCTAACAATAATAAGTTCATTTTTATGTTAATATACCAAAGTGGATATTATTTATAAGGATCCTGTGTATGGTTACAGGGTTAGCTCTTTACCTGTCACACATATATCATAAACTTTCTGCATATTATTCATCTAAGATTATAATGGCATCAGAATGCTTTCAAAAGTGTTAGGTGGAAACAAATGAAAGAGGGTCATAATTTCTAGATTTGCTTCTTTTACGATAGAACATAGTATCTGTTTAAACAATTAATAGTCTTTTAAAACTTTGTTCATTCTTGCATATTTAAGAAACATTTAAAAATGACAAAAACAAAGTTAAATAACCAGGAAAATGCAGGCTTCCATTTTCATTTTTGTGGATTTAAAATCCAATGAATTGGATATTCCAATTAGCATGCTAATACACAAGGTAATTTTTAATTAGTTTTGGGAAGAAAAACTACTCAGTTTGGGGAACTATAAATCTCTCAGTGTGTTGAGCAGTAAAGTGAAGGGTTTTTTTTTTTACTTTATAGACTTAATATCAATGAAAAATGTAACGGTTTTCTATTAAAAAGGCATACTGCTGTCTTAAGCCCTGGCTGATGATATAAAACCAACCTATACACCATTACATGAACCCAAATCATTTGTACCAAATGAATCTGGGAGGGAAGGTTACATCTTTATTGAAATACTGTTGACATACCTTGAAATTCAGACACTTAAAGTATGGGGTTTGGTGGCTTTTAGTATATTCACTGAATTAGCAATCATCACCACCGTTTTGGAACATTCTTCCACCCTATAAAGAAAACTCATACCCTTTAGCCATCACCTTCTCTGCTCAGCCTCAGAGAACCACTGATGTACTTTGTAGATTTGCTTCTTTGGGACATTTTGTATCAAAGTCCTCACATGATATGTGCTCTGGCTTCTTTTTGGACTGTCTTCTTTCATTTAGCATGTTTTCAAGATTTATTCGTGTTGTAGCAGGTATCAGTACTTAACTTCCTCTTCTAAATCATATCCTCTTTTTAGATTTTTGTTTGTTTGGTTTTTGTTTTTTGGTACCAGGGATCAAACTCAGGACCTTGTGCTTGTAAGGCAGGTGGTGACACCACTGAGCTAAATCCCCGGCCCTCTTACTGGATTTCTGATTCACACTTGATGGACTTTTGGAATAGTTTCTATTACGACAGTTATTAATGCTCCTATGGATATACATGTACAAGTTTTTGTTTGCCTGTTTTCTCTTGGCTTATGAGTGGAATTGCTGAATCATGTGATAACTCTGTGGTTAACCTTTTCAGAAATTAGCAGTACCAGTCTGTTTTCCAAAGTGGTGGTGCCATTTCATATTCCACCAGCATTGTATGAGAGTTGCAGTTTCTCTGCATCCTTGCCACACACAGTCCTTCTTTTTGATGGAAAAAAGATTCCATTCTAGTGAAGTGATGTCTCATTGTGGTTTTCACTTGCATTTTCCTGGTGACTAAGGGGATGGTGTTGAGCACATGTGTTTTCACATGCTGATTGGCCATTCACACATCTTCATTGGAGAAATGTCTATTTAAATTCTTTCTCCATTTTAAAATTGGGTTGTCTTTTTTATTTAAAAATTATGAGTCCTTTATATATCGTAGGGATAAATCTCTTATCAGATATGTGATTTTCAGACATTTTTTGGCACTTAGTAGCTTGCCTTTTCACTTTCTTGGTGTGGTGTGTTTTCAAGCATATTTACTTTTGACAAAGTCTAGTTAATTGATTTTTTGTTCTTCTGATGTCATATCTGGAAAACTGTTCTCAAATCTAGTCAGACTGGTTTTCTCAGCCTGCTTCCTAAATGTAGAACTTCCAACATCCAAAGACCTCTTCCATGTTCACTGTTTTGTCTTAGTTCAAGCTGGTGAGTAGTGCTTCTGCTACTACAGTTTCTTAACTATTGTACATTTTCTGTGAATTTTATTGGATTCATGCCCTGTGAGAAGCTACTTTTACAAATCTTTTTGACTTAAGCTCTCCATTTTGGGCTTCCTGTGAAGCTGTGCTAAGGTGATTTCATTAAGATTTTTGTGCCCTTAAATCCTTAAGGGCATTTGAGGCACAACCCTAAATCTTTCTGAAGTCTTACCAAAGGGTTTTGTAGTCATAGCCTTGGTGTAGACCATGTGTTCCCAGCAGCACCCTGGATTTGATCTGATCCCAAAAGCCATTTGTTTTAGCATTATTTGGCAGTGTTATATATTAATGTTACTTTGCAAAAATTTTAGCATTCTTTGACATGTCCAGAGGCTACAAATGAGAAGCAGATATTTGAACCCAGTAAATCCTGGTTTTCAGCAAGTCTCTCTTTAGCTCATCTTTCAGCAGTTTTTCTTTCAGCTGCTATGTAGCAAGTGTCCTTGCTCTTCAGGTATCAGTATCATTTCCTTCACTGGCCTCAAAGTCCTTCCTCTCAGCCTCTTTGAGGGCCACCCCTCTTCCAATAACAGTCCCTTTGGAGCCCTTTGAGTTTGCTTTCTTTTCTAGGTCCTTTCTGCTTCCACTTATGTCCAATCCAGGGACATTCTAGAATGTAATTCCAATTGACATAAAACCTTTGCAATTCAGGAAAAGGCTTATAACTAAAATCCATACATACCATAGTCATTAATTAAAGTCATATTTTCAACATCTTACTCTGTTAGCATTGATTGGTTGTACTACTAAGAGATGGCTCAGAGTCATTTAAAAAAGGACAGAAATGAAACAATCCTAGAAAAATAAAAGAGTCCAAGATCAAGTGCACATGTTTTGTGACAAAGAATAATGAGTGTAAAGGATATATATTTGTGACTCCTGCTGGTTTTAACTGTGTTGATTTTCTGAGTAATTCAAGGGAATATCTTCTAAGAATCTAATATGGATTATGTTGTGTTAAAAGTGTATTTTTTCAGGTTTTGATTTTTTTGTTACCAGGGATCAAACTCAGGACCTCTCACCAACCAGGACAGAGCTGGAGCCTTCTATTCTCAAGAACCTGAGTGCGCTTTGGGGGTCACTTTCCAGAGCAGCCCTCCCTCTTGGTGTCTGAGTCTGTCCTTTTTCCCTCTAAGCTTTTTTCTCTCCTGAAAATGAGTTGCCCTCAGCTGTCATTTATGTTATAAAGTACTCAAGGATCAGTGAAATGCTAGAAGAGAATTAATGGAGGTGGAGGCCACTCATGGCTGGAACAGAGACAGTTTCTGCCAGATAGTCTTTAAGAGGAGAAAAAACAATGATTGTGGTTTAAATTTGCTATACTACAAGTATTTCCTATCTCGAGAGTTAAAATGTCTTCATTATAGGGCTGGGGACGTTGTCCAATGGTAGAGTCCATGTTCAGCATGTGTGAGGTCCTGCATTCAAACTCCAACACTCACACACACAGAGAAGTGTTATGACTTATGTCTTGATGTTCCCCCAAAGCCTTATGTGCTCATAGGTGGAGCTTTTCAGAGTTAGCTGTATCTGGGGTGTGTGAATATGGATTAAGAGTAGGTGATAACTGAATTAGTCCACTGATTAGTTTAGCATTTTTCTGGATGTGTATAATGGGAAGACCCACCCTGGGCATGGGTGACACCATCCAAATGGGTTTGTAGCCTGGATGGGATATAAAGGGAAAGATGAAGGCAGGCTCACAGCCTTCTGCCTACCATGCCATGAACTGTTTCTCCTCTGTGATGCCACTCTGCCCTGGACCCAGCTGACTCTGGGCTGAAACCTCTACAAACTGTGAGCTACAAGCCATTCCTCTTTTAACTTTTGGTGTCAGGTATTTTGTCTCAGCAATGCAGAAAGTAAGATAAAGAAGTAAGGAAAAATAAAATAATTCTTCACAAAAGTAAACAGTCTTTTGAGGAAAGTATTTCATTTTTATCCAATCCAAATTTATGTATTATAAGTTTTTATGGATGGGTACAAAGACATAATATCTATTACCTATATGAAGTAGGTAATACTTTTGTATTAAAAGATAATTGGTAGTTCTTTAATTCAAGTCTTGTAAAAGTATGATTGACATTTTACATAGTTTAAATTAGTGGTGGTAGAGGATTCTTTTAATAAATGCTTCCACTTTCTTCTGGTATTCATTTGTTACTTTTGTAACACTTGTCTGTAATGCTGTTGCTGCAAAAATGTGATAGAAAACAGTCTTTTGAAATATTGGGAAACCTGTCAAAGAAACTTGTCTTCACACCTAAAATTCATAAAGGCATTGGATATCACATTATCGCTGCCACCACAAAGCATTATGATGCTGTGTGTGCTAGGGTCCACCCTGCTTGGGGCATTAGTAACAAAAAAGCTTTTATACAAAAGATTTAAGTAAAAACATATTAGCTGGTGAAAGTGCAAAATAGATTGGCATATTCCACACATTTCATAACTAGCAAACTGTAATGAGTCACATGTTTCCAAAGAATTGACTTCTAACTTCTGAAAGCACAGCAAAGTTACAGTAAGAGCTGTATATTGTTTTCCTTGTTTCCATTTCTAGAAAGTGATGAATCAAAGAAAGTTTGAAAACTGGCTCTAACCTATGTTTATCCTTTTTAAGGAGACTTTCTGAAATCTTTGTATTTTAAATATTTTGCCAATAGATTTTTTGCATGCCCTTATAACAATACCACTTTCTCCATTTCCATATTTCAGATTCTGTGCTAAAAAATTAATAACAATGTATGTTTATTTTAAAAGTAGGGAAAAGTAGAGTTAACTTTCAGGAAAAAAATCTATTACAGTGGAAAAACTCATTGAAAGTATTATAATGAGAAAAGTTTTTCTAAGAATTATAAAATAAGGTGGAGGGTGTAGTTCAGTGTCGCCATGCCTGCCCGGTAAGTGCAAGGTCCTGAGTTCAATCTCCGGTACTGGAAAGAAAAAAGAACTATAAAGTAATGCATTCAATATAAAATATGAGCTTTATACTTTGTTTTAATAAAACATCATCTTTATACTTAATGGACAGATTATTTTCTTTTCTTGACTTTTATTAGTACATTTTTGCCATACATAATGATTACATTAATTATAGGGAATCAGTACATGTATTTAACACATTTCAATTCTTTTTTTTCCCCCTTTCCTCCACCCTCTTTTATTTTTGCCAGCATCAGATTTATTTATTGATAATTTAGGAAGTTAGTTACTAGAAATACAGATTAAAAAGCAGACTAACCTAGGCCAAAAAAATATGTAAAACACATAGGACAATTGTAGTAAGATACACTTTTAGATACATTGTCCTCACTGGATTATAATAACTTTTTCTGTCTCACTTTTTTCCTTTAATAGACCAAATGGCATTAGGTTTTACCCTAACAGCACTGCATATATGTACTGTCTATTATCTAAACTTAAAACTAAGTAAGAATTTTACTTATGCAATTTTTCAAGCATTCTTCAGGTTAGATCTTGTCTCTGTAAGTCTTAAAGGCCACATTTTCAAAGTGACACATACTGTTCCCATGAAAATGTCTCTTCTATACCTTAAACTTTACAATAGCTTAAACATTTGATTTATGTCAGATGCGGCAAGAGTTGGACAAAAGTATAACTAGAGCAGTAAGAGCAGGTGTGTTCACAAAATTTATGAATTACATTTATATTAATTGACTTTTGAAATAAATCATAAAAAGCAAATGGCATCTCTTTCCTTTCATTGTGTAATAGAACCTCCATTCAGTGTTTTATAACACCAAATGAAAGGCGTGAAAATATAAACGTTTCCAATAAAGGATATACGTAGTCCTCATTTTGTCATGCTTCATAACTTTAAAAGTCTCAGAAAGCCTGTGTGTCTCTTTGCCCTGGCTCAGCACCCTCCCTCCTGGGTCTCCCCAGAGACTCAGCTGCAGGATGAAACTGTGCTTGAAAAACACAGGACTCCTCAGCTTCCCTGTTTCATGGCTATAGTTTGAACTCGTCTAGGAGGAGGAGTCAGGCAGTTGCAGCTCATAAACCGTTGCTTGACAAGTTTTGTTTTAAAGCTCCTGTCATTGATTTTGTCGTTGGTTTACCTTTGGCCTTCAGGGAAATTTTAGATTCCTTAGCATGGAATAAAAGTACTCAGATCACTTGGATTCTTGTCTCCTGCCATCCACCCTCCTCTGCCCCTGGGCTCTGCCTCCCTGCTAGGCATCTCCTGTCCCCCTTCCCCCTTCCCGGTGTGCTTTCTCCTTATGCTTCAGGTGCCACCTTACATATCACTTCCACCCCAAATCCTGCACGAGTGACACAAAATACAGGTCTCTCTGTGTGTCCCAGCAGTGCCACTTTTTATCTGTCACAGCATCTGTGTGGATTCCACTTGAAACCTGTTTTTCCAGGTTACAGAGTCAGTTTGGCCCCTGCATCCCAATCTTGGTCTCCCAGGACCTTAGCACATGGTCGTGTCAGCTGCATGATAATTAGTTCAGTGCGCAACTGGAGGCAAATTGTGTTTAGTAATAATTTTGTATTATACTTGTACATAGGGAATTTTCGTTATCACTGATCAAGTTCTCAATTTTTTAATAACTCATGTTTAGTTAATATGAAGTCTTTGAGATAAAGATTGTAACTCTTTTTCTTTCCAGCTACTGCTGAACTTAAGTTCTCCCACAAGGTCTGCTAATAAATTGGGCCAAGATCTAATTTCAGAAACATCACAAGAATATCTGAAAATTTTAAGGAGAAGATATAAGATCTGAAAAGATAATTTTGTTTATTGGACTTTATATATATAACATTTTAATTATTTCCTATAAGGTGTATGATGTGAACTTTGTTAAAAGAAAAAAAAACTTGGTATCACAGATACATGATGTAAATTTATATACTATTTAAAACTGTTTCTTGACATCTGTAACTTTTAAGTGATGTTTACAAGTAAAAACCAGTGTTACTAAGTTTTATGTACTCAAACTTCCCAAATGCCAGCCTTTTGTTTTTCGGTACAGGGGATTGAACTCAGGACATTGCACTTTCAAGGCAGGCATGGTGCTACTGAGATAAATCCCCAGCCCTGTGCCAGCTATTTTAAATCCACCCAAACAACAAAGTTGTCATTAATGCTTTGCTGGAATGAAATACCACTTTAGTGATATTTTGAAAGTTGCATTTTCCCAATTCTTGTCATTCTGTATGGATGACATCAGTTTGGTATAATGATGCTATAACCACTGTCAACACTGTAACATGTTGCAAGTATCATCAAACATATAATTTTATTATTTTTCTAACTTTAAGAACTGATTTATAGGCCCAATGTGGTGATGTACACCTATAGTCTGAGCACTTGGGAGGTTGAGGCAGGATTGCAATGAGCTCAAAGTAACCCTGGGCTACATAGTGAGACTCTGTCTCAAAAATTAAAAAATCCCACCTATAATTCTTTCGGCACAGAGAAACATTTGCTGGCTTTTCATCTTTCTGTTTGTCTTTGTTCACCCAGAAATTAAACCCAGAGAGCACTGAGGTACATCCCCAACTCTTTCCTTTTATTTTTTGGAAACTAGGTCTTTGTAAATTGCCCAGGCTGAGCTCTAACATGCAATTCTCCTGCCTCAGCCTCTCCAGTAGCAGGGATTACAGGTATGCACCACCACACCTGGCTCTGACAACTACAATACAAGCTTCACAATCAGGAAATTAACACATTTTATCGCTTACTCCTCCTTAGTGTCTCTGAGGTTTGCTCTTTATCTGTTCTAGTAGAAGGATCCTTTCAGATCCATGGATTCCATTTAGTTACATGTCAGGTCCAGTCTGGAACATTGTTCAGCAGATGCTGGGGCCACTGTGATGCCCAGTCCATCGCAGAGAAGGCAAGGAGAGGCCCTTTTATCCCCAGCAGGAAGAATGGGGATGAGACTGTGGTGTCACCCTGTCCAGCTGGAAGACAGCAGGAGGCTGCACACAGGGCAGAGAAAAGATGTTCTCTGGGCTGCAGCTTTGTCCTTGTGCTCTGTGGTGAGGGCAGAGGCCACCTGCAGAAGACTTCCCACCTTCCCACATCCTTATGCAGGCCAGGGGCCCAGGGAGGCTGTGGATACCAGGCCCAGGCTGCCAGCTGCACTGGGCAGGAATACAGGTCACTTTCCACTCTGAGAGGCTGGACACACAGAGTTGAGTGCCCACAGCTGACCTCCAGTCTGGGGAACATGAGCTCCTTCCCCCAGAATGACCCTGGGTACACTGAACTCCTGTAGATTAATCCACCTAGTTCATTGCTGAATGTGCTGTTAGGAGGTAGGGCCTGGTTTGGAGATGTCCAGTGGCTGGGGTTGTGACCTGGTTTGTTTTGTTTTTGGAGAGGTCTTGCTAGGTAGTTAAGACTGGCTTTGAACTCAACGGTGATCCCCCTGTGTCAGCCTCCTTTGTGCTGGGATTACAGGTTGGCACCACCATACCTGGCTGGAAGGATGCATTTTTGTTTCCAGCCTCTCCATCCTTCCTTTGTCTGTTTCCTGGCAGCCATGCTGTGAGCAGCTTCCTTTACCATGCCCTTGTGTCACACCTCCTCTGCCTTGGAGTCAGATGGCCATGGGCTGAACCCACTTAAATCATGACCCAAATAAACCCCCATAAGTCGGAGGCATGGGACATTTTATCTCAGCAAAAGGAAGCTGACTGATACAGTTACTCTGCCCTTTAGCTGTGCTCTTGCTAGAATCTCTTCCCTGAAACACTGCACGATAATTACCAGATATTCAAAATCTATATACTTGAAGGAAAATCAAAGCGCTTAAACTAATAAATGAGTTTAAAATTGAAAACACTCAACTCAATTCTCAGGAATTTTTTAAATTTAAAAATAACTTTATTATCACACACACATACAGAAATTAAAACCATTCAAAGAAAAACAATGCAAGGGGAAAAAACTACAATAATATTCAAATACAGTAGAACTCAACCAAAACAAAACTGAAGAGCACTTAAACATTTTTTCCATATAACTTAAAACATCTCAAGCACCAACAAGACACCAGAGGATGGGATTTGTTTCAGAAAGATCACCAAAACCAACAATGAACAAATAGTGGCCTGGAAAAAAAAACTCCATTTAGCTAGCATACTCCACATAAGCCAAACTTCTGCCTAATTTAAATTTTGATACATTCATACGACACGTGATGGAAACACAATCCGAGAAATACGTTATTAGGTCATTTCATCTGTGTGTATCCTTAATTACACTTTCAGTTTCTCACACTAGAGAAACTATTCGGTATTTACACAAGTGTCCTATTTATTTCACTTAAGAGGATGGCCTTAATATGCATCCATTTAGCTATAAATGTCTCTAGTTTCT